>JAODUO010000742.1:220000-275000 GCA_025642075.2 Ridgeia piscesae | reverse complement strand
CGTATGTGTCATCTTTCAAACTTAGATGACATTGACACAAATCAAACACCACTGACAGGTATGTGACTCTATAAACACGCACACACACAAGTGATCGGTATCATCTATTATGCGTCCTCTGAGCAATTTGTCACTGGTGTCACTAGTGATGTGACGCTAGTGACGTGACACTGGTGACAGTGACACTGGTGACGTAACGTAAGCCACTGCTGACAGCGGCAGACCGCGAACGCATTAAGTGTCTCATCCTACTCTTTCTACTGTCATCTCGCCACAGATTCTCTTCAATAATGCACACAAGGCAGCTGCATTTGTTTAACTTAGAGGAAGTGTGTCGTGACAGAGCCGCGAGGGACCACAGAGATCTGTATGGGATCGCCTCCTCCTGCGGGTTTCTGTCCCCTCTAAACCCGGGTTCTCACAGCCGATCGGGAGCATGTTCCTGCAGGACGACGGATGACGCTGTAAATTAACATGTAAATGCCATCGACAACGACAACCGATCAGGGTCAGACTTGTAGAGGTCAAGGCCATGGATGTGCTGACGGATGTTTAGTCTGCGACAGTGAGACAGATCGTCAGTTATTGGCTGCCAGACGTCGAGCGTTTCGATGGGGTTTCATGCGCACTTGTCGAGGGTGCTTTTGAAGCAGCACAAGTGCATGCTGGGATTGCATGTCAGCGTCACTATGTTCATTTCCTTGGAACTGTAATGAAATGTTGGTTTAGTGATCAGTGACTCGTCTGTATTGAAGTCTTAGAAGAACTAATGAGTCCGTATTTCGAGGGGTTCCATCAAAATATGCAATGTGATGTCAGTTTTAATACAAAATGTTAGTCCTTCTAATGCTAATTTTGATGAGTATGAGTTGTGTATTTTGTTATTATATTGTTAATGTAGTCGTTATTTTAGTTATTATTTTATGTTGGTTAGTTGTTTGCTACATTAAATTACATGTTTAGATAAATCAGAAAACAAGTTGGGAGTGATTATAATAATCAAATGGGAATATAATGTTATGGAAATGTTTCCATTTATAATTCAGGTGGTAGGTGACATTTATCCTGATCAACAAAAGCCTTATCCAAATTATCATATCTTCAGTGTTTTGATTCATTGTTATCACATGTGCTGTGCTCCAGAGTAGAATTTCACATATGTAATGGCCAATCAGATAGTCAGTTATATTCTCTGTGAGACTAATGTTTTCTATGGGACAGATAAGATGACAGCCATCTTGTTTATGCTGTCTGAGTGCCACTTGATACAGGATAATGCTCAAGAAGCTTGCAATCAGAGTCAGGCGCCAGCTAGATGAAAATATATTCCATTGCTCCTCTTCAATTTACTTTTGAATGGTTGTGTTTCTGCTGTGCTCACTCTCAATCACATGACTGACAGTCAATACTCAATTCAACCTAATGTGGAAAATTATTAAATAATTCAGCCTTAACAGTACAGAGTTTCATCACGTATATTGCAAAATCATAAAGTAGAGATTATGTCTATTTTAACATCCTGCTTGTATAATTGTGTTCTCTCATAGTGAATGAATCCTTTACTGAATGCTTGTGCAATGTACGCAGTGATATCCACCCAGAAAATATATATTATGTATTAAAAAATGGTTCATTAAGATACAGTTATGTGATTAAAATTACTAAATATAATGTAACATGATGTCTGCTAAAATAAAAAATTATTCAACTATGGATCAGTATTGGGCAGCTCATAATATTATAATTTCATCAATGATTATGATTATTATGTTTAAAATTAGTGTTAGTTTTGGAGTAGGACACACTTTTTATGAAAGAGTTCTAATAAATGTTATTGTTGAACAGAAATGATTGTTCATTAATGCCATGATTTGTCACGTTCTATATTGCTACAAAAGCACCGTGATCACAAATAGTCTACACTTTGTCATTCAGTAAGAAAGTTATTTTATTGTCAAGTGGTAAATTTGGTAAAAAACAAATGTCTGAATGTGATCTTACACAGTGGTGACCACAGACCAGTGATCAGCAACATTGCCTCATGTCCAGATGCTGCATAACGGATATGGTAATTGCCAGTGATTTCTGTATTGCCACCCACATCAGGCCGGGAGGGACACCGCGGCATCACTAGGCAGAAAATCTGCTTCTCGTGTCTCAAATATATTTGCATCAGATAGTAACATGTTGCATTCCATCCACACACATGCGAGTCGAACGGATGACTGCTCCCGACTTGCACTGGCGCTGCAACGAATTGGACTTGTCAGCCAGTGCCAGGGATCAGGCTCTGAGTGCGGAAAGTATTCCGTGCTTTCTATGGCGGCAAAAGTGACTGAAATGTCGCTAATTAAGCCCGGTGTGATCGATGTGTTGCAATGCGGCACAACGCATCGATTGATATTTATTGTGTGGCCTTTATACGCTTTTCCGAGCACTCAATGTTCTTCCTTGTTGACTCGACCTGGGCAAACAGACAAAGTAGAAGTGACGTATTTGTCGCCCTGAATGATTTGCCAATATTTGCGGAATAATTGTCTGTTCACCGCAAAAGTTTCCTGTTTTTTACCAATTAATATTTCATGAGAACCTTTGTGATTTCGTTCTTTTTATGCTTATATTATACGCCCATGTGTTTGTGTAGGATTATATTTGTCGTAGCATGAAGGTCATGGTGAAGAAGTATTTAGTAATTTTTGGGTTAATGCAACAGAAAACATTTCTGGCTTTTACTTTGGTGCAGGAGATAACAACTGCGTAAATTTCTAATATGAGTTCATATAAAAATAATATAAGAACTTTATGCTTATCTGTGATAACATATTGTGAAAGCCATTTACTTTAAACCAGATTTATTATGTCAGCTTAAAACAGATTTATGTCGGTTAGCTTAAAACAAGTTTATTATGTCATTCTCTGATGAAGCCCACACACGCAAGGCCTGCTGGGAAGTGTTTATTTCCTCTTGCCACTAATTCAATTCCACAATCCATTTCTCGTCACTTACTGCTAATTTTTTTTCGCCATTACCTGTTAGCATTTAAGGAAATTTAATTTTCGCCAAGTGTGCACAAGCTAAATGCATGCTGCTAAATGCGTGCGCATGCTTAATGCATTCTGGCCCGACGGTCCGATTGTCGAGAGGGGCACACGAAGACTTGCTTCGTTACGCATGTCACTGTTCAGAAAATTGGTCACGTTTCGTCCACCATTCAGCCTCAGTGTTTGCGTCAACTTGCGTTTAAGCGAATCCGTCGCAGTGCCATCCAACATGGCTCGGCTTAACAGATCCGTGAGGAAATCCAATTTCGCACACTCTAGTTTGAGATACTGGGAACCGTGTCACCTAAAATTGATTCCATTTCATGGCGGTTGCCTTTGAGTGGGTTTATGCACTGGGGATAAGTTTCCTCATTTCGGATCTATTCAGCACGTTTCCCACCCAGCCGTCTTATTAGGTTCGCGAGAAACTAGTTTATCGTCACACACGGCTGATATGTTTCTGCGCTCGATTCTCTGGTTTGCACGGCAGATAAATCACATACGCTGGGAAATGTTGGTTAAGGTGAAAATTGCCTGCTCGATGTAATCATCGCACGGGGAGTTAGGCCCATTTCCCGGTTTACTGATAAATGTCACGTTATTTCTTCGCCTTTCCGGCTGTCATTTAAACAGTTGTCATTTCTCTCACATTACTGGTGGCTGACTGTCACCGGTGGTTGGGTTTGACAATAAATTCTCCGTAGCAATCATGATAGCAGCAAGTGTCGACTGTAAACACAATTTCACAGTCTGCCATGTTGCTTTATAATGATTCGACTGTGATTTCAATTGTCATCTGAATCATGAGAAGTGTCACGTAAAATTAGTACATTTGAATTTAATTTAATTATACATTAAATGACTGCACCCTATTTAATGAATCAGACTTACTTTAAAGTTGGACTTTGTTGTGGTAATTAACATACATTATTACAACTTATTACATATTTTAGCCACACAATTTTATTGTAATCAATTACATATACGATAACTACAATATTTGAGTCTAGGCAAATTCTTGTCAGTTAGTGGAGCCTTTGAGTATTGATTATAGACTAACACTATTAAATTTTGATTGTGATTCATTATTCATGTTAGTTATTTTATAGAGTAACCAATTAGTAACATATTAGTTAAATAATGCATTATTTTCAATATGTTACAATATTTGCAGAACATGATAAGTATATAATTATGATAACGGTTAAAACTAAATTTTTTAATGTGGCCTGTGACAGTTAGTTAAGATAATAGTGACATTTTTGTCAGTATTTTTTCACATTATATGTATAGTCGTAATCACTCAGAATGACACTAATGATTGAAGATTCTTACTCAGAGTTTACCAATGAAATATCGGTTGTGCATGGTTATTCATTACAGGGTGTATACTCAATCCTAGTTGTTCCACACGTTCAAAGATAAAACCATTCGAATAGACTTTCTGTTTCCACTCAAGTGCCTACAAGGTCATTACTGCTGTGGTTCATGTTATCCCAGCATGACAGTGTTATTGCCTGTGTGGTGTGTGTGCTAATTGTCTCACTAATAGTGTGTGTTGAGACTCACTGAGCCAGGAGGAGACAGCAATTAGTTGGTCTAATTACATTTGCCTGAAGATGTGCCCACATCTGCAGGGACACACAAGTGGCCAGTGAAGCCTGGTCAAGAGTCATGGCCACAATGGACAGGAGGCAGTGTCATCTACCCTGGGCACTTCAGCAGGCAGGGAAGTGTGATTGAGTTGACTCCCTGGGGAGTTCCTTGTTTCCCGGGACAAGGGTTTATGGAAATGAAATCGTCATGATTGATGTAGCGTGTGTGGTGAGAAGTCAGACCAATAGTTTTAATTGTGATTGTGTCTTTCTTGTTGCAGTGTCTACGACCATGTAGTCAGCCATTTGTTAACCTCAACCTGTGCCAAAGTGTCTGCGAGGTAGGTGGCGCCACTGTTTGCTTTATTTCATCGATCTGTAAATTAAGTAGTGAACATATTAATGTATTTCACTGCTCTGTAAATTAAGTGAATATATATGTGACGTGATATATTTTATTTTCCTTCCTGTGAGTGTTTCTTATTATGTTTGCCACCGAGATGTTGTGTCAGTCGGTTGAGTCATGTTGTGAGTCTGCAATAAATTTGTGAGTTACTTTTTGGGTCAGCTGAGTCATTTTGTGAATTTTATGATAATTTTTAAATGCAAAGGTAAGTGGCGAATTCATCACCAGACAGCTAAAGACTGAAAATGTTGAACTGTGACAGCGACGGTCCACCACAGTGACAGCAAAACAAATAATCTTTCTCATTGGCACCTATTGTGTCAACTTTAAGTGGACGTCCAATTAACTGAAACAATGTGATTGATCGCTGAAGCAAACGCTTGATCGCACTCCTCATTCATTGATGTCTTCTTTATAAATTGGCACCATTAATGAATGCATTGAATCATCAACATGACAAATTGTCCAGCTGCTGTCTTGTCCACCTGGGGCAGCTCCCTGGGCAGTAGCTGGTGACAGGAGAGAGACACAGAGACAGGGGGAGGGATGAATAATTAATAGGTTAAGAACAAGGTATTAAATGTACAAAGTATGATAGATTATATCATAAATTAAAAAAAATCATGTATCTATGATCGTATACACATTGCACTGATTGGTGTGATTTTATGATAATGTAAGCAAATCAGAATGGATAAGAGAAGACAAAGTGAATGATAAATTGCCAGTTAATAATGAAAGAAGTGAAATTGTGAATTGAACCATCAGTGTAATGGATTGTTTAAGTAGATGTGTTGTCAGCCCCAGGGTCAGAATATGACCCCCAAATGGTATTTGGCAGCAGGATAGCAACTGATAGGCTATGTCTGTCAGTGATGGTAGTGTTTAGTGATGTTGTGAGAGAGGCAGGGGGAGGGAGGGAGGGGCGAGGAGGAGGGATAGAGATGGAGGAAGAGAGGAAGAGGGAGAGAGGAAAGGGTCGATAGAGAGGGACAGAGAATGAGAGAATGAGAGAATGAGAGAATGAGAGAGAGAGCGAGGGAGCGAGATAGAGAGAGAGCAGAGAGACAGAGAGACAGAGAGACAGAGAGACAGAGAGAGACAGAGAGAGACAGAAGAGACAGACAGAAGAGAGAGACAGAGAGAGAGAGAGACAGAGAGAGACAGAGAGAGAGAGACAGAGAGAGACAGAGAGAGAGACAGAGAGAGACAGAGAGACAGAGAGAGAGACAGAGAGAGCAGACAGAGAGAGCGAGACAGAGAGAGAGAGCGAGAGAGAGCAGAGAGAGAGAGAGCGAGAGAGAGAGAGAGAGAGCGAGAGAGAGAGAGAGAGCGAGAGAGAGCGAGAGAGAGAAGCGAGAGAGAGCGAGAGAGGAGAGAGCGAGAGAGAGAGCGAGAGAGATAGCGAGAGAGATAGCGAGAGAGAGAGAGAGAGAGAGAGAGCGAGAGGGAGCGAGAGAGAGAGAGAGAGAGAGAGAGAGAGCGAGAGAGAGCGAGAGAGAGCGAGAGTGAGAGAGAGTGAGAGAGAGTGAGAGAGAGGGAGGAGAGACTGGGGAAGTAAGATTGACGTGTTGTGAGTCAGGGACTGATGAGAGAGCAGACACATGGATGTCTCCTATACAAGTGCCAATTACTGCGCTGTCCAGTAGGAAATGTGAGGAATACAGAATGAGACAGTGATGCTGGTGGACACTGGCCCTCCATTTCCTCTGAGCTGACTGGAGACTAGAGCCAGTGAACACACACATGCAAGTACACACCAGCTCAGAAGCTAGTTCCCCTTTCTACTCTGGCCATATGCCCTGGGGGCACACCAGTGTGATCACCCTGAATTACGCCCAGTGCATTCTAGCCAGAAACGCCTGATTGACTTGTGGCTGTTCTGGCAATGCAATTTGTCATCGCGTGGACACTGCTGGGGGATGTGTGATTACCCAGAACTCCTGATGACACCAGGTGGAGCTAGTGGTGTTTGAGTGCCCTCCATGCAGTGCCCCCTGGTGCCAGTTGTTTTCCCATGTCAGTGGTGTGGCTGGCTCTTGATAAGTGTTGTTTAAAATTGAACCAGTGCAAATCTATGTTGACATATGTCCTGAATTTCGCAGCAAGTGTATTTTTATTCGTGAATATATTTTTTATATGGATGCACTTGTAACTGTAATTGAAATACTTATTAAGTAGACAGCACAACTTCATTGAACACTCATATAACAGTTGAAGCTGGACACCCACAGACTCAACACATAATTACAACAACGTCTTCTAGACAACACCGTTTTTGTCTTTCTAGTACGTTGAAGAGAGTCTCCGCTGCAACACACCTGCTTATCCCTACAATCCCTTAAAATACCCAGGAGAGAGCTGGTGCACTTTGGGGACGAAACATTTGAAGTAGTGTCCCAGTAGTCTTCAGCAGTCGTCTAGTGCAGGTGGGGCACTCTGCACTCAACACACAGTGTCGTAGAAAGCCTCACAGACCCACTTGTTCCCAGTGGGATATGGCCTCTCACTGTTTTTATCTAGTTTATAAATAAATGGCAGCGTTTTTCAGACATGCAGTTTTACCATTAATTGATTATGTAAAGTGTTTTGAGGGCTTTAAAAATATTGTGCTCTATAAGAATTACCCAGAGCCCAGGGGTATGTATTTTTTATCAGGACTACCCACTGGATAATCACAGTTTCGACAGCTTCCACTGAAATAAGAGAAATAAGAGTTAAAACACAGATGGCAGTAAATAGTTTTTGTATGTAACAAATGCTCTGTTTGAACGTATTTCCTCAATCGACTGGTGTATCTTCATGACTGTGCAGAGAGACTAAAAACCAAGTGTGAAAACAACTTGAGGCTCGACACCACGTAATCCTGCATCTCATGTGTTTCGTTGGTGGACCGTTTCGTTCCTGTCAGAATAACAGCTTAGTTGAACACCAGATGTCCTTGACTGGGCGTCCTCGTGTGGCAGCTTATTACATTATCCCGCATAAGTATTATAGATAGATAGAGTCGACAGTGCTCGGCACTGATAACATGCCATAAGTATGTAAACTCCTCGCACACATCAATACACATTAACGCCTGCAGTTGATCTAAAGCTGTGCTGTTTTGTATCCACAAACGCACGAATTCTTGTTCGGTTTCGCATAAATTATGCACCGGGAAAAATATCAGATTAGTTTTAATTCGTTGATATTATAAATTGTGGTATTTGTTATTGTCTGCTTAATTACACAGATCCTGGGGATGAACGGTCGTCATCATTTCTGACTCAGAATTTGCGGTTCTTTGTCCAGTGCCTTTGTTTGGCAGTTTCGTCCATCAACATTTTACGCAATCATTTTAGAGACTTCAGTGCACTGGCGTGATTACATTGACTGTAATTAATTATTTTGGGCAGTGTCATTACACTTAGTGCCATTACGCTGAGTGGCATAAACAGGAAGTTCCATGTCACTTGCAAACCCCCACAAACCCCCCTAGCCCAACATCCCATTCCAGGTGACGTCTATGATTGATGCCACTGTAAGTCTGCACACATATCTCTATTTGTATTTTGTCGCCATCGACCGGCGAACGTCGCATCACGGGAATTGGCCAATTTGCTTCAGCGTTTTCGCTTGTGTTGGGCCTTTGCGGCGGCCCGCCCATTGGCCGAAGACTGTTACAGCAATTCCAGCCAGAGCCACTTTTTATGTTCATCCACGGCAACGGCCCCGAAGTATCATTATCAACTATTTATTCCATTTCTGGCCACTTTCTGCTTCAACTGACGTTTCTATATGAGAGGGTCATGTGGTAGCTTTGATAAAATATAGTTTTTCGTTAGTTATTGATTTTATAGCTTAATGTGTGTCACAAAAATAGGTGAATTATCACTGGATCCACAACAAGCCAGTGGAGTCCTTATCCATTTGCAGTGGTGTTTTACTTGGGATGGTAGGCTGTTGTAGGTTTTAGAAGTTAAATTAATTTAATGTAAGTTAAATCTACATCCGATTCGTATAGTCTGTATAATAGTGACATCACAACATCTTGGTCCAGAGAATGTGTCTCTGTCAGTGAACATGTCTGTCAAATACCACCACTGTCAGGTGACATTTGACCAGCAGTGACACAAATACCATAAGTGACACATATACCACGAGTCATACAAACACCACAAGTAACATGAACACCACAAGTGACACAAACACCATGAGTCATACAAACACCATGAGTCATACAAACACCACAAGTCATACAAACACCAAGAGTCATAAACACCACAAGTGACACAAACATCACGAGTCATACAAACACCATGAGTCATACAAACACCATGAGTCATATAAACACCACAAGTGACACAAACACCACAAGTGACACAAACACCATGAGTCATACAAACACCACGAGTCATACAAACATCAAGAGTCATATAAACACCACGAGTCATACAAACACCACAAGTGACACAAACACCACAAGTGACACAAACACCACAAGTGGCATATGACACAAACACAAGTGCGGTGTAACACAAACACAAATGGAGAATGACACAAATCAAGCCCTGCCCCTTCACTTCCGTCCCACCGCCTGAGACTGTGACTGGCGTCTGACACAACTCCTTAGTGTGAGTGCAGAAACAACACCACAACCCAGCCACTGTTGTCTTGATCAATAAGTGTCTGTAATACATTTGGGGGCACCGAGGGAGCCTATTGTCCACGTTCCACACACAGGGGGCTCCAAGGCGTTGGCCATAAATGCGTCCTGTCACAAGGCTTTCACAAGACGCCGGTCCTCTCAGCGACGTGACAGACGTTTGAATGCTTTGTCGTATAATGGCAAATAAATATGGCAATCTGTGAGACTGGAGAACAAATATCGGATTAACACTGACAGCCGCTTAAAAGGAGTCCAAAATAAACTGGTGGTGGACACGCAGAGGACCGGCATTGATTTGATGTAGTGTCGCCGTAAGATCAACACATCACAATCGCATTATTGTCCGCAGTGAAACTATGGAACGGGTAGTTGGATATGCTAATTGTATGCTAAATAGTTACGTTGCTATGGAGTGGTAAATCTGTTTACACATGAAAGCTTTGCCACAGTAGCTGGTGTAGTTGTGACAGAAATTGGCATTTTTATCAATATTAAATTGATTTAATAAATTCAATTTCTTTGAAATGTGCCTGAGAATGTGAAAGAGTGTTTTTTCCAGAATAGTTTAATTTAGAAGTTTCCATATACATTTGCCAGTAACTTAAAAAAATCTTGTGTTTTGTCAGTTTGTTATATACATAATTTGGTAGAACAATGCAGCTAAATATAGCTACATGTTTCGTTTCAAATATCAGGTTATTCATGGTAGAGAGTTATACAGAAGCGAGTTAGGGGGGACAATTTAGAGACACCGTCCCTCGCGGCTACACTTTTTAATGCGTAGTCATTAGCGGAGAAAAAAGACCAGGATTTGAAGGCGAGAAATGCAGATTTGCTGTCAGAGCCATTTGTCATTGCGGTGATGATTTAGCGTTGATATTCCCTTGGTGTGATACATCAAACTGCGACACATCTCTGGTGGGTTGCGCTAATTCCCACAGATGGTGCTTATTAATCAAGGATTTGTGTGTGTCGCAAGGCGGACAGAGGATCATGGGATATGAACTTGCACAAATTATGGATACATGGATCTGCTGTAAAAAGAAACCGTCGCGAGATTGGTTTGATAAAGAAATGGCCACTGACAGAGTGTCGTTATTGTATGACATGTCCCAACATTTGGAGCAGACTCGGTGAGAATACATACTCAGGTTTAATTGGCTCATGGCAGATATTTAGATGTGAATGCACTGTTGTTTACTGGGTATGCATGCTACATAGGGATTAAAATCATAGTAATCATATATTTTTGCAACTGCAGTGTGTCAGCAGAGCATATTCTGTTTAGAAGCATGTAAAGGTATTAATAAAGTTAGCAGGTATATCACTTAGTTGTTTCAGTGTATTGACAAAATAGAACCAATAAATGGCATATATCAATGGAAAGACACAATTAAAAGGTTTGCATGGATTAAAAGCACCAGGTAATGTTATTTATATGTAGCTAATAGAGAAAGTAAGAATATAAAACGACAATGGAATGAGTCTAAAATGTGTAGATTTTTAAAAATAAAATTTCTTTTTGAGTAGCTTTACACTATTGTATATGGTAATACCTGTCCATTAAACAGAAAATCTAATTTAATAAAAAACGTTTAAAACAATTTGAGATTGTACAAGTCTTTGCAGCCATGCAAACTTAGACTTTGCAACTGGGAATATATAACTGAAATTCTTAACAACCCTAACCCTCATTTGGTCTGTTGTCACTCACCAGTGACCAGCTCTAAGGTCATGGCAATGACAATTAGACCTGATTGAAAAAAACTTGGTATTTATAAACATGCTCATGTCGCAATTAGGACGGAAGGAAGCGGGAGTGCGTCCTAGGACGTGACTTTGCACCGAGTTCCTGATTGATATACACTGTGGAATCAATTTAGATTTGATCAAAGTGTACGTGTGTTGCGCTCTACTACTTAACAAAGACAGTGTGACGAACCAACCTCGTTAGGACGTCTTTAATTACGACGACCTCGCTACGTTTTTAGAGTACGTAAATTAAGGCACCGGCACGCAGTAGATGGGTGGTCAGAGGATGGGGACTGTGGAAGACACTCAGTGGTGACATGATTTGACATTGACGTTGTACATCAACAATGATGTCTCCATGACAGTGACACTTGTTGACTGTGTGCCTTGTTCGTGAACCTTGTTAGGAACCTAACCTTTTTATGATTTGTTTTTACTGTCGTTGTTTTTTATGTATTGATTGTTTACAGCGCTTTTTAGCAAGCTCCTAATGTATGAATAGTGCACTTTTGCTTCTGCATAATTGTAATAGGAAACTATGACATGGTCACTGATACTGACATAACCCTGGGCTGACATGTCACTATGGCGACTGACGTGACATATATCTGAAAACGACACAGTCAAAATCGGCGTCAAAATCAGTGTTAAAACATTGTAAAAATATGATATTTATAAACATGTCCAGTGGAATAAGCAACGATGAACATCTCATGGTACCGAGTAGAAGTACAAGTAACAAAATATACTCATGTAAAATAATGTGGCCCACCAATCATTGCAGGGTTGTTTTTGTATGCTGTGAAATCATGACTTTGTTTTGTGACTTTCCAGAGTGACACGGAGTCATGCCAACAGAGTTGTAGCTACCTCAAGGATATCTCCACAACGCGACCCGGTCGCTGTCCTGCCGATAACAGAGCGACCAACACAGGCACAGTGGCGCCATGTGTGGAGAATTGTCGCATCGACCTTGATTGCAGACACGAGGCGAAGTGTTGCCAAGCGAGTTGTGGCAAGATGTGTCGAAAACCGACGCACCGCTTTGAAGGTGTGTGTTCAACCAGTGTGTGTGGTCTTGGTTAGTTTGTGATTTGTTTCAGCTGGGTTGGAATGTTAGTGTTAGTAATATTTAAACGAAATGTGCCTGTATGCAGTGTCATGCCAGATAAGTTAATGCTACATATTATTATTGAGTATTTCACAGGTTTAGTGTGTAATCAGTAAATTGTGTAGCTTATGTAATGTCTGTTACTTCACTGCTCAGCCACCAGGTGGGAGGTTTCTAGTGTTTCAGCCTATATACAGTGTAATAATAACAACTTTATCTTAACTCTATCAGATTCATTCACGATTGTGCACATACTGTAATTATGTCAAGAATAATATTATTAACTGTGTTGTATACGATGTTAATGTTACACATTATTATTACTGATTATATCACATGTGTAGTGTGTAATCAGTAAATTGTGTAACTTATGTAATATGGTATACAACACAGTTAAAAAGTATTAATAATATTATTCTTGACCTAATTACAGTATGTGCACAATTATGAATGAATCTGATAGAGCTAAGATAAAGTTGTTGTTATTATTGTATAGGCTAAGATGCTAGAAACCTTGCACCTGGTGGCTGGGCAGTGAACTAACAATCACAAGAGAAGAAAGCGATGTGAAACCAGCTGACGACTTGCTCCGTTCATTTCTACCCACCAGAAACAATTAACTGCATCAGTATTGCCTGTTTCAAATGCGCATGCATGCCGCCCTGCACAATATGGTGTCTGTTATATTACAGGCTTTGCAAAACATACATAACACGCAGTATATAAACCACCGCTGACTGGTTTAAATGACAACAAAGCTGATATGTGCATCGTACGCACGCACGCACGCCTAAAAAAGAAATGAAATGTTTGTCCCATAAAACTTTCTCGCTGACAGTCAGTCGATGAGGCTGGAGTCATAAGCGAGACCGGTGCTGCGCCACTGGCGTAGGTGTGTGTCACTTGCATTAGTCCTCACCATGTTTGACAAGCTAAGCGCCACCTAATTACATGGCCAGGTATCAGATGGTATCGAGCCATATTAGCTGCCATGACAAACCTGTGATTTGACTATGCTTTTGAAGTGGGGGACAAAAAATGAATGCTCCCTGTATCATTAGGCTGATTTGATGAAAAGTCGTGTTGACAACGCGAAGTGTGAGTGTACGTATAATTACATAGGAGGCGTTTTTGTGGGTGCACCGAAACTCTTTGTGGTCTTAATGAATGACGCTGATGACACTGATGCTCTCTGGCCAGGGGGATGCAGGTGCTCAGTGGAATAACTGTCAGTTGACGACATGCCTCGCATTATCACCTTTTGCTGAGGTTAACTCTTAGATGATTTTACACCAGACTTCTCCTTCCCTCGGTTTATTTTTCTGTCCATCATTGTTTCACTGTGATTTCCATAGACGTCCACTGCATTGTTAGCATTGGTTTGAGATGTTCATGGAGAGTCAACAGTGTGACTGAGATGTTCATGGAGAGCCAGCAGTGTGTCTGACATGTTCATGGAGAGCCAGCAGTGTGCCTGAGATGTTCATGGAGAGTTAGCTGTGTGTCTGATATGTACATGGAGAGCCAGCAGTGTGTCTGAGATGTTCATGGAGAGTCAGCAGTGTGTCTGATATGTTCATGGAGAGTCAGCAGTGTGTCTGATATGTTCATGGAGAGTCAGCAGTGTGTCTGAGATGTTCATGGAGAGCCAGCAGTGTGTCTGAGATGTTCATGGAGAGCCAGCAGTGTGTCTGAGATGTTCATGGAGAGTCAGCAGTGTGTCTGAGATGTTCATGGAGAGTCAGCAGTGTGTCTGAGATGTTCATGGAGAGTCAGCAGTGTGTCTGAGATGTTCATGGAGAGTCAGCAGTGTGTCTGAGATGTTCATGGAGAGCCAGCAGTGTGTCTGAGATGTTCATGGAGAGCCAGCAGTGTGTCTGAGATGTTCATGGAGAGTCAGCAGTGTGTCTGAGATGTTCATGGAGAGTCAGCAGTGTGTCTGAGATGTTCATGGAGAGTCAGCAGTGTGTCTGAGATGTTCATGGAGAGTCCATGCAGTGTGTCTGAGATGTTCATGGAGAGTCAGCAGTGTGTCTGAGATGTTCATGGAGAGCCAGCAGTGTGTCTGAGATGTTCATGGAGAGTCAGCAGTGTGTCTGAGATGTTCATGGAGAGTCAGCAGTGTGTCTGAGATGTTCATGGAGAGTCACAGTGTGTCTGAGATGTTCATGGAGAGTCAGCAGTGTGTCTGAGATGTTCATGGAGAGCCAGCAGTGTGTCTGAGATGTTCATGGAGAGTCAGCAGTGTGTCTGAGATGTTCATGGAGAGCCAGCAGTGTGTCTGAGATGTTCATGGAGAGCTCAGCAGTGTGTCTGAGATATTCATGGAGAGCCAGCAGTGTGTCTGAGATGTTCATGGAGAGCCAGCAGTGTGTCTGAGATGTTCATGGAGAGCCAGCAGTGTGTCTGAGATGTTCATGGAGAGCCAGCAGTGTGTCTGAGATGTTCATGGAGAGCCAGCAGTGTGTCTGAGATGTTCATGGAGAGCAGCAGTGTGTCTGAGATGTTCATGGAGAGCCAGCAGTGTGTCTGAGATGTTCATGGAGAGCCAGCAGTGTGTCTGAGATGTTCATGGAGAGCCAGCAGTGTGTCTGAGATGTTCATGGAGAGTCAGCAGTGTGTCTGAGATGTTCATGGAGAGTCAGCAGTGTGTCTGAGATGTTCATGGAGAGTCAGCAGTGTGTCTGAGATGTTCATGGAGAGCCAGCAGTGTGTCTGAGATGTTCATGGAGAGTCAGCAGTGTGTCTGAGATGTTCATGGAGAGCCAGCAGTGTGTCTGAGATGTTCATGGAGAGCCAGCAGTGTGTCTGAGATGTTCATGGAGAGCCAGCAGTGTGTCTGAGATGTTCATGGAGAGCCAGCAGTGTGTCTGAGATGTTCATGGAGAGTCAGCAGTGTGTCTGACATGTTCATGGAGAGCCAGCAGTGTGTCTGAGATGTTCATGGAGAGCAGCAGTGTGTCTGAGATGTTCATGGAGAGCCAGCAGTGTGTCTGAGATGTTCATGGAGAGCAGCAGTGTGTCTGAGATGTTCATGGAGAGCCAGCAGTGTGTCTGAGATGTTCATGGAGAGCCAGCAGTGTGTCTGAGATGTTCATGGAGAGCCAGCAGTGTGTCTGAGATGTTCATGGAGAGCCAGCAGTGTGTCTGAGATGTTCATGGAGAGCCAGCAGTGTGTCTGAGATGTTCATGGAGAGCCAGCAGTGTGTCTGAGATGTTCATGGAGAGTCAGCAGTGTGTCTGAGATGTTCATGGAGAGCCAGCAGTGTGTCTGACATGTTCATGGAGAGCCAGCAGTGTGTCTGACATGTTCATGGAGAGCCAGCAGTGTGTCTGAGATGTTCATGGAGAGCCAGCAGTGTGTCTGAGATGTTCATGGAGAGCCAGCAGTGTGTCTGACATGTTCATGGAGAGCCAGCAGTGTGTCTGACATGTTCATGGAGAGCCAGCAGTGTGTCTGAGATGTTCATGGAGAGTCAGCAGTGTGTCTGAGATGTTCATGGAGAGCCAGCAGTGTGTCTGAGATGTTCATGGAGAGCCAGCAGTGTGTCTGAGATGTTCATGGAGAGCCAGCAGTGTGTCTGAGATGTTCATGGAGAGCCAGCAGTGTGTCTGAGATGTTCATGGAGAGTCAGCAGTGTGTCTGAGATGTTCATGGAGAGTCAGCAGTGTGTCTGAGATGTTCATTGAGAGCCAGCAGTGTGTCTGAGATGTTCATGGAGAGCCAGCAGTGTGTCTGAGATGTTCATGGAGAGCCAGCAGTGTGTCTGAGATGTTCATGGAGAGCCAGCAGTGTGTCTGAGATGTTCATGGAGAGTCAGCAGTGTGTCTGAGATGTTCATGGAGAGTCAGCAGTGTGTCTGAGATGTTCATGGAGAGTCAGCAGTGTGTCTGAGATGTTCATGGAGAGTCAGCAGTGTGTCTGAGATGTTCATGGAGAGTCAGCAGTGTGCTGAGATGTTCATGGAGAGCCAGCAGTGTGTCTGAGATGTTCATGGAGAGTCAACAGTGTGTCTGAGATGTTCATGGAGAGTCAGCAGTGTGTCTGAGATGTTCATGGAGAGTCAGCAGTTTGTCTGAGATGTTCGTGGAGAGTCAGCAGTGTGTCTGAGATGTTCATGGAGAGTCAGCAGTGTGTCTGAGATGTTCATGAGAGTCAGCAGTGTGTGGTAATGCTGCTGGTGGGTCTTTGAGTGTTTAGATTGATCAGCTGACTGGTGGTTTTGTGACCGCTACATTTCCACAGAAAGTAGCTGAGTGACCCCATGACCTCCTGAAGCAGAAGCTAGCCACTGGTTCAGTTTTTATATTATGATAGGAGGCCTTAAAAGTGGCGCTGAATCCTGGTTCAGGCAAATGAATGTCAGCGAATCTAGGAAGTGACACGCCCAGCTACGGAAATAATGTATACCCGTCTGTCAGGCTTGGCTGGGATCCATTCCAGGCATTAGCTGGTATATGCACCAGTCTTTACCCTGGATCAGTTGTGGTAGTCTTAAATTACCCTGGATCATTAACATCTCTGCTTATAAAAGCAGCAGTCTTTACTCTGGTCAGTCCATAGATCTGTGGCAGTATTTACACTAGATCTATGGCAGTCTTTATTACAGATATGCAGCAGTCTTTACCATGGATCTAACGCAAATCTTACCCGGGATCCATGACAGTCTTTACCCTGGATCTGAGATAATCATTAATTTGCATCTACGACAATCACTACCCTGGATGTATAATTGTCTCCTAGATCAATGACATACTTTTCCCAAGACCCACGGCAGATTATTGTGTGGATCTTGGAACTAGTCGGCTGTCTTCAGTCTGTACTTCACTTGGTGTCCTGCTGTTTTCTGACATTAATTACTCACAACTGCGGCTGTGGTTTGTGGTTTTTTCTCTGATGGAGTCTGCGCTCCACTCTGTGCTGCTAACTGTTTCACATTGGCACAGTAGAATAGCGCCACAACACAAAAGGTTAAAACCTCCACCGACCGTACTCCCCAGGAGGACTCCAACGACAAAGGTGTCTTATATAAGCAACTGTGGACAAAACATTGTGATGAAAGTTTGGAAACAGAATGCAGACATCCCCCCGCAGAGTTCAGTGAATGGACAGAGGGACTCTATAGGCATCCAGAACTAATTGCTGTGAAAATGAATAATGAACGACAGTTATTCTTTGTGTGACTCAAATGCTGAACCCCTCAACCATCTGTGGCTGTCGGATCTTTCAAAGAATTCTGCGCTGGAGATTTCACTGTGTCGGTGACACACATTGAGACTGAAATACGCACAGTTGAATGGCCCCTTGATAGCGCCTTTCTTAGTAGAGAATGCATACGCAAAGTCTGTGTTATCTTATATACAGTGCAAATAAAGCTTTTATAAGATATTTCTTATTGCTGAGTGTTAAAACATAATTATTGTAGTATTAGTACAATGTGTAGAACGTGTATGATTGCATGGAATGTAAAACTGACTTTGGATCATTTAATTGAAACTTCTACATTTTGATCTTGCTGTCCATTCAAATCTTGGCAGCGTTGATGCCATGAATAGTATTTTCTATACCTTATGTCATCCGTATTATAGTACAAACTGCATACACAATTGCATTATTTACTGCATGCACAGAGTTTGTATTCTTCCTCATCTGTAATTATCCCTGTGTCGTGTCACTTGACAGTTACTGACGTAACGTTATATTTCTTAGTACAAGTTACACATTTACATATCTGTAGATACAGAGATTGTGTTATGTTTCCAAGTAAACCGGCTTTCAAGATAAACTTGGTATTACATTATTTCTGATGCTGCTTGCATAAAGAGGGTGTTTCACTGTGTTTTCTCTCCCTTAGGTGTTCCCCCAGTGCCTGAGTCACCCCATATCCGGGAACGCCCCAAGGGGGGTATACTGGAGGTGAAGTGGACAGGAGCTTCTTCCAACTTCACGTTGCCCGTCGTGTACATCGTAGAGTCACGCTGGACAGTCGGGGCCCAGCACAGTGAGACGCCATTCACGCACTGGCAGCAAATCTCACAGGTGATTGGACGATAACAATAATTAATAATAATAATGGTACTTTATGTAGTGTTTTTTATATTAACAGTTAAAGCAGTGGTTAATCATTTGTGCCAAGAATAGTTTTTTAAAGGATTAAAATAAATTTTGGAACAACAAATAATTTTAACAAAAAGTTCAGAAAAACTTACCCGGTACTTATTTCTTTGCATATTCAAATTTGCATATAAATAAAAATTCATAAATAATTTAATAATATTTTGCTACCATCGGTTTTGAGATGCAATATTTCCATTTTATGGGAGGTCTCCGAAAATAATAAACTCAGTAATCAGATTTAATACAGTAATACTGAACTTTATATGCAAGACTTAAAAATCATTGTGACATCAACTAGGAACCAAATCAAAACATTCTGTCATGAATTTCTGCTTATCAGTATATGACACGTGTGTTGTAATTTAATTTACATAACGTAGATAATTTACATGAGAGTTTGTTGGGTTCGTCCAACAGACTCAGGCACATTCTGAGGTGAGATAGAAACTAGACATCAGGGGATTCCACCCACTTCCCACCTCCACAACAGGAGATTTAATGACTGATTGCAGCTTATAGCCTGGCAAAGTCACAATGGACCAACTGTCGACAAGATGGGATAATGCGCATTTGAACAATGGTCTCGTTTCTTGTTGATTCCACCATGGCGGGGGTGGTTGTAAACGTCATATCATACCATGATTCCGTCAACGAAATAATGACTGTGATTGCGGTTTTGTAGTGCTGTTGTCATGACAACTGATACCGGAGATTAAGAGTGGCATAAATGACTTGAGACGATGGTTTAATTACGGGATGACGCTTGATTTCTCGGTTGGTGAAGTAGTTTGATGACTGTCCACCACCGATGACGCTAATGCTTCGAGGTCGTGGGCGTCTAATGTCATTATCTAAATGGAGATTGAATGTTAGTTTTGATAGTTACGTGGCAAAGTGATGCCATGAAATAAAGTATTGATGTCAGAACAATTGAAGGTGAGCGAGACACAAAAAGAAGGGAGGCTGAAAACAAAATTACACAAATTATGTAACGTATCTAAATGTCAGTTGAGCTGGTCACAGGCAGATGTTTGATTAAGATTTGAAATGTTGGTGCCCTCAGGAATGACACTTTACGCTGAATTAATGGTGTCATAACTTAGCAGTTGCAGCGTACAGGAAGTCTGAATGGACAACACATGGCTCCACACAGTCTCTCTCTGTCACAAGCCTGTGGAGACAGTGATATTGAGTAATGTCAACAAGGGTTGGGGAGCATGGAAGTGTGTCAGTCATGCCTCAGTGCCCACTGGCTTTGTGGTGGGTCTTGCCTATTTAACTCCAGTCTCACCCTGTACGTTGGCCTTCAGGTGGACACCCTAACTGTCAACACCCCCTTTATAGCCAGGAGGGGGAGGAACAGAACCCAATGGCCCCATACAAAAGTGAAAGCAGTAACACTTCCATTAGTATGCATGTTACTTCACCAGCGGGGACCAATTCAAAAGATGTGTCAGACAGAAATAATTGCTTTATGTTTACGTGTGATTGATTGCGGGAGAACGGGCCATTTTTCATTATAATGAATTTACTGTTTCTATAAGGTGGAGTATGGGCCCGGCCAAGACGCTGTGTGGTGTGTGATGATGTGCTGAGGTATTGCAGAATTCACACAAACGCACTAATTAATGTGTGGGCATGCATGCCTGTATGCATGCGCATGTTTGTGTGCGTGTGTGCGTGTGTGTGTGCATGTGTGTTTATGTGTGTGTGTGAGGTTGTGTGTGTGGGGGGAGGTGTCTGTTGTTGTGTGTGTGTGTGTGTGTGTGTGTGTGTGTGTGTGTGTGTGTGTGTGTGTGTGTGTGTGTGTGTGTGTGTGTCTGTGTCTGTGTCTGTGTCTGTGTCTGTGTATCTATCTTTCTGGCTGCTAGCTGTCTCTGTGTCTGTGTTCGTATATGACACTGTGCAGTGCGCAGGCAAACTGTCTGCCTACGTGTTGGCATGTGGGTATGTTTATCTACAGGCTCTAGTCAAACAACGTGAATATCTTTATTACATACATATGTTACTAATGTATGCAGGTTTAAACATGTGTGCACAGTCGTGTGTATATATAAATACACATTCCATACTTGTATATGTATGCACTATGTATGCTATAAATGTAACCTTTGTCTTACTAGAGCCTGTAGACTAAAACATTCCTATGCAACGAGTATATTATTTATTAAAATTATGTAACCTTGAGAATATGGGCAAATTAGTGTGCAGTAGATGACGCAATATTTGAACATGTCTTGCTGCACTGGCTTATATATTTCCATCAAAGAGCCCTTTGAGATAAAATGCCCCACCGTGAAAGATGTCCCTCAATCCTGTGTGCAGTGTCTGGAGTGACTACGTAGGAGGAACACAGCTTAGAGACCACATCGTCAATTATCACCCTGGTTTCCTGTCATCGACCAAACCCCCAGTGGGAATGCTGCGGCATGTAACGGAATGAAAAAGTGAAATCGCCCTGTGCTTTGTGCGGTCCGCAGGGGGTGGGGTTATTTGTCTGGGGAGGGTATTCATCTGATGTTTGCGTTGTGTGAGTGATGCACGTTTGTATCCAGTCGAGTGAAATTAATGTCGCCATGCAGGCGGCTGAAATCAGTGCTTCTGTTGAAATAGACACGTTCTCACTAAAAGAAATGAATTCCACTGTTGATGCAGTCTTGTTGTCACGGCGATGGGGTGGCAAGTTGGGGCACATGGATTGGAACTCACATAATCATGTGAATGTACCTGTTGTATCCTCAGCCCTCACGCAGGTGTTTCTTTCATAGGCAATATTCTAAATCATACTTCTAGGGTTTAATTTAGATATGCATATATTATCATGAAAATGTTTTCGTCAGTAAATAGAGCTGTGGATGATTAACTTTTCAAAACATTCAGCTTTTAAAATTAACATGGGTGTAGTTTGTTCTTAAATCATGCTTTTTTATGTAAAGCACAAGGCATTGCACTACATATTTTACTTGTATTATCTTAATACAGCTTTATTGACAAACTTAATTATAACAAGTACCTCATGTTATATGTAATTATGTATATTGCAAAGACTGATCTGGATAGATGAGAATATTTCAGTCATCTTCGCTCCACCAACAACATAATCATATCTACTAATACACAACATAATCATATCTACTAATACACAACATAATCATATCTACTAATACACAACATAATCATATCTACTAATACACAACATAATCATATCTACTAATACACAACATAAATTACAATAAATATTGCAGGAGCTGGCTAACGAAAGTAAAAATCTAGATCTGAAGATGAACAAATTGAAAGCTATTGCTAGAATATGACACACTATAAATTATAAATGACACATTCTAAATCAGTACCACTTGGACAGAGAACACTGATAGCTATGTCTACCTGGGACAGAGAACACTGATAGCTGTCTACCTGGCACAGAGAACACTGATAGCTATGTCTACCTGGGACAGAGAACACTGATAGCTGTCTACCTGGCACAGAGAACACTGATAGCTATGTCTACCTGGGACAGAGAACACTGATAGCTATGTCTACCTGGGACAGAGAACACTGATAGCTATGTCTACCTGGCACAGAGAACACTGATAGCTATGTCTACCTGGCACAGAGAACACTGATAGCTATGTCCACCTGGGACAGAGAACACTGATAGCTATGTCTACCTGGGACAGAGAACACTGATAGATGTCTACCTGGGACAGAGAACACTGATAGCTATGTCCACTTGGGACAGACAGTGGGTTTAGGGGTATTTAGCACCAGAGACAAACATAAGACAAGGAAATTCAAAGAAGAATCACTGCTGACTCAACAGTATTCACCAAACACTGTGACATCTTCAGTTATAACTCTGCAACCTGCTTGAAGGGACACGTCTACAACCCATGTGTAATTGTAACTCCAGCAATGACGTATGATGCAGAAATGTAGATAATCAACAACCAGGCCAAGAACTACGGGCAGCAGCACAAACAAACATGGAAAGAAATGTATTAAAAATGTAATACTGGGGCAAAAACATATCTGAATAAGAGAAAAGACAAAGGTTGTGGATGTGACAGAACAACTCAGAAGACAGAAGTGGACCTGAAATGAACACTGAGAAACTGAGATATCTGATGGACATTGCATATGGAAAACATACACAGAATTAAACAAATTGGATGAATACTGGAAGGACCATGTCTGCACAAGCACAAGACATGCAGACGTAGAACCAGCAAGCTGAGGCCTTCGCCCAGCCACAGGACACTATGGTTGCTCAGTGATGATGATGATGAATTTGTACACCTGTAGCACAGTTACAGGTGACACCTAAAGAGATACACAAGCAATACTTGCTTCTGTTTTTTGTGTCGGTCGTGTTTCTACATTGTAGTTCATTACTTCAGTACAGAGCACGCTTTTATCTTGCGGTGTGATACAAGTGTAAGTTGTTCTTTACAAGCAACTTTTTAATTGTTAATGTCATTGTTATTATTGATAGATGGTTTCTGGGGGTTACACAGTTATCTCTTAAACATATGAATCTGCTCCAAGTACCTCTGTAGAGGTAAAACATGCCTTGGCTTAAACAAGTCTATATTTTATTCAGAACAAGTGTAGTTTTAATTTGCAAACACATTAAATGTAAAAAAAATTGCCAAAATCATATTATTATTTATTATTAAAGACTTGATATCTTGAACATATTCAGAATTTTTTTTCACAGGTTCAATAGAACTGTTTCTCATTTCTGTTTTTATTCATGTGCAACCAATTAAACTTGAGCAGTCACAGTGTGGAGTCTTGAAGTTGAAGTAGAATGAAATATTGTGTCAAAGATTCGGACCTAAAATGTCACTTAACAAGTTGATATAGGATAGATAATTATTGTTTGATTAAATTCAACAGATTCAACATAAATCAGTGTGCTATTTTTAGCATAACAGCACTAAAAAGTTAGTTTCTTTGAAAACAAGGAAACTTCTCCCCTTGTAAAGTATGTCATAGTTATTACACAAGTGGAATGGTTCACTGTAGCAAAAGCAACAAGTCTGGTTCTGGACTAAGCCACAAATTTGACATGCGGATTTTAACCGCTATTTAATGTGATTAGACAGTTGGCTGCGTAAGTAAAACATAATACCCCTAAGTGAACCACAAGCGTGATATCCCAGTATAAACCAGGAAATTGACACCAGTTGTTAACCACAAATACCAGATAACCAAATGTAAGCCCAGGCCATGATCCTAAACTGGCGAGATAGGACCATTATAATTAAATCCTGAGAAAATTATACACCAAGGAACTGACGCAAGCTGTTGGTGTGACCTCCGGTGGCTGCCCTAAATACCCCTAAACCCACTCTCAGATAACACCCAGTTAGCCTGAAACTGTTGGAAGTCTCCCAAACATGCAGGGGAATTGTGTGTGACAGTTATTGAAAAGATACAAGGCCAAACCACTGGGCTGGGTCATAACCGGGGTCATGACTTTACGAAGAGGTCACTGGACCAGGTCATTATTTGAAGGGTACTTCTCACCAGTGCATAGACGGCACTCTGGGGTCATTGTGTCTTGAGATGAATTGCGCACAGCAAAAGCATTTGCAAAGAACATTTGGCTTAATTAATGAGTAAAACATTGAAACTTACTTAGCATTAATGTGGGATTTGTTCAAAGTCTATCAAGGAATGATAATCAAATTACAATTCAATCAGTGCTTCCTATACCGTAATACAAATATATAGTCTGGTAATAAATTTTGAATGTATAAGTAAGTAGCCAAACATTGTGGCTTTTTCAGTCTAATGCAGAATGCAGGTTTATAAATGATATTGTAATGCTTGACTATTGTTTGATGTGTAATAGTAGCAACATTCAAACAAATAATATGAAATAATGTGTTGAAAGTAGTTTTGTTGAGATATATGAGAAAAATAGGAAGTGATGTCACAAGTTCTGTTACATCTACTGTTAGCTTTCCAAATATCCTTTAAGATATATTTAATGATGTATTACTATGATATTCATACAACTATTGGGGAAAGCTACACACACGATTGTCACATGTTAACTGTCACAAGTGTCATTGTGTCACAAGTGTCATTGTGTCACAAGTGTCATTGTGTCACAAGTGTCAATGTGTCACAAGTGTCACAAGTATCATTGTGTCACAAGTATCATTGTGTCACAAGTGTCACAAGTGTCACAAGTGTCACAAGTGTCACAAGTGTCACAAGTGTCAATGTGTCACAAGTGTCACAAGTGTCAATGTGTCACAAGTGTCACAAGTGTCACAAGTGTCACAAGTGTCACAAGTGTCACAAGTGTCACAAGTGTCACAAGTGTCACAAGTGTCACAAGTGTCACAAGTGTCACAAGTGTCACAATTGTGTCACAAGTGCCATTGTGTCACAAGT
Source organism: Ridgeia piscesae (assembly GCA_025642075.2). Taxonomy (NCBI): domain Eukaryota; kingdom Metazoa; phylum Annelida; class Polychaeta; order Sabellida; family Siboglinidae; genus Ridgeia; species Ridgeia piscesae. The sequence goes on along the minus strand of JAODUO010000742.1, from coordinate 249,911 downwards.
GTCATTGTGTCACAAGTGTCATTGTGTCACAAGTGTCATTGTGTCACAAGTGTCATTGTGTCACAAGTGTCATTGTGTCACAAGTGTCACAAGTGTCACAGTGTCACGAGTGTCACGAGTGTCACGAGTGTCACGAGTGTCACGAGTGTCACGAGTGTCATGAGTATCATTGTGTCACAAGTGTCATTGTGTCACAAGTGTCATTGTGTCACAAGTGTCATTGTGTCACAAGTGTCATTGTGTCAACGTGGTAGTAGCTGTGGACAACAGTACCAATAAGGAAGCTTGTCTTGAAATGAAATCTTCAGAAACCAAACTGAGAGATGCATCAAAACCACGCAGTTGTTAGCAGGTGGATGAGACATTATTATCCTTATCTTTACAGAATGTTGGACTCTCAATAAGTGAAATACTCCTTTTCCAAGGATCATCATGCATTGTGCTTAGGATGGCAGACTTCTTAAAGCTTATTACATGGTGTATTGTTATTTTATCATTGTATTGGAACACAGTGTCTTGTTTAACCTGTGTGTATCTAGTGTCACTGACGCTGATGTCATCATTGTCATATGTTGACAGACAACCACCAACTCTGCGATTGTGCATGACGCGACCCCAGGTCATTGGTACCAGTTCCGCGTGTCAGCAGTCAGCATGAACGGGTGCATGGGCCCCTCCACCCAGACAGAACCCTTCAAACTCAGTCGGGGTGAGTGGGTCAGGCAGCGCGGACATTCAGAAAAACTGTACTAATCACAGTGAAATCTTTCTTTTAACATATCAACACATTTACTATAGTTAAGTAATATACTAATCAGACTTGTCAAAATTGTCAAAATATTAACAGTAAAATACATGATCGGTTCTTGTCAGCTAATAAATGCAGTGGTCAAATTGAGTTGTCAGATTTTCGTCTTAGTGTCTGAAATTGTTTTACAATAGTTATTTCCTGAATTTCAAGCAATGCGTTAACACAACTTCGTATCTGAATTAATTCCACATTGACAAAACAATTGTAATTTTTTATTTAATGATGTGTTCATTACACGAGACTGTTCATACATATTTTAAATTGTCACAAATATATGAAATTATAATACTGATATTCATAAACAGATCATGACGTTTTTTTATTTAAAAAATGAATCATTAAACAGATTTAAGCAAGGAGGATGTCACAATAATGTAGCAAATGCTATGTCACATGAATGTGTGATTATTTTATGGTAAAACAATCAGCCAAGATGTCGGCCATTTGTAAACAAGATGGCCTCCATTGCAGAGCCGCGGCCCCCCGGCCCACCTCGCAACCTCACCGAGGGAGACACCATTATCACAAACAGACAGATGAGTGTCACGATCCACTGGCGGCCTCCGAGAAAGTCTGACCTACCAATCTCAAAATACAAAGTAAGAAAAGCTGGGTTAACTAATAATAAAAATTAATAAATATTTTATGATCTCCACTAGTTTTGTTATGTTATATCACGTGTGTAAATTATGTTTAAAATTCAAAATGTTTACTGATTGGTATTTTTTGGTTCTCCATGTTTGATAATAATGACTTATAATGTGACTTGTAAGCATTGACAGGCTTGATGAGATGTCAGTGGTTGTTGTCATGCTGACAGATGCCCCAGGGTGTGTGGTGAGAGACAGATGCCCCAGGGTTTGTGGTGAGAGACGTACTTCTGTGAACTGATGTGTTTGTTTCTCTTTCCTTATTTCAGTTATTCTGGAGCGCTCAGATGAAGGATGAACTTTCGTCCCAGATCCTCTCTGGACCTCTCCAGGAGCATAGAAAGGTCCTCAAGGGGGTTAGTTCCTCTTCTCTCACCCTTTCCTGTCTGTCATGACCATTCCCACAGCTAGGGTGCATGTGTGCACATATGTATGTGTGTGTGTGTGTGTGTGTGTGCGTGCGTGCGTGCGTGCGTGCGTGCGTGCGTGCGTGCGTGCGTGCGTGCGTGCGTGAGTGCGTGCGTGCGTGCGTGCGTGCGTGCGTGCGTGTGTGTCCTAATTTTGCACATGGAACCTGCAAGTTAATTAAGATTAACAATGTAAGATTGCTGTAAACTTACTATAGTACTGCTGCCACCAGGCGGACAGCATGACACTAAGTGATTGTGCTGACACCTGGTGGAAAAATACAGTACATACTGTGCTGACTCCTAGTGGATTAGGAAAATTGGATAGACTAAAATAATAATTATAATTAATGTTATAATGTTTTAGTAAAACAAAATCACATATAGTATGTGCCAGCCACATATGTCACATCCTAGGTACACAAGAAAAGTGACCAGGGGCACAGACACATTTGTCAACTCACAAACTGGCATTTCTGAGCTTTGTACATTTCATAGATTATTTAAGTGCTATCAAAAAATTGATCAATAAATGATTCCAGTCACCTTTAAGCATGCAATGTCTATAGTATATAGAATATAGACTATTTATACAAATGTATACACATTTTCATATGTGCAGCCATAAATGCATAAACACAGTATGCATGCACATAAGAGATAAACTCTGACAGTTATGTGGGAATCTTTTATGGTGATGCATAAATGCTTTTCTTAGTGTAGTTTTGGTGCAGAAACTAATATTTCAATGACCGCTAGATTGTGCTATGCCTCAGTAAACACTGTTTTGTTGTAGAATGTGCACAAGTACGAGCTGCCCGACCTTCTCCCAGACACCACCTACTTCATTCAGGTACAACTGAGTGTCCTCTTACGCTGTCTTGTGTCCCTTCAGTACTTTACAAGTTAAACAATGCAAGGACGAGGAAGCTATTGTTTTACTGAGAGTTCAACACTGTATATCTACAAGTTGTGTCACTAGCAGCTTTGGAAGAGGAAATATTTCATGTGTTGTAAATGATTTGGAATACTCGGTAATGATTTGGTACTTACTGCGATCACATTCATATGACCTGATTAGTCTTTGCTATCGAGATCATTAGTTACATGTTATTTAATTGATTGTAGCATTGAGATCACTAGCTATATGTTACTTGATTAATCATAGTCATGGAGATCACTAGCTATATGTTATTTGATTGATCGTAGTCATGGAGATCACTAGATATATACATGTTGTTTGATAGGTCATTGCCATGGAGATAACTAATTACACAATATATTTGATTGGTCGCTGCCATGGTTTCATTAGCTACACATTATTTGATTAATCTTTACCATGGAGAGCACTAGCTAGCTAGTTACATATTATTTGATTTGTCATTGCTGCGGAGGTCACCAGCTATACATCATTTGATTGGTCGTTGCCATGGAATCATTAGCTACACATTGTTTGATTGGTCACTGCCATGGAATCATTAGCTACACATTGTTTGATTGGTCACTGCCATGGAATCATTAGCTACACATTGTTTGATTGGTCACTGCCATGGAATCATTAGCTACACATTGTTTGATTGGTCACTGCCATGGTATCATTAGCTACACATTGTTAGATTGGTCACTGCCATGGAATTATTAGCTACACATTGTTTGATTGGTCGTTGCCACTGAGGTCACTAGTAATGCACTGTTTGGTCATTCTTGTGTCTCCAGGTGCAGGCAATCTGTAAGTACGGAGACAGTAAGTTGAAGAGCTCCCGTGCACACATGTACATCCAGACAGCACAGCCCTGGCACGAAGAACTTGGTGAGATGTCGTCTGCTTTTTCTCCGTCACTCTAGACATGTCTCATTCAATGTCATGTCAGGTTATAAATGACACTTTTAATTTTAGATCTTGCCATCATTTTATTGTCAGTTCCGTTAAAATAATATAGTTTCTTTATAAGTCGTTAATAAAGTGACTAGTCCTGAATTTAATCTATGCACGTTTTAAGTAGAAACTGAAACAGATCAGTGGAGTTAAAACTGATTTTAAAACGATGCTGTAGCTCTATATTGCCTTCATTGTCTAAGTGGTTTATAGTCTTGGTGTATACAGTTATATGTCAATGTCCCTGTTTTATTATTTAAACAATAATTCTGCATTCTAATGCTGTATGATCTTTCTTTAAACTTGCTGTAACATATTGCGTATTGCATGTTCATTGATTTTACTGTTTTATCTGTTTCAGAAGCCGACCCCTGTGGTTGTGGTACGCCCCCTGCCACCCCCTGCCCCCCTCCGTGATCTCACAGTGCACAACCCATTCTTCCATAATGGACTGCTCAAGACAAACGTCACGTGGCAGCGGCCTCTTGCTTGTACGTCGTCTTGACTAGTGCTAAGGAAATATAAGAATTTGCCATTTGTTTGAAAGACATTAGTGAAAACCCTGTATTGGACTGACTGATTCTACATTCATAGTTTCACTATTTCAATGAACAAAACAAGCTAAATCCTACGACAGTTAGGTGCAGTTGTTTAATTTGTATTTATATATGGCATGTCTGGTGTGACTTCCTTTATGCATATTCAAATTCATCGGTAATCAGGTGAAATATAACATAGTTCATTTTCTCACAGAAGACAATAGTTAAATCGCATAAATTATCAACTGATTTTGTGCCTGAACAGTGAATATGTTTATAAACAGATTTGAGACATCAGACAAGGCTAGATTACACATTCATGAAAAAATGCTGGATTCTCAATAATTATAGGAACCTATTTTGTATTTAACACCATCAAATATCAATATTGTCTTCATAAACTACTGTTTTTGTGGCAGTATGTAAATCATACATTGAAGTAGAAGAATTAACAGGTCACACTATTTCAGTGCACACTGGGGAGGCTCCGGTGGACCGCGTCTTTGTGCAGTGGAAGCCTCATGCCTGCATCAGCGGTGGACTGCCGGACAAGGATGGACGGTCCACTACATTAGGCCCAAACACACTGACCGCTACAATGTCAGCAACAACAAGGGTGGGTTCTGTGGCCAGTCTGTCTATAACGACCATTTTGGTTCTGGTCCATAGGTGAATCCTGGTGATATTTATATTGTTCATAAGATATATTGCAGTGAAGATACAGTTTAGATAAGACATCAGCGAAGGAATATGAGATGACTTTTTCACGTATTTACTTTATCATTTTAAATGTATTTGTGTACAATCTATGCTTACATTTGCACATTCTAAATGATATATTTAGATTATAATTTTAAATGTATGCTGTTTATGCTTGTATTTGCACATTTTAAATGACTGACAACTGTTTGCCGGATTTCTTCTATGTTTGGACATGTATTTGACCTAATATATTTGTTCTTGGAATTGTAACTGAATCCTCTTCCAGGAGTATGTCACATACAAAAGTGTTGACAGGGTATTACAGTCAAACCCATGAAGCAGAGTAGCTCAGTGGTTAGAACGTCAGACACAAGTCTCAGGTTCTGTACTGCCGTGTTGACCTTTGAATAAATTAGTTCACTCTATATTGCTCCAGTTCACCCAGCTGTATGAACAACTCTTTTGCTGTTAACAATGTTGGATATTTGAACAGCTTTTGTGCATTAATTACAGTATGGCTGAAAGCTTGCCAAATAAATTAATATGGTGTTTGATTGCAATCTAAGGACTGGACATGGGGCTGTATAAGTACACACATTTATCTTAGCCTCTTTACAATTATCTCCTGCTTGTAGGATTCCTTCTACATCATCTATGACCTCCGTTTTGACTGTCAGCTGTACATGGTCCGAGTGTGGCCAGTGTCAGTGGACGGGATACGAGGTCCTCAGGCCAACGTCACCTTCCCCATGACTGACTGTAAGGACATCAAGGTTCTCGGGGACGTGTCCCCCGACTGTCCCACAAGTGGTGAGAACGTCTCATAATAATAACAATAATATTTGTACCCGAGTATATTTACCTCACCAGAAACTCGTTTTTATTTTCTCTGAATAATATATAATATACTCAGTTATGATTACACAAGGGACCATAACATCGCTGTATTCAAAAATATTTAATTTTCTCTGGCACCAGATGCTGTAACTGTTTATAACATTTTGTAATACATTTATTAATATTTATCAATACGATGAAGTGCTAATCATAAATGGGTAATTTCAGTTAATTTTTAGCAAAATAAAACTAAGATTGGTAATATTTTATATAAATTAGAATGCAAAAAAATATTAATTATAATATATACCTGTAGTACTAACATATTAACTGTGCATTGTATTTCATTTTATAATACATTTAGGGTAATTTCAATTATGTATTATGTAATGCTAGAGCTAAAGCTAGTTATAAATAAATAAAAATGCACAAATTATAATATACAACTGTAATACTAAGATTAACTTAAAATAAGTACAGTATTAGTCAACAGAAACTATTAGTAAGTAGCCTAGCAGATAAGTCTGTTTTATCTTGTGGCTACATGCAACTTTTTCTGCATCATTACAATCCACCAGCTGCAAAATATAATTTGTAACAAGAATGTGATTCAGCTCAGTGTTGCACATGAAACCAATTTTAATATTCATGTTACATTCCTGTGGGTATTAATTATGCGTGTGTCTGAGAGCATTGGTTTGTGCATACCTGATTAAATTTAATGCGCAGTGTGAGACTGTGTCTGTGTGAGTGTGTGCATGCGTGCGTGTGTGTGTGGTGTGTCTATGTATATATGCAGTGACTATCTTAAAATATCTAAGATGCAGTATTTATGAATATGTAATCTAGTATTGAATAACTACTGAAAAATACTGTATTTTTATTATTGTGTACAACTTGACTAAACAGCTGGATAAAACCCCAAACGTTGCCATAGTAACAGATGCGTGACGCCATCTTGTCCACAGTGCCCCAAGTTCCCGCCAAACCCCCACATCTGGAGCACAGCTTTGTGAGCAACGGGGCCAACATGAGCGTGAGACTGAGCTGGCACACGCCCCGCTCCGACATCCCCATCACTGACTACAGGGTGGAGTGGGGCAAATTAGGCGAGGGCGAAGGCAAACCCCTGCCTGAAAATACACTTACTAAGGTTCTACCAAAGGTATGTGATGACTCTCCTAGTGTGTTCTCTTTTGTAAAAGACTGGATAATTCATGAAAAATTTGACTCCTTTCTTTCACCTAAAAATGGTTTGTTTAAATAGTTTCATTAATTAATTGATAAAAGGAATATTGTTTACAGTTGAACCTCACAACTGAGATGGTCCCTGGCAGTAGACCGAAGTGACCTGAATATCAGGGTGACCCTAAGAGCCAGACTAATTTCATGTACTTACTGACTATTACTAAATTCATGTACAGGTACTTACTAAAAACTATTTTGGGACTGTTAATAAAGGTTGACCTTAATTATCAGGTGGCTGCATAATGTGAGTGCGGCGTGTGTAGCGTGAGAATGTCTGGTGACTAACAGCCGTGTGACACGTTGCAGGAGGTTCACTCCTTCAGCATAGAGAGTCTGGTGGGTGGGTCGAAGTACGTGGTCCGGGTCCAGGCACTCATCATCACAGCCCCCAAAAAGGTCATTTCAGGGCGAGTCGCCACGCTACACTTCAGCACCCCCATACTGACGGCCAGGCACATAGGTAGGTGGACATTTGTCATCCACAGGTAGTTTACAGGTATGTACCTGTGCGTGTTTGAGTATGTGAAAGATGGGAGCAGTTAGTTGCATTTAGCAGTCTGGAAACTTTGAAGTCATTAATAACAATGTAACATTATGCATAGGTGAACTGTGGTTTGGTCGTCTTCACGTAAGGTGAAATAAATTGAGGCTGTGGTGCCACCTGGTGAATGAACAGGTTCTTATGCACGTTACTGCTAATGTGAATCTCGGCACGCTCTGCTCTACATATTCTATACACAAATATTTATGTGTACACTAATTACATGTAAATGTGCTTCTATATCTGAACATTTGGCTAAAAATTAGTAACACCATGTTTGTTTTCAGACCCGCCCTATCAACACTCCAATGTCAAGGTCGCCCAACAACCTGACGCCATAAAACCCCCGTCGTTGCATTCCGTGCGATCGAGTGGCTCTGACACGAGTGGTGCTTCTCAACTTCACGTCAGACATACTCTAATTTCACTCATTACACTCGTCATGACAATAAACATTTTATTTTGCTGCCACAATACACGGACTCTCTGATCGACGAGCCGATTGGGTAGTGTACAAATTCAAGCAAGTGCCACATCTGACAAAGATAGGAAATCAATGTGTAAATCGTCAAGCGATCGGATTCCAATTGACTGGAGTACTAGCACTAATTGATTTGTGAGAGTGACAGAATGAGATAGAAAGTATAGTTTTGTACATAGAAAGAAGTTAGTCAGGGCTTGAGGCTCGTATCATGACAAGTTAGGTCATGAGTCGTTCTTCTGAACCATCTACATGACGAACTGGACAACTAACTTCGAAGGAGGACGTAATATTGATAATATTTTGTCCACAATACCTGTGATTCACCTAAATGAGAGGTCATTTTGTACCTGTTCGAATTTTCTTATCAACCATTTTAATTACGAGTCTCCCACAATTTCTGCATAAATCTAGCTAAAATTGAAAAATTAACTCTGCTGTAATTCAGTGTGGATAGTTGAAATATGACGTTGAAATGAGACAGAAGCAAGATGTTTATTTTATATAAGGCTATCGTTGCCTCAACTTGCCAAGATAGGGCGTGGGGTTATTGTGATAGTTAGTGCCATATATGTGTCAGTGCTGTCCAGGATTTTTGCCTGCATTTAGAAAGTATGTCTTGGAGATGCCCCCCAAACGTCTGATATCTTCCACTGTCCCCTGCTCCTGTTCGCGCCCTGACCCTCTTGCCGTGGTATGCTGCAGATAATTTATTGCCTCCTGTACAGTGTTAGTTCCTCAACTGGTCGCCAGGACGCGTTACATGTAATATTATCGGGTCTGTGGAGGGTGGTGTGTAATATTTGTTATACAGCCAGTGTTAATAAATGTGTGTACATATTATGCAAACTGTGTTGATAAATCATGTGAAACCGAGTATTAAAATGTGTTGTATGATCTGAATGGTTTTGTCTTTACTTAGTTGATACTGACCAAGTGTTTACCACTCGACATCAACAAAAGCATCAAATCATATAACAGTGCACGTCCAGCGATTTCTATTGGGCAACATATGCACAGAAAATCAATAATTTCAAATACATAAAATGCAGCGATTTTATTAAACTAAGACTAAGAGGGTTAGACTTTGTGTCATCTCTGATGCTCCAATATTATTAACTTTGTAATTTCATAAAACATGGATTTGACAGACTCGTGCAACATCAACGGAACAAGTTTATGTTTCAATAACAACAGCATCTGTAGAATGTCATAAAATGGCATCATCGGGTTACCCATTGTTTTATGTTACAGTATATCAATTAAGTGCTGTGTTTATCTTCCCTCTAGAACATCATTATTATATTCATAACACAACTATACTCTTCATTTCGTCTTGACTGTTATCATACTACCAACTACCAAACACAACAGACGTCCTGCACCACTGGTGGATGAACAAATATACAATGGCAACAGTAACTGTAAATCAATACTTCAGTTGGATTATCTTGAAAGACACTTTAAATAGAAACATTTGAGTATTACCATCAGGTAACTTGTTACATATTTATGTTTGTAACAAAACTATCAGCAACTCAGCTGGCGATCAATGGAACACCTACATTTACACTGCAACACTAACTTACACCTAAGTGAACATACTTACATTCACATAATACCTAAGTGAGCACGTAATAAATATCCACATTGTAACGGATACATGTAATTGAACGTAATTACATTCAAATCAAACCTAAGTGAACACGTAATAAATATCCACATTGTTATGTATACATGTATTTGAACGTAATTCCATTCACACTCTAACAAGTAATTCTACAAGAATATAATTACATTCACATCTTAACAACAATACCTAAGTGAGCACGATTATATTTACCCAATAACAAACAAGTAATCAGTAACATTCACACTACAACACACTTACGTTCATACCGTAACAACCCAAAGTGCATATACATATCTACAATTAACCATAAGTGAAACAATTGCATTCATATGATAACAATTACGCAAGTGAACATGGACACTAACAATCATGCCCATGTGAAACCGAACCACAACCATGAAACCTCAAATACAAAATTAATACTGCAACAAACACAAAACTAATGTTGTAACAAACAAAACTAATACTGTAATAAACACTGAACTAATGCTGTAACAACCACAAACACTGAACTGATGCTGTAACAACCACAAACACTGAACTGATGCTGTAACAACCACAAACACGGAACTAATGCTGTAACAAACACAAACACTGAACTGATGCTGTAACAACCACAAACACGGAACTAATGCTGTAACAAACACAAACACTGAACTAATGCTGTAACAAACATAAATACTGAACTAATGCTGTAACAACCACAAACACTGAACTAGTACTATAACAATCACAAGCACTGAACTAGTACTGTAACAATCACAAGCACTGAACTAGTGCTGTAACAAACACTGAACTAGTACTGTAACAAGCACTGAACTAGTACTGTAACAAACACTGAACTAGTACTGTAACAAACACTGAACTAGTATTGTAACAGGCCCCGACAGTTGTCGTACCTATCACAGGCTGATTGTACACTCGCGGGACATGTGCTGCATTGTCATGTTTCATGGAGCTCGTGTGGCAGAGCAGTGCGTCGTGGGTAGAAGGTGTGGTCGAGGGAGTAATTGAGCAGACTGGTGACAGACGACATGTACACGTCAGCGAATCGGTTGAGTCTGCGGGAGAAGTAGGTGGGGTTGTGGTAGGTGCGGAACAGACTCCCAAACTGAGGGTTGAAGATGTTCTTCGTGATCACTCTGCAACGACAACCACGACACTAAACACCACTCCACGTCCATACTGGCAACTGTACAGACTGTGTTCGGTGTCAAAATATGAGATAAGAAATAATAGTCACCCATATCCTCACAAGTCAGGACTGTTTGTCACATAAAACCTAGCCTTTATGCAAAGTGTGGAAGTTAGCAGAGTCAAGGTAAGAGTGGGCTGCGTCAACCATGAGAACAGTGTGAATACTCGCCCAAATTAGAAGTCGGATAAACGACTGGTGGGAGGCTGGGAGCCCAAATGTAATGACCCGTTTGCATCCTAAATACTGCCTGTAACACGAGCCACACTTCACTGAAACATGTTTTTATTATGATTATGTGACCGGCAATCAACCACTGATCTAGTGGACGATTTCATTGGCTGAGCTTCAATTAGCCAAGGGTACTGCTGGCTGGCACTGACATAATCAACAGTAGCGACCCCTGGTGCACAAGTTGGGTCAGACAAGCTGAGCACATTAGTCTGTGGACAGAAGAAACAGCTGCCAGCAGAAGAGGAAGAAACTACAATGGTCATAGACAGGACATATGCCAAGGATACTGCCAACATGCACCACAAAACAATCACTTACAGGGAACCCCGGGGGAAGAGGGAAAGACAGAAGTTCACAGACACAGAGAGGACAAAGATGGGTTTGTAAGGAAGGAGACTTATAGAAAGGACGGCAAGAAAGAGGAAACAGAAAGTCTTGGTCTGTGGCTTAGGCATGGCTATCAGCAAGGTTCACAAGTAATTGGGACCCTATGCATAATTTGTGGATTTATTTGCCAGGTAATGGTATTAGTGAAACACATTACTGACAATAATATAATGATCTAAGTGGTGATCACATTTAACATGAAACAATTGTATAAATGATGATACTGTAATATTGAAAATTTAGTAACTTTTGCTTTGTATTAACTTAACATGTAAAAGCCACAGCAATGATGTTATTGTTACAGTCAGCAATGCTGTTGTCATGGTTACCTGAGTTCTTGTCTTTCTTTCATCCACTCTTTGATCACTTCCTGTGACTCGGCCCTTTCCTGATCCTAAGCACAACAGAACCCACTTATAAACCAAATTGCAGCAAGAAATGTGTTGTCATGTTTATCATTCATGTTGTATATAATACACACACACACATATATTTCTTACTTTTTTACTTATTTTAAACTGTTGTATGACTCCACATACATTTTATTGTAATGTCTGTATGCGCATATAACACTCTACAAATGCTTGTAATAATAATAATCATTCATGTTCTGCCTTACATAACCTTCCTCCCTGTCCCAGTCCCATCATGTCCTTATACAGGGATACCTCCACTCACCCCTACCACTCTCATATCACTCACCTTCCCTAAGTCTTCACCCTTTCCCTCATACCGTCCAACTTTCTGCAAACAAATAATTCACCCCAACTGTCTACTCCCCTCCCCCTCTCACCTGCATGGCCTCAATGAGACCCTCGAGTGCACTCAGCCAGCGCACCGACTCCTTGTACACCTTCGAGTTGATGGTCTTCACCTCATCCTGCAACACACTCCACACTGACGACACCCGACCTCAACAACATGACCACATCCACACTGACGACACCCGACCTCAACAACATGACCACATCCACAATGAGGACACCCGACCTCAACAACATGACCACATCCACAATGAGGACACCTGACCTCAACAACATGACCACATCCACAATGAGGACACCTGACCTCAACAACATGACCACATCCACACTGACGACACCCGACCTCAACAACATGACCACATCCACAATGAGTGACACCTGACCTCAACAACATGACCACATCCACAATGAGTGACACCTGACCTCAACAACATGACCACATCCACAATGAGTGACACCTGACCTCAACAACATGACCACCTCCAGACTGAGTAACACTCAACCTCAGCAACATGACACATCCACAATGAGGACACCTGAATCCTCTGACACGACCACCTCCAGACTGACAATAGCTGTGAGGAAACAGTGGCCTGCTGGATCCACTAACCACCAACAAGTCATGTGACCTTATGTATGGATACAGTATGAGAGAGAAGCCACATGTTTATCAAGAATCTTGGCCACGTTTTAAATATACATCTATATGTTTATTTTTCAACACCACAAGATATATATATACAGTATATATATATATATATATATATATATATATATATATATATATATATATATATATATCACATCACAATAATATGCATATTATGCCATTTTTCTGGGTTGCTAAGTTACATAAAGTACTACAGAAAACAAAAGTCCTTCTGTTATTTGCCACTAACCTGAGAATCTAAGAAAAATAATGCATGCTATTGTTTAAGTTACATATGCATGGTGTACAATGTGTACATATGCCAGTAACACTTGACAGATACTCACAGCTAACTCAGGAATGATGGCTCCTGTTCTCCAGCCATGTTTAAGGGTAGCATCCTGCAAACACCAATTGTGAACATTACATACATGAGTTCAGGTGCAATTATGAATGCACAGTTTTTCCATTGGCCACAACTAAAACAAAACATTCCAAGTGGCTTAAAGTGATTTTGTAACAAAGAAACTTATGTGTGACTGGAATTAGGTTTCATACGACAATATTTTACACACAAAATGTCTGTATACAAAACAAAAAACAACATACGGCAAGGTCTGCATAGACGTGGTCTCCAAAGTACAGAACTCTTGCGCCTTGCCAATTAGTCAACTTATTCAACTCAAGGAAGTTCCCCTACAACATAAACAAGAGATTTACTGATTATACAAATGTGGAACTATATTCACTCACTCATTTACACACTGGTGAACTGGTCACAACTCAATTTAAGTCTCAGTTAGGAGTGAGCGAGAGAGCAGCGAGAGAGAGAGAGAGAGAGAGAGAGAGAGAGAGAGAGAGAGAGAGAGAGGAGAGATAGACAGACAGAGAGAGTGACAGAGACAGACAGACAGTTGAGAGATAGACAGACAGAGAGACAGTGGCAGTTGCTAAATGGTCCACAGAAATTAATCAATATAGAGAGATGTGAGTGGACCTCAGTGCCCAGGATGAGATGCACTTTCACTGCCTCAAAGTTAGTGTACTAGTATATACTTCAGACTGCGCTCAGTGAAAGTGTCAATAGTTTTATGTCATAATTTATAGACATAAGCCCACTTTTAACATTTAAAAAGTAACCAGACTGTTGGCTAAACAGGTGGAAGCCACTGGAACGTCATGAATTCGAGAGGCAAATCTGAAGTAGATTTGTTTTGACCCACTGAAGCTCCCCCACTGACCTCCTGGTAGAAACGCCCTTTCTGGAGACTCTCCACTTTCGTCCAAGACTTTGCGCCACAGCGATGGTCAAAACTTCTGAAGGGGCTGTAAGATAAGCACAAGACAAGCACCAAGATAACTGAGTGTTTCACAGTCCATACTGGTTTGGGTTAATTCTACAATTACTCTTCTCATTTTTGCACAGAATTACATGTTTGCATTAAGGTAAAGTATCATTAAGACTGCTGGTACATATGTATACTAAACCAAAAAGTTTAAATAAGATGGGGCTTGAGTATGTCATCCCAGTTTACCGCATGAAACGGAGTCAAACAGGGAACAATCTTGTCTCTGTTTTCTTTGTATACATGGATTGATTACTTGAACCTAGGCCATCATAGCCGTTGCTAATAAGGACAGTTCAGTTGTAGATGCCATTGCCAAATTCTGGAGAGAGCGTGTGTTCATGGCTGATTTCGGTTGTAATATGACAAATATAAAGTGCAAGTTATTCAAACATTATTGCTGCTCTTATTACAGGATTGGCACTATTTGCATCACATGGGGGAGAGCACAAATGATAGAGTGACTCTGCACATTTTAAATTTCATACAACAAAAGCTGAAGATGATGGCATGGTTGTCCGAAGATGGCAAGAAACCTGTCATCTTACCGGGAATACTGGTAGAAGAACTTTGGCTTCCTGGCATTTGTGATGATCACATCAAACATGTTGTACCACTGGGGACCCACAAGGTAATTCATGCCTCGGTTCCTACAAAAAACACCAATTTTACACACGTGCACTGGACACAACTTGGCAGCCCTGGCAAAAGTGGACAGTCCAGCAAAACTGGGCAGAAAATGTCATAAGCAAATTTATATATTTTGCACACAGTAGTAAGGAAATTACTCTTTTGAATGTTAGCACTGCATATATTTCTGGCTCGGTTACTCTTTTCGTAATTATTGAACAAATTAAAAGCAGTTCAACAGTAGCAAAGAGGGGTAATTTAGATAACTTTTGGCAAGTCTTTTGAATCGGTTTATCAACCATACAATCGTCTGTTTCTACTGTGTAAAATTTATAATATTTACAAACTGTCTTTTTCTTTAAAAAATTGCTGTCTAAATACATGAAAGAAAGCACCACACTTATTTATTTTCTTGACAAATGAAAATGTTGGAAGCCAACATAATGTTTAGAATACTGACTCTGAAGTATTATTACTGTTATTATACATGTTGTAACCAACATGTGTCTTCTCTGAGAACCTGAATCAATCTAAGTTACTATGCATTTCTGGTAACACATACACCAACATTTTCCCCGTTCTAAATAAAAGACAATACAATATCTTTCGAGATGCCTTAATCAGCGTTTATTTTAGTAAAACAATTATAAGTTAATTCAAAACATTACAGTGATTATATCGACTGTTACTGACATGCACCTAAGAGTACAACGCCTGTGCGAATGACTTACACAAAGTCAGCAGAATTGTTGGTGATGAGAAAGATGCGTTTGCCTGATTCAGACAGCTGGGTGAGTAGGTTGACAATGTCTGCATCTGGGTCCATGTAGGTGGCTGCAAACACAGGGGAGGGGGTATTAGTCACATGGGAGGGGGTCATGGTTTTCCATTAGTTTCTGCACACATGCACTAACATGTGGTAGTACCTGGCACTTCTACACCAAGTCAACTAGTATGCCAGTGTGTTTATACTCATAATTTGGAAGAATTCACACACACACACACACACACACACACACACACACACACACACACACACACACACACACACACACACACACACACACACACACACACACACACACACACACACACACACACACACACACACACACACACACACACACACACACACACACACACACACACACACGTGCATACTTCAGAGACAGGCTGCATTTACATTTGTAACCTTATGAGACATTAGGTTAACAAGAAATAGAAAACAATTAAGCAGTATACCTTATTTTAAATTTACCAATGCACGAATTACTATAATTACAACTAGAATATTAAGAATATTTTGTTAAAAGTGATAACTAAAGAGTCAACAACCACAGTCTTTGCATATGAATGAAGCTGAAACTTATCTTATAGTAGCCACCTGTTACTTACCTTAGTAACAAAGCTACTTTAAAATTAAAATCACTGCGACAATTCAATACTAGTGTTCTATAATTACTAGAACACACATGATAATGGTCAAGTGGTCACTATGCATCGGTCACTCACTCATGTCACGTATGATGGCCTGATGCATTCGACCAGACATGTGGACGTCTTGAACTGCACTCTACAACAAGATAGTGTCACATGACACTCACTTTACAACAAGACAGCATCATCACGACACCCTGCAACAGGACAGCATCACAGGATACACTGTAACAGGACAGGATCACAGGACACTTTACAACAAACAGGAAGAGACCAATTTCTTCCTGAATGACTGGAATAAAATGGAAGAGGTGGATTTCTTCCACTTTCTTCCAGAAAATATATATGCACTAGTTAATTCATGATTTACTACACTAAGGTGTCCCTTGACACCAGTAAAAGTTTATGCCAACAAACTGCCTTGTAAACAAATATTGACATTTCTGTAGCATGAAAACACAAAAGCACCCACCTTGACATCATAGAAGACATATTCAGGGTCATAGGCCAGGTCATTGTCAATTAAATACTGCAACAAACAGTGTGCATTACATACATGAAACAAATCAGATATATGTCCACATGGATAAGATACTTTTTTTATTGTACCTCATAGTTGTTTTAATTGTATTTTATGTATTGCACTTTGTTATTTTATTTTTAACTGTATTTTATGTATACAAAATAATGTATTTTTTGTCTGAAATAGATTTGATATAAGATACCTAAGAGTTGATGTGATGCCCAAGGAAAGCTACAATGTTACTATATAAGTCACACTGGCTAGCATGATTGGCACTCTTCCAGAAATAGCACACATATGATACAGTTACGCACAAGCACACTAAAACTTTGTTTGGCTGCCAGAACCAAGTTAAAGTTAACAGCCTAATAACAGGTAATTAAGTCTTACAGTATAAAACAATCAGATGGGTGGTGTGTGTGTGTGTGTGTGTGTGTGTGTGTGTGTGTGTGTGTGTTTTGGTGTGTGTGTGTGTGTGTGTGTGTGTGTGTGTGTGTGTGTGTGTGTGTGTGTGTGTGTGTGTGTGTGTGTGTGTGTGTGTGTGTGTGTGTGTGTGTGTGTGTGTGTGTGTGTGTGTGTGTGTGTGTGTGTGTGTGTGTGTGTGTGTGTGTGTGTGTGTGTGTGTGTGTGTGTGTGTGTGTGTGTGTGTGTGTGTGTGTGTGTGTGTGTGTGTGTGTGTGTGTGTGTGTGTAACTGACCTGTATTACGTTTGAGAAGAGAGTCATCTCAGGCACAGAGAACAGGTCCATCATCTGGTGCATGTTTGGCCCCTGAAGACGACACTCATAGTGTATCCAACATTCCACGCCCCCCGCAATTAATTCAACCAAAAGTCATTTGTGTAGAAATTGTCTGAAGAATCATTTAACCAAGCTACCTATGACTTTCTACATAACATTATTTTCTATTTGCTGAACCTGAAAAACAAACTTAATCAAGAATCAAATTTATTTTACATGATTGTATTAATACAAATCATTTATTTAATTCAATTACACAAGAATAAATATAATTTAGATTAAAACACTTTTGTGAATAATTTAAGTACAGCTGTACAATGAAGCTATATGGCTGGTAGTCACAAAACAATATGCCAGTATCTGCACACACTTCAGTCAGTAATTATTATCTTAGGCAATCTTGTAAGCATAGTACAGGCAGTAAGTGGGTGCTTTGCGTAAGTCCATCAAAGAACTTGATTCATGTACTCGATATATCAAATTGTCTTAATTACACTAACAAACAATCTATAAATATGTGCATGCAAAGATGCGACTTAGTTGAACAAAATAGCAACACCTTTGACAGAAATATGATTTTATCATTAATTACTTATGTAAACTAATTGTGAGAGTACTTTAGAAAAAAACAGATATTATACCGTTCCATAGAAACTGTTCATGTTCATGATTCCAACGTGTGAGCCGTTGTACAGCGCCTTCACTTCATCATCTGGCAGACACGTGTGACCTCTGGAACAAACAGCATCATGGACAGATGACATCATAGAGACCTCAACAGGTACTGTAGTACAGACGTCATCATGTGCAGATATCACCATAAACAGACATTGTCATAATTGTCACATAGACATCATCACAGATCACATACTGATAGTCTGATATCATCATGATAATGAATAGACATCATTACATACATACATCACCATGATAATGAACAGACGTCATTACATACAGACATCACCATCACTATAATAATGACAGACGTCATTACATACGGACATCACCATGATAATGAACAGATGTCATTACATACAGACACCATCAGGTACTGTGGTACAGACGTCATCACATGCAGATATCATCATGAATAGAAATTGTCACGTAGACATCATGATGTCATCATTACATACAGACATGATCATCATCATGAACAAACATCATCACATACAGACATGATCATCACGAACAAACATCATCACATACAGACATAATCATCATGAACAAACATCATCACATACAGACATAATCATCATGAACAAACATCATCACATACAGACATAATCATCACATAAAAACATCATAATCATGATAATGAACATACATCATCATTCACAGACATCATCATGATTGTAAACAAACGTCACAGCTTCCCAGGTCAACGATCAAAGATGCTATATATGACATAGTTCAGTGGCGTTGTGTGTTATTCTTTGACATACCTGTACACTGTGCCCATCTGAATGTCATGGAAGGAGTCAATCTTCAACAAAAGGCCCTGGAAATGAGAGACAAGTGTTAGTGTATATCTAGTTTAAAAAATAAATTAGTACTGAATCAAAAATAATAAAAAGCAAAATGTAATTAACAGCTTAATTCAAAAGCGTAACAACTATAATGCCAACATCTTGCACAAGTTCATACTTGTCAGTTCTACAAAGGTCCAATATACTGGTTACAGAATCACTACTAAATAACTGTTCTTAGAACAGTAATACATCCAGCTGGTTGTTAGACCACTGGCCTAGTGGCACCATAAAACAAACAGACAGACTTACAAACAGACAGACTTTTTGAAGCATGTGTAAAAAGAAGCATTACAATTTCTGGATGCAGTGATCACAAGATCACAGAGTAGTGGAAAACATACAGTGATTTTTGTGGTGGCATTTGGTGGATTTGGCAGCTTGAATTATTATTTCAGTAGTTCAACATTAGAACAGTGGAATTGCTGGACTACCTTGTGTAAGTCACAGTGAAGGCCGCGAATGGCGAATGCTGGGTCATACTTCAGGTCCAGGATGCCCTCTGGATACTGAAATGGAGACAGTAGAATAATGCAGCATTATTAGCCAACATAAAGGTCAATACTTCAAATTTTAAACCACACAAGAAGTATACAAGTATTACTAATTTTACATTTTCTGTAAAATGCTGTTCACCATAGCAGAAGTAGCACTTCCATCTATCATAACACTATGTTAATGTTATTTCTATGGTTAAATAAATTATTACATGTAAGTTTAGGTTCTTACAAGGTATGATATCCTGTCTATAGGAATGCTCAAGGCACTGCCACTTTAATCCCTGGTACTGGCAGACATGTTAATCAATCTCAACCTCTCTGGGAAACATTCAGGCTTTAATTAATACACGAAGGCTATCCACCAGACAACCACTGTCTATAGAGATGTACTTGTTCAAACAGCTGAGTAAACTTGGCCCCATAGAAGTTCAACACAATAGCACATCCGGATTCCCTTGGTTGAGAGTGTGATGTTCTCACCACTGTGCCACTGCACTCAAATTTTGTCCAGTAACAAAATACGTAATTATTTTATAAGTCCAGTTAGTTGCCTCATGTGAACTGAAATATAACTGTTGCTAGCACACGTGACAACGGATTCTATGTAACTTACTCAATTGTTAATAATAATATCACCATGTATCTTTCCCTCTCTAATGTGCATACTGTTTACTTTCAGTTTCAGCTGATCAATCTAAATTATCAGACCCATTAACTCTGTCCCAGACTATCTCACACTTTCCATTCTCGTCTTCCCTTGACTTCCCACACCCATCCTCACCCATTCACTTCCCATCCTGCCCTACCTTATGCTGCTCAATCAGCTTTACACAGCCCAAGTTGTAGATAAGATAATGCAGAGACGTCTTGTAGTTCATTAGTGTGTAGTCGTAGTCAAAGCCATAGACATCAATGTCACTCAAGTCCAGCTCATTGTTAGCATATACAGCATTCGGGTCACTGTTGCTTGGCAACGGTAGCTCTGGAAATACAAAATTATAACACCATCAGTTTCAATGTGTTTTTAGACGGCAAACTCATGTATTATTTTTGTAATTTATTTTCCATACTCTATAATATATTGCTCACAACTTTGTAAATAGTGATATGATTAACATGGCTGATGAAGAAAAAATGATATAAAAATTATTTATTTATCCTATTATTCGCTCTCTTCCTGTCTCTCTTTTCTCTCCCCTCCTCCCCCCTCCCATTTGTTAACATACGTTGTCGATATGCCTGAGAAAGAATTCAAATATGAACTGGAAAAAATCAACATTACATGGCGCACTTATGCGTAAAGAGTGTCATTATGTCACAAGCCCAAGTTGCATAACAATGCCCCCTAGCGAATATGTATTTTCCCATTAAAACAATATATGTTACATTATCTATATTATAAATCAGTATCTGCCTGTCTGCCAGTGGACCTACCGGGTACATTAGTTTTGCATGTACCGAACAAAACTTCTGCATGCTGCAATCTAATGAGCCCACCGGCACGGTTATATTTAGCTTTTTTCATCAGCTTGGGCGTGATGATTGTGGAGAGCTCAATATTCTATAAGTATTTGCCTCTAACACTCTATTGCATTATGAGAGATGATTTCAATTTTTTTTACATTTCAACTCAAAAACTAATAAATATTCCAACTTGAAACACAGAACAAGACACAATTAATAACCTTAATGACTGTACATCAGGTTTAGCAATTATGTCTCGTATCAACAAGACTCAATATTACCAGAACTTTAATCCAGGATTATTCAGTGATCAATCAGTCCAACTGTGATTAATTGTTGTTATGTTGTATATAGTACTGCAAGACAGCACAGAACTGGCTGGAACCAGCTGGAGGTCAATCTGACCAGCTGCACTACTTGCATGTGGTCAAAGGTTTGCACATATACACTTGTGTTGTTTATGCATTACTGTTCATCAACACATCATCATGTTGCCCCCTCCTCAAAGTCAATAAATGTGAAAACAATAAATTCATACTAAGCACAAACAACCAGTGACTGTATTGAATAATTTTATTAGTTACATAATTTAATTAATCTGCCATTCAGCTCTGTGCAATTCTTTTACAGTTATTCAACACGTACTAAGATAACTTGATAAGGAACAACTTAAAATTAACTGTCGCTAGTTTCCAATTTTTCTATATCATTATTCGCACTACGATTATTAAATGTTACCAATTCACCATGCACATGTTTATTTAGAACTATAACAATTATTTGGCATACAATTAAGAGTACAGGCTATTGGCGCTAAAAAGACCTAATATTTTGGGAAAATTATGACGTTTTCATTCAATCAATGGGTAAAATGGGTTATAATTCGCCCTTTTGTGTAATTTCAATGTAATTGTAGCAGTAACATACTTATTCACGAGTTTCTGATTGTAGAAAATGGGCATAATAACGTAGGCCTAATCATAATGTCATCGTGACTTGGCAGCTCTGTGCTATAGTTCGTACCCTGACCCTGTCACCTGTGGTCGTTTGGACTTGAGACAGTTGAGTCTTGACCGACTAAGTTAGTAAGCCTGCCATCAGTACTAAGTTACACGTACCTGAGACTCTCTCCTTTGTTTTGTAATATTCTGCCCACAAATCGACGGTTTCCATCGTGGCTGTACGACATAGTCTACCATACGTCCGGAAAAGTAAATGTGTTTGTGCATTTTTTACAGCACGTTTCAGTTTCAAAAGACGTCGATTTTGACAGACGCGTCGAGCAAGTAAACAGAGGCACGTTGACATGTTGCACTGCAGCGAATTTTTCCGTCCCTGGAAGCGGGTCACTCCTTTTAATCACTCAAATGTGCCCTTGAACTACCCTGCGCTGAATGGCCACATTTGGAAAGATCTGTTATAGCATGAACATGTTATGTAAATACAACTAATTCGTTGCGAATGCGACGCTACATAGCCTTTATGCGACAACTAGCCGACGCAACTCTACTCTCGATTATGTGAATTCATCCGTTAGGTGGCGTAACTAGTACATAGTCATCAATGATTCTGATAGCCATCAATACCTCGAAGACGACTATAGCCCGTTAAATTGTTCATTAACTCCTACACATTTTGATTCACAGGGAGAGCCAGCTGTTTGGTAGCTCGTTGAAAACAATTGCCCCAAAAGATGATAATTTATCAATGACGATATTTTATTCACCAGTGTCATAATAAGACATTGCTGAACAAAACATCAACGTTCATTATTTTAATTACATTAAAAGTACTTATACTGTAGCCACACACATCACATGGGAATATAAATTATGATTTGCCACAGCAAAGTGGGTCTTTTATTTCCAGATAGAGTTGCGGACCTGTTTGGACTTTTATGAGCATTAAGATAATACTATTATTTGTTGAACCTATCTTTAGTAGTGTTATATTTTATTGTTTAAAACACATACTCACACGTGGTAGACATGACACGTAAGCTAACATTAATTAAGTTGTCCACTATTGTTCCTGCAATCACAATGGAATTATAAATGGTGAAGATACTTTTAATGAAATATGAGGGCAACAAAATTTAAGGGTTTCAGAGCAAAACATGATATATCTAAATTTTCTTGTTTTTCAGAAGTCACTAGAAGATTTTTGCCAACCCAAGCTTTCTGTGCTGGTAATGTAGTTCTTTTAGAAATTTATACCCCAAACCAAGACAGGACCGATATTTATATGATTCTCCAATTTACGTAGGATACACAATCCCCAATGTTAAGATCCAGGTTTTTACACCAAATATAACATGCCTGCCTTTACCGGGTATTGAACCCAGGCCACTGGTACGCCAGGTGGATGTGCTAACCACTGCACTATCTGCAATTCTTGCATCATGTTGTTATACATAATGTGATATTTAAAATATGTTTAAACAAACGTTTTGTTAGTGTTTTGCATAAATAAAAAAAATTCTTCTTCACATCTTAAGTCACATGACATACTGAGAATCTGAGATAGTGGCAATTAATCTGAACCAGTACAAACAGATGTTGGATTTTGAGAACTTGTACACACACAATGCAATAGGAACATCATTTGTAAAGTTTAAAATCAGTCAGTCCAAAAAATCAGTCAAATAGTACATGTTGTGCTCAGTGTAACTTTAATTGTTTGTTAACTGAAAGGATTTGCATCACACAGATACTTGTAAAGTGCAAAGAAATAGCGCTATAACATAATGGAATTAAGCACTGTGCATTCTAGGTTAATAATAAAACGTGTTACAAAAAATACTATTATAACAGAGCCATATTGACAAATTCTTTATGAATTTATTGACAAGTTTTCTCTACTGTTTTGGAAAAAAGCCATCTGATTTTATAATTGTATGATCTGGTGAAGGGTAGTTTTCTCTTGAGGTCTGCTGAAATAAAAACTATCTTGCTGCTATCATGAAATTAAATATGTCAATATGGCTTGAACCAACAATAAATTTGAACATTACAAACTAGTTGCTGTAGAAATTCTACAGACATAATATATAAATAATTTCCATTTTATTATGCTGAAGCATACTTAAAATATTTATTATAGGCCAGTTAGCGACACTGAAATACTCACATAAAAGCTCTGCATGTGTCTTCTATCTAACACTTCTGTTCAGACGTAAATATGCCACATTGACAATATCCACAGTTGCTACATAACTATTCTGTACACCATTGACTATGTTTAAAGTGGCTTGACAACGAAAGGACCACTTACAATAGTCCAATCCCATGGAGATTGTCCATGAAATTGTTCATTTTCAAGTCCAAGGGATTACCAATGTTACAACCATACTAATTAGTAAATATTATTATGTACATAGTAAGTTCTTGAAAATATTTCTGTTGCAGCTATGGTTTCAACATACAGATTCAATATAAATAGCCTCCGTTTATTTACCAGGAAACTGACATTGTTGACTGGTATTGGAATAAAGGATGTCACTACTGAATGAATAACAAAAGTAACCTAGAATGAAGGAGTCTTTGGACGATTTGGTGGAATTTTGAAGGTTGAGAATGAGATGGGGAGGGTAATTTTGCTTTGGTTTAAATTGCATATTTTTCCTGTCCAATATGGCAGCATGACAAAGTAATAGATTTGGTTCCCCATTACGTGAGTGTGTTTCTAAACAGGAGGTGGAGGAAGGTACAGGGAGCAGTAAAATGTTGTAAGTGACAGACGAAGGAAAACAGATAAAGGGGCAGTAACCATGGACTGCAGTAACACACAAGGGCCAAGATAAATGTCATGCAGACACTACTTCAGTAGCACTGGAAACAATTCCGACAAATCTCTCCAGATTGACTACGTTGGTCATAGCAGATAACTTTTATCACACCACTCTATTACGTAATAGAAGCTTTGGTGGACCTATGTGAAGTTTTGTTAAAATATGGATTGAAATAAATTAATTAATATTGTTTAAAACATATGGTTAATGGTAAATTATGTAACTGCTATGTGGCGTGATCATCCATATGAATAGGTATATAGTACTATATACATATATTATGTACAATGCTAAGTTTTCTCAGCCAACAACAAATTAGGTTAGTTGATGTTAAACCCAAACAGCATTAACCATTTTTTTAGACAAAACCTTAACTGTCAAAAATAATTTAGTAATTAATTTGACGGCAGCATCAAAAGAAAGCAACTGATTTGTACATACAAATGATCGACCATATTGTTGTCAATATAACATAGACCAGATTTTTCATCAAATGATACACGCACAAAATATCTATTTGATTGGGCAGCCTTACGGTGTTTTTCTGTTCTTTTCATCCAATTCCAACTAAATAATGGAAAATGTTAACTTAGAAAGAAACAATGAAAAAGTTACGCTGAGATGTGCAAGTTCAATAAGCTTGTTAGTTCATTCTTTGTTCAAGGCAGCTACAACAACACATCACTTGCTGCCACTGGTACAGTACTAATGTAAACACAAACACGAAAAAGTCCCATGTCTGCTGAATAACATTCTACAAGTATGTGCTTGCAAACAGAATCCGCAATGAATGTGAACCAGTCATAGCATGTCACAAGTGTGTGTTCACAAACAGATTCCACACTGAATGTGAACAAAACTTAGCATACCACAAGTGTGTGTTCGTGAACAGATTCCACACAGAATGGGAACCAAACATAGCATGCCACAAGTGTGTGTTCACAAACAGATTCCACACTGAATGTGAACAAAACTTAGCATGCCACAAGTGTGTGTTCGTGAACAGATTCCACACAGAATGGGAACCAAACATAGCATGCCACAAGTGTGTGTTCACGAACAGATTCCACACAGAATGGGAACCAAACATAGCATGTCACAAGTGTGTGTTCGCAAACAGATTCCACACAGAATGGGAACCAAACATAGCATGCCACAAGTGTGTGTTCACGAACAGATTCCACACAGAATGGGAACCAAACATAGCATGCCACAAGTGTGTGTTCACGAACAGATTCCACACAGAATGGGAACCAAACATAGCATGCCACAAGTGTGTGTTCGCAAACTGATTCCACACAGAATGTGAACCAAACATAGCATGCCACAAGTGTGTGTTCAGAACAGATTCCACACAGAATGGTGAACCAAACATAGCATGCCACAAGTGTGTGTTCGCAAACTGATTCCACACATAATGTGAACCAAACATAGCATGCCACAAGTGTGTGTTCACGAACAGATTGTGGAAACCAAATCCATAGCATCCCTACAAGTGTGTGTCCCGCCACACTGAATGTGAAGAAAACATAGCATCCCAAATTGTGTTCAGTAAAATTCCACACTGGCACTCATACCCACAGCCCATCACAAGTGTATGTTCACAAACAGATTGTGTACCATCCATAGTGTGCTACAAGAGTGTATCCGCACACTGAATGTGAAGCACTCAGTAGGCTTTGTGTTCATTGTACATTCTCACTGGCAACTTGACGTATGTTGCAACAACACCCGTCATGGCTTCCGGCAAGACAACGTCCGTCTGTTCCCAGACTTTCTTCTCGATGTCAAACGATTGGATGATGTCCTGAAAGCTGTGGATGTCCCAGCTGTAGCCTCCAAGGATGTACACCTTGTTTGCACACTTCACAGCCGGAGCCTCACTCTGACCAAGCGGTGCTGGAGACAGAACTGTCCACTGGTCAAGCTCAACATCATACGACTCAGTGTTGAGAACATCGCGTCTGTCACCCGCATCCGTGTTTCCAGCGCATGCCAGGATCTTGTTCTCGTGGGAGATCATCACGTGGTAGCCTCGACTCTGGTTCATTGGGGACTTCAACTGCCAGCCGTCATGACCAGTATCGTAGCAATGCATCTCATCTGTGAAGTCGTCACCGGAGCAGCCACCCGACACATAAACTTTGTTGCCATTCGCGCAGCCAGCATGACTGAACACAGTGGCAGGCAGTGACGCGATCTGGATCCATTCGTTTGTCACAAAGTCATACTTCTCCGCAGAGCTGAGAGCAATTCGATTGTGTTTTCCGCCAACAGCAATGAGACACGTCGACAGAGCAACCAGGACAAAGTGGGTACGTGGAACTGTCATTGACGAAACCTGCAGCCATTTGTCGTCACGTGGATTGTAGCGAAACACATTACTTGTTGCATTACTGCCATCGCCAGCCATCGCATTCTGACCTCCTACAACATACACGAAATCGTTGACGACGGCAACGCACGCAAAGTACTGCCGTTCCTTCTTTGGACAGAGAAGTTCAAAGTCTTTGAGGCGACCGTCTTTGAACCGGGCAGCCATCATGTGTGTGCTGAGTGTGTTGTCGAGATAGCCAGCTCCGAGGATCAACAAACTAGGCTCATAGTCCCTCATTCTAGACAGCGGTAAGTCCATGATCGGTTGTTTGAAGAGCTTCATATGGTAACTGAGCGAAGCTTGTAGGATATCCTGACAACCGTCAGCCAGCATCAGTGGCTCAGTATAGACCTCATCTATCTGTTCTGTATCGATGAGACCATAGCGGACAAGGTGAAGGACCTGTTTGGCTGATGCCCTGCGTTCTGGTTTCATGTTGAGCCATTTGATGGCAACCTTAAACACCTCGAGCTCTGACTCTGCCCTCAGTGCATCATCCTTGAGGAATGCACATAGGAGCTCGAGTGAAATATCCTGAAAGTCTTCGTTCTGAGCAATGGGGATGAAGTTCTGCAAGATGAAGTGCATCGTCTTCTTCTGGCAGTCTGCCAGCTCGTACATCTCGGCCATCTTGAGGAACTGCAGGCAGTTGTCAATGTTGACCTCGTCCTTGAGGTACTGCGCACAGAACTCCTGCACCTCGTTGTACTGCAGGTGTGCCGCTGCCTCGAGAACCTCCTGCAGGTTAGTGGCGCTGATGACGACAGAGCCAGTGTACGCATAGTCCAGCAATGCTTCGAGGCCCTTGGCCGTCACCCCGCACAGTTCCACCTCATCCTGGGCGCTCTCCTGGAAGCCTTCAGTGAACATCGAGTAGAAATACTGACTGGAGGCAGCCAGGAAGCACCTGTGCACATGAAAGGTCTCCTCCTGGACACGTAGTCGGGTGTCACACAGAAGGTTCAGGTGCCACAGCTGCTTGAAGCCACCGACCACGATGTCACCATGTGTCTTGGCAGTGTAGCGACGCCCCCTAGATGTTGCCATGGAAGACATCTTACCTGTGGGTGACAAGAAGAGAAGAACAAGTCAAACAAAAAGTATTAAATTCATGTAACACCACACAATTATCAAATAGTAACCTGCAACAAGACTACAATTTGTTACGACCATAGAAAAAGGATTTGAAAATATCCTAATATATCACTACAAACCGTAACGACCAAATGCCAGCTGTTTCCACCTCAATTTTGCGAGTTAAACTTTAGCAAAATGTGATCATGAGATGAGTCTGCCACTATTTTACTTAACTTCTGTCAAAAGTCTACATTAGCCAATTTGATTGTATCCCATAGCCATAGCATAGCCAAAATTTCAATTATACGACTACATGTCATGAAGTCTGTATTATATAATACTGGATTACATAGAAATGGGCAAATAGTCTAACACCTACTGACTACAATGGTTATTAATTGTTACACTCAAATGTCTTCCATCGCATTGTATGACGCAAACTAGAATTAGCACACGTATTATCGTCCAGTGCAAAAAGCTTGTTGCCATTTTATAAAACGTAAATTTCGTTTATCTAAACATCAAATACTGACGATCCTTACTGTAAAGTGTCTATATTCATTTAATCACCGCAACGCCACATTCAAACAGCAGTGGTGGGCCAAGAATGGAAGAATTCCTCAGCCCAAGCTCTGATGACACCAACACTTTCGATCGCATTCGCCCAAATTGATGACGCACCAATGCCGCAGAGGCACCGGCCGTTTCCACAGCAAACAAACGTAGTCAGGTTTTAGGAATAGAAAATGTCATATGACACCATGACAGTGGTTCTTACTTAACTCAACGCTTGAAATTTACTGCATATGACTCGTATACAACAATATATATTATACATATTTAAATATTTCAAGATTAACCGTTCTTTGGTCTCTATATACTATGACTAAAGGGGAAGGCGTAGCCTCGATTAACCAGACTCCGTGAGGTGGCAGCACGTTTTAGCCCGTCAACTCGGCATGGTAGTTTTTGAAATAACAAATTAAATAAGGATACCCTTTGATCAGATAATACTTTTAAAAAAAACATAAACATTAAACAATAACATTAATCGAAATGTGCAGTTATTTATGAAATAGGAATTATGGCCGGATTAGCCTCGATTACCCAGGCTCCGCGAGGTAGCAGCACTTTACACAGATAACATCCAAAAACCCGGTAGTGGCTTCTTGCTAACCACTCACGTACACATGCCCATCAAATGCATGTAAAACACCTAATGTCATTCTTGTTAAAAGTACCTTCAGTCCTAACCAAAACCTAAGCCATAACACTAACCCTAAACCTTATTCCACATAAGAGCAACCGTGACTGGTTAGCAATTTAAGAAGCCATGACCAAAAAGCCCATTATATTTTCGGCGAAGACTATTCATAAATAAGTACATCATGTATTTATCCAGGTAACAAGCATATATAACCACAGTAACAACCGTAGAAGCTGTCTCACAATTGATAACTACATGACAATAACAATATACATGCCTGTTTATATGTCATAGAACATGCAACACACAACGCATTGTAGCGCGCTTTCGAAGATAAACT
>JAODUO010000742.1:0-215000 GCA_025642075.2 Ridgeia piscesae | reverse complement strand
CAGACCCAATGCTGGCCAACTAGTCCACTGAACACAGCGTCACGCCAGTTATGGAAAGTCATTTCCACAAGTTCATGTTAATAAAAACGGACACCTTATTAAAAAGGTACATTTGCCAATTAAAGCACATATCTTATGTCGTACGTATGTATTGTTCATTTCACAATTAAAGCACACATCTCATGTCGTACGGATGCATAGCTATTAATGTAATAACTACACAGCACCATCACCAGCGACAAACAACCTGTATCCTCAGCATGTTGAGGCTAGGCGGAACCCGGAAGAAGAAGAAGAAATAGCGGGCAGATATGTGATGTTATTATCAAATCAGTGGCATCTTAGTGCGGTTTCTTTGGAATACTGACTTTTGTCATTGTGTTTAGCATATTAAGATATAAAAGTGCTGTAAATAATTGTTAATTATTAATATTCAAAATTTGTTTCGTTCTGAAAATGCAGAGGATTGCCATAACTTATTGCCATGATGGGAATTAAAGTTCATGAAAGGGGTATAGTCAACCAGGAAGTTCATTTGGTTTGTTTCGATTGTTGTTCAGTTGAAGCAGAGACGTCGCACACATAGACTTGGCGGCGATCAGGGAAGTACGTTGCAATGGCTCCGCTCGTGTGTTCTCTGCTGGCGGTGTCTGTCTTCACGTACGTCACACACCTTGTCCCAGTACACACCCAGTGTACGACCAAATACTGTGTGGACGACGACAACGACCAGAGTGTACTGATGGCGATGGTGGCTCGACTCCAGGATACTGTGGATCACCTCCAAGATACGGTGGATCACCAGCAGAAACAACTGAAGAAACATGAAGAGATTCTGGCGAACCAGCAAAAGTGTATGTATTGCTAAATCATATATGGTGTTATCGGTAGTATCTCACTAACCCCCGGGTCTCTAGCCATCGTCCGTATACCCCCTTCTCCCCGATGTGTGATAATTTAGTGCCAGTTCTATATACACCTTCTTTATTAGTTTGAATTGAAGCAGAGACGTCGCACACATAGGCTTGGCGGCGAACAGGGAAGTACGTTGCAATGGTTGCCTCTTATATACACATTATTCCAACTGAAACATAAAACTAGTCATAAATGAAAACAAATTTTTCTGACCACAACAATAAACTCAACGTCTCTGCTTCAACTGAACAACAATCGAAAAAACCAGTGAACGTCCTGGTTGACTATACCCCTTTCACACATCAACTGTGCGGCGTGGAAAGCCCGGCACTCCGGAACGTTCACTGTTCTAAGACGTAAAGTAAATCATCTACTACAGACCCATCTCCTTGACATGTATAACATCCAAATTAATGGAACATAACTCTGTTAGTAACATAATGAAACATACACAATCACACAACATTCTTTATGATCTTCAACATGGCTTTCGATCTTCTGTGTCATGTAAGACACAACTTATTCAGTTTACACATGACCTTGTTACCAATATGCAATCTGGTGCACAAACGGATGTCATAGTGATGGACTTTTCTAAAACAGTTGATAAGGTCAGCCATGCCAAACTAATAGACAAACTCCATCACTATGGCATCCAAGGCAAAACAAATTCCTGGATTAAAGCATTTTTAACCAACAGATCCCAAAGAGCCATGATAGAGGGCGAGGCCTCCTCTGAAGTCCCTGTAACATCAGGAGTCCCAGAAGGTTCTGTACTTGGTCCCTGCCTATTCCTTTTTTTACATTAACGAGATTCCAGACAATATTACTTATACAGTTAGACTCTTTGCTGATGACACCATAATGTATATAGCCCTGAAGCCTAAGACAAACACAGCTGCACTCCAGGAAGATCTTAACACACTCGATAAATGGGCAAAAAAATGGAAAATGAAAATTCAATCTTGAAAAGTGCCATGGCATCCCTATAACAAGAAATAAAACTATCAGTAAAACCCAATACATGCTCCACGGACAACTACTTGAAACTGTATCACAGCCTAAATATCTTGGCATAACTTCTGACCTTCGGTGGAACGCACACATAAATAGCATCTCCTTAAAAGCAAACAGATCATTAGGCTTCCTCCGCAGAAATCTTAAAGTCTCGTCAATCGAAATAAAAACTCAGGCTTACTTCACCTTTGTCAGACCAATCTTGGAAAATAGCTGTACTGTCTGGGACCCCTACACAGCTACACAAATAAACAAACTAGAAATGATCCAATGCCGTGCAGCTCGATATGTCTTACATCGCCACCACAATACATCACGTGTAACAAATATGCTCCAGACATTAGGATGGAGATCCCTATCCGACCGAAGAAATGACGCAAAACTATGCATGATATACAAAATAACAAATAGCCTAGTGGGTATACCAGCAAATAAATATCTCATTCCTGTAAACACAGTCACTAGAAAGCAACATTCCTTGTCCTACCTTATTCCTCACTCCAGATGTAATTACCACTTGTATTCTTTTTTCCCAAGTACCATTCGACTTTGGAACTCCCTCCCTCAACATGTTGTAAATAAAAACAGCCTTGACTCCTTTAAGAGCAACATCCAGACTTTGCACTTTATTCAACTTTTTAGATATAACTAGTTCTTTTGCACGCATTACTGTTTACATGCACTAATTATTGTTCTGATACATTGCATTGCACCCAAAACGAAAGAAGAAGAAGATATTTCAGATTTTTCCTGTTCGCCCGCCTGTATCCTCAGCATGTTGAGGCTAGGCGGTAACCCGGAAGAAGAAGATCTACAGAAAACTAAACTGTTTGAGGCGACCAAAACCAACTTTGACACTATCGCCAGCTCCAAATATCGACTGAATTTTGTGTGTGTGTGTGTGTGTGTGTGTGTGTGTGTGTGTGTGTGTGTGTGTGTGTGTGTGTGTGTGTGTGTGTGTGTGTGTGTGTGTGTGTGTGTGTGTGTGTGTGTGTGTGTGTGTGTGTGTGTGTGTGTGTGTGTGTGTGTGTGTGTGTGTGTGTGTGTGTGTGTGTGTGTGTGTGTGTGTGTGTGTGTGTGTGTGTGTGTGTGTGTGTGTGTGTGTGTGTGTGTGTGTGTGTGTGTGTGTGTGTGTGTGTGTGTGTGTGTGTCTCATATTAGTGTAATTCGACATGAACATGATTTCTTTTACTAAATTATTTATTGCTATTATCAATACGTATACATTTAGTTGTTAGTATTATTATTACGTACTTATTTTTCTTGTTTTTAATCTTGAAATAAATGTTTCAAATAAAATATATTATTATTATTATTATTGAAAGTCAACTGCCATCACTTTTAAATGAACAACCTATAAATTGTGGTTTGTAGTCTTTACGTTTTCATTCAATCTAAAAAGGTCGACCTTCATTGAATGTGCATCAGATGTATGATTATTTACTTATTTAAAATCAAATACCTAAAATTAGAGTGGGTCAGGCCACCGAATGGAACAGCCAGGTAGTGACTAGCTAGTGCCACTAGCCCCCCGGTAGTCCCAGTAGCACCCGGGGGCTACTGGGACGGGGACAATGTGACTATTTGTATAAGTATAAGAACAGCGTTCGCGCAGTAACTACAGCGTGGCTAATTGTTCGTACCAGGAAGTAAAACATGAAGTGTTTTGCGCATTATATAAGTAAACCACTCTCCGGAAATACGTCTGATTTATATGTCAGTGGCTGTGCACGGAGACTGGGGCCAGTGGCAAGGATGGTCATCGTGCTCTGTCCCGTGTGGTGGTGGAATTCAGGTCAGAACACGTCGGTGTGGCAACCCTGCTCCCAAGGCCGGAGGCGCCGTGTGTTCTGGAAACAAGTGCTGTATCACGGGCTTGTAATAGCGAGTTTTGCAACGGTAGGAAACATCTAAATAATGTGTCTCTGTCCGTCTGTTTGTCTGTCTCTCTCTCTCTCTCTCAAGCGCGCGCGCACCCCCCCCCCCCACACACACACTCTCTCTCTCTCTCCGAATATTGTGATCGCGTTGATATGTTTTTATATATGTTCTTTTATGTGGCTTTCCTTGGTGCTTAGCCGCCTCAACTGTTGTCAGTCAGGTTCAGATGCCAGTAGTATGTAGGAGGACAAGACAAAACAGGACGTCCCTGTTTTGTTATCTTGAGCTCCCCAGCGTCTCCAGGATTAGTTGGCTCCATCTGTCGGTAGTGGTAGCACATTGTCTACCCTCCCCACCCACCTAGCGAGGGTATATATTGTACTAGGTGGCCCCTCAACGCATGATTAGGTATGAATGCATACCTGGATTCGCGTCTGTTTTTAAACCTATTTGTTCTAGTTTTTATACTCCTGAAGGGTTTGTCAGAGGGAAGAAGATCAAAGAGTAGACAGTCTAGACCATACATTATCGAGTTCATCACCGATAACAAGGCAGTTTTATAAACAGCAATTGTAAACTATCTATTTTACATAATGTAGTAATTATCATTGTTTTTAACATCTGAACATTATTTATCTGAGGTTTGGGATGCATTAGTTGTACCGTCAATCGTCATGGCGCTTACCCACCTCTACCACTAGGTGGAGCCAACTCATTGCATACGTAATGATATGTTACCATCTCACCGGGAAGCTTGCAGCCACGCTGCTATTAAGAGGCGAATCCATGTATGCATACATGCATAATCACGCGCTGAGGGGGCACCTGATACAATATACCCTCGCTAGGTGAGGGGAGGGGGGATAGTCGATGTCCTACCACTACCAAAAGATGGAGCCAACTAATCCCGGAGACGTTCGAGGTAACAAAACAGACGTCCTGTTTTGTCCAGTTTCTCACCATGTCACCACCGCTGACTCCTCAGTTGCTCCGAGCTTTTCTCCTACATACCACGGGTGCCTCCCAGGTGATTACAGGGATGTCTGTACCTTTTATGTGCATTTAACCACATATGGCGAGTTGATTTATATCTATACTTTTTCTTAAGTATATATATATATATATATATATATATATATATATATATATATATATATATATATATATATATATATATATATATATATATATAATCATTTCACCGAAGAAAACATTTCCAAGCTAAGCTGTAACTTATTTATATTATTGAATGGTTCACCCTTACTCTGTCTCTCTCAGAAATGCATTAATATGTTCATCGCCTATTGCAAAATGAACTATGATAACTGATGATTAAGAATACTGCTACAGAAACCTGTGGCGATTTCATTTCCTCTTAGTTTTATATTACTTTATTCGAAATGATTGAGGATTTGTAATTTGTTTCGCATATATGCATAATAGCAACTGTCATTGCTATGTTACAATTTATATTTTGCTAAATGTCTTTTGGCATATCAACTTACGTTATAAAATACCCCTTTTCCAAAGAAAAAATAGCAGTTGTTAACATTGACCTTTCGGATTTGTTACTTGGGGGTACAGTAATCAAAAGTGTTTGTGAAATAATTAATGTGTGTGTACTATTTTCATTATTTCATGTAGTGCTATTAAAGATAAGCTGGACTTTACCCGCTAATAACAACTTACCATTGCTCAGAACAAATCAACAACTGTCAGGATGTGTTGGACGACGGTAACACAGCCAGCGGTGTGTACGCTATCTACCTGGTGAAGTCGCACAAGTTCATACGAGTATGGTGTGATCAAGAAACAGAAGGCGGCGGTTGGTTGGTAGGTTGGTATTCTTGCGTTCAGATGTATATCATGCATGCTTCAAATACAAAGGACATGCATACCCCTAAGCTTCCCGTGTGTGCGCCGTGGTATTGCTGCATTAGGTATGTATGTGTGTGCGCGCAGTGACATCCACACATACTCCTCTACACGTGCGTGTAACGTGTAGTCCGTGTAGGGACGTGCCGTGACATCCTTGCTAACGCTATATGTCAGTGTGTAGATTATAATGGTATTTGGTATTAATGAAGAGATGCATTAATTGCAATAGTGTGTGTGTATGTATGTATGTATGTATGTATGATGTGTGTGTGTGTGTGTGTGTGTGTGTGTGTGTTTGTGTGTGTGTGTGTGTGTGTGTGTGTGTGTGTGTGTGTGTGTGTGTGTGTGTGTGTGTGTGTGTGTGTGTGTGTTGTGTGTGTGTGTGTGTGTGTGTGTGTGTGTGTGTGTGTGTGTGTGTGTGTGTGTGTGTGTGTGTGTGTGTGTGTGTGGGAGTGTGTGATGAGAGAGCTGTCGATTATGAAAGACTATAGGATTAAGAAGAGATGTGTTGATTATGATGATCTGTTGGTGTAATAACAAGATGTGTCGATTGCAATGGTCAGCTGGAAGTATAAAGAGATATGTCGATTGTGCCAGTCTGTAGGATGTAACACAAACATTATAAAAGAGGACCAGCGGTTCCACACAAATCAAGTGTTGTTGAACAGGCAAGGCGAGTAATTGTTTATAATATTATATTCAGCTTCAGAAAGTATCTTTGTATTATTCCATTGTTCCGATCTATGAAGTAGGAGACACACTCGCTCAAATCATCCAAACATAAATGTATTAGAGCCAATACTGAAAAATATTTAAATGCATTTCCTTCGCACATTAACTGTGTGGACTATTAAGGTTAGGTTGATCATAGAAGCGTCGTATCGCGCAATAATTCATATGACTCCGGTTATGACAACAAACGTTTTTTAAAACATGTTCTAAATACATCAGTAGGGACGGCCTAATATGAATATATGTCATGTGTGATGCTACGATAATTCGTGAACGTCTATCTAACTAAATGTCAGCTTTCCGCAGTAATCGCAACGCAAACGCGTTTTAGTTGAATGTAAAAAAAATTGTTGTTGTATTATTGTCAAATGAAACATACAATGTAAACATTTGTGTACACTTGGAAACCGGATTATAGCTAAGCCTTGTTTTAATTTTCTGTTAAGGTATTCCAGAAACGGCAAGATGGATCAGTCGACTTCTATCGCAACTGGGACAGTTACAAAGAAGGATTTGGCAACTTAACCGGCGAATTATGGTTGGGTGGGTAGACCAAGTACTTACACATACACTAAAAGGGGTAACATATTACAACACTTATCGCTATTAATGCATGAATTGTATCGATATACAAACTGAACGAACATAAGATAAATCGTACAAATTATTAATAAGACAACTGAACCTTTTTATGTTTTGTTTGTTATTCCAAGCATTATATATATATATATATATATATATATATATATATATATATATATATATGCTTGGATAAAAAACATAACATAAAAATGCTAAATTGTCTTGCTAATAATGTGGATTATCTATCAAGACTTAAAAAAATACTTTAGAACCACTTGTTTTAGCATTATATATATATATATATATATATATATATATATATATATATATATATATATATATATATTAAAATATATATATATATATATATGGTAGTTGTGTATATGGAATCGATTTCTGATGTTTAATTTTCTGTTCAAGGTCAATGTCAGGTTCTGAAGGTCAGAGTTGACCTCTCAGTGGACAATACTCCTGCGAAATTATATTGTAATATATTAATGAACATAACGTGATAATCTTAATAATATTTCACACATTTGTTCATAAGAAAAAAGAGTAATGAGTCATAATGTAAATTATATGAAACATGTAGTCACAGATGTTACACATAGTGTGTATTGCAAATATCGTTACTAACACTGGTATTCATATTTTTTTCTGAGGGGATTTCGTGTATTAAGTAATTATATATGAAAGACATTGTAGGTATGATACAATGAACGAACCTATTTTATTAAAATTATTATTGTGCATATCCATCAGGCAAGTATCGCCTTTAATCAAAATTGGCTCGATATATACCTTTTTAATGAAACAGATTTATTGCACATTCAGATAAACATCTGGTGTTTCCGGGCAGAGCATTTGTAGTAAGAGAAACGTACAGACAATCTGTATATAATGAAGAGCAAGCATAACAAGTGGTATCTGACAATGGAGACCCGTGACGATGGAACATTTTGAGACGATCTTCTATGCCATTGATGCTGCCTACTGTAGCAAACGTGTAAACCGTATACTTAGCGACGACACAGACGTGTTTGTCCCGCTGGTCTCTTGGGTGTGTCTGGAGGAAATGGAGAGCAAGGTGCAGGTGAAGCGGTGGTTTCTTACAGTGCTGGACATCAACGCCACCTGCACTGATCTAGGGCCACACTGGCTACAGTATCATGGCATGCATGCCCTCAGCAGTTGCGACATGGCCTCATATCAATGCGCTAAACAGCTTGCTCATTGAATATTTCCCAGGAGAACGCACTGGGGGAAATGGGCGCGACGCAGGCGGTCTAATGGAGACGGCAAAAACCTTTTTCATCGCGCTGTAAGGTCAGCCGCCGGGGACATCCATGGAGTCTGCCCGCTTCACACTCTTCATCAAGAAGAAGAAAAGTCCCAAAATCAAAGTCCTGCTTCCAACACCAACTAACCTGTTTCTGCACTTTATTGGAAACCTCTGCCATGGTAGATATGGTAGATGACCGCCTACCTTAACAGACGTTAGCCCCTAATAGGACATGTCGAAACTATTTCATCACCGATGTGACACAGCACCACAACGACGGAGCATCTGCACCCAACTGGCGACGTAAGGTCGATTTAAACAAACGTTCGGCCGTAGCTGTGGCGTGCCGATTTAGCATATTATTTTAACGGGGTTCGGCTCGGACACGTTCCGACACGGAACGACTATCCTTATTACCAAGACTAACGACAGTCGGGAGTCAAAGCAAATCCGTCCTATTACACAAGGACCTATTCTAGGACGGTTGGGACTGCTGGTAACTCGCACATCCTAAGATTGGCAGACCGGAAGCGGATATGTCAGCCCGCCAATTTGCTTTTATAGATGTATCGAAGGATTTCGATTTCGTCTCACATCAATCTATTCTCCTTGCCCTGGTTCAGCGGGGACCACGCCCCCGGTAATTACTTACATTAGTTATCTCTATTGAGATACGAAGACTCGTCTAAGAGTTGACAATGTACTAAGTCAAGAAATTTCGGTCAACCAATAGGACGGTATCCCAATAGGGGATGAAACATTATCCTGTCTCGCTTTCGATGACGACCTGGTACTGTTGACGAAGCTGCCCAAAGGGTTGCAAAGCAGTATGATGTCATCGAAAAAGCATTGTTTAAATGCGGTTTGACTCTTAATGCCGCCAAGTCGACTACTATTCGAATTATCGTCTCGGGGAAACGAAATATATGGTGTTGCGACACTATTCCTTTACTGAACATTTGCTGCACACTGCGGTGCTAGGTCGCCTATCCAAATCACGCTCGTTTGCATCGATAAGGTTTCGAGGACAGCCATCGGCTAGTTGAGGAAAATGACCAAAGATATGCCGCTGGGCTTTTATCATGCGTATTGGATACCCCCGCGTTGAAGCGGATGATTCCCACCCTTCCTACGCACGAAACGAATGTTTCGTATTGCCCAGTCGTCCTGCCCTGTGGTCATGGCTATAGCCAACTTTCTTAGCTTATCATCAGTATTAAGACCCACGAAGGAGGCTTACGCTGTACGAGAGAGTGTCACAAAGACACGGGTCGGGTTTATCCTTTCTCTACACAGTCTAAGACTGAACCAATGGTTCCATCACCTGGTGTGACCGATGTTGGTCGAGCGGTATTTATCCCGTCTCTATACAGTCTATGACTGAATGATGGGTTCAGTCGCCTAGATTGATAGTGTTCCCGTTTATCATTTTATCTTCGAGGCTTCGAACACATTCTGTGTTAGCCTCGTGGATTCCATCACGCCGGTGGTAGGCCTACCTTTTACTTCCCTACTCTAAACAAACACTGATACGTGACACGAGCGTGCTTTGCGCGATTCTTTGATACACCTAATTCGGTGGAGGATGATAAAAACACAAAACATAAAGACAAGAATATGAGAACGTTTGCGTCGCGTCGATGTACTCAGTGACACAGGATTATCTTAACACATCGACGACAGATCTTAGAATACATTACGTTATTGTGGAAGAGTGTGGGAAATAGTTTCGTCTGACGTCTATCGATATTTTACCCAATGTGTTACTGCTATGTAAAGTCCACTTTGTGACTGTTGCATAATGGTTCATTCGGCATCCGTCATTTTAGCACACTGTTGTCATTATTTCAGATCTATGCGGCTGGTCACTCTCATTGTAGTCTTAGTTGTGACCGAATCCAGCTTGGTCTCGTGGCTGGTTTTCGCCGAGTGTCTTCTCTAGCCTTTTCGTTAGTACTTTCGTGAGTACTTTATAGATGTTTGATATCAGTCGGTAATTCGTGAGGTCTTTCTTATTTCTCTTCTTGAAGATATGATATACATATACATATACATATATATATATATATATATATAATATACATATACATATACATATACATATACATATACATATACATATACATATACATATACATATACATATACATATACATATACATATACATATACATATACATATACATATACACATACACATACATATACATAACAAATTATATACATACATACATTCATACATACAACATATCTAATGTTGTTGATGTTAATGTCTATGTAAAAGATAACCTTGAAACGCAGTGAATTAGATGTAAAGCGCTAATTTCCAACAACTGCAAACTACTTGCGCGCTCGTCATACCACCAACGATAAATAGAGGTCCAAGTAAACATTAAAACAAAAATTTCACTAATCTACAGCCAACGCAATTATCCGTGGTTCCAAATTCACGCGCGATAGGTTAGCATATCAGTCTGGCACGCAGGCACCTCATCTCCACAGACGTGGGGCTGCCACGCTGAAAGCTCTGTCACCCCGTTGATGCCTTGTGTGTGGAACACATAATAAAATAGTGTTCGCTGGACCGCAGCGACCTAACCTACTTATAATTACATTCTAATCATGAAGGCTATTTCAAATACGATTTTATTATATTGCTTTTTTCATTATTGTAATGTTGATTTGGACATTGCATGTAGTTCATTTTTTTCTGTCCAGGAAATAACTATCTTCACGAGATCACGTCGCAAGCAAGATATACCTTACGAGTCGATTTGGGGGCCTTCAGCGGCGCCACCAAATACGCCGTCTACACGACCTTCGCTGTTGCTTCAGAGAGCGACAATTACAGACTGTCACTTGGAAATTACAATGGCACAGCAGGTGACTATGGAATATAAACAGAAATATAAACGTAAAAATGCTGGCTCCTGAGCCAGAACAAAATTAATATTTGGGATCTGAGAACCGGAGTTTCAGCACCACCCCTCTTCCGCTGTCTGGAGAATCTTGACAAAACGAAATTTCAGTGGGACAGCCAACTCCCTCACCTCTTCCTCTTCCCGTGCCTAAGCTCCTGTAGGCTGCCAGTGTAGATCTATAATGTGTCGTTGTATATAACGATGACTGAGCTTACATTTACAGAGCACTTAGACACAAGCGAATGGATTTGCGATATTTGAGCAGCGTATCTTGCTTTGAATCAGGGTAAGATTTAACTAAATTAAGCATAAAGGTAAACGCAGGAAACCACCACTTTCTTTTAACCTAGCATGTGAAACATTTAATCTATGAATTCAATAAAGTTCCAACTCCACAGTACATCAGCCTATTTCTCTGTAAGTGCAACTGTAATATAGTAATGATATCGCTCGTACCCATTACCGCTCATCACACGATATTATGATAACTGGGTTTGCACTTGTGCTTGGTGAACCAGTAAAGATGGTGGAATTGGGTCACAATTAAATTACAAACATGTACAACCAAATATGTTATATTGTTTCATCGAGTAATGTTTTGTTTTACATCATGACATAAAATAAACACTTAGCGAGAGAATATTTTAAAATAGTGTGATGATGAAGATGATTCAGTATAATACAACCTTACAATATTTCAAGCCATCAACCAAAATGGACTTGAAATCAAGCATATCTTTACATCGCTTTGAAATGCCTTCAATATTGTTGTCCCATTCCTGTTAAGTTTCAACTGTCTCAAGTTTGTGCTGGATGATTCTGTTTTGGACTCCGAAATCCCAACCACGAGACAACTTACTGTGATACCGATCAATGGACACAGTTTGGTCCAGGCCTGGACGTTGTTACCATCGTAGTGCGGTAACAACACACGGGCATGCGTACACTCACGCACATGCACGCATGCATGCAAACGCACATACATGCAGACGCATGCACACATACACACGAACGCACCCACACACGCACGAGTTACAATATTACCGATATTTCTGTTGCTTTAACACCTAAAGTTTAATCCTAAAGGCAGGCATTTTGAACATTGCATATTACAACTAACTACACCTAATACAATTATTTTGACTTCTTGGTGTGGTTTTATTATAACTATGTTCAAAGTGGAGGATACTCGCGGGTTAATGACACTGTTTATGCTGCAGGTAACTCGATGGAACACAATAATGGGGCGCAGTTCAGCACGAATGATAAGGACAACGACAAGGCGCCGGATGGCAGCTGTGCAGTGAGATACACGGGGGTCTGGTGGTTCAACTTGTGTGGCTATGCCTTCTTGAACGGCGTGTACCGGCCCGACGGCTCATACAGGAAGACAGTGGCCGACGGCATCACGTGGGGCCACTGGCTTGGCTATCATT
This sequence comes from Ridgeia piscesae, assembly GCA_025642075.2. Taxonomy (NCBI): domain Eukaryota; kingdom Metazoa; phylum Annelida; class Polychaeta; order Sabellida; family Siboglinidae; genus Ridgeia; species Ridgeia piscesae. Next base: position 202,356 of record JAODUO010000742.1, on the reverse strand, counting down.
ACTCACTCAAGACAAGTGAGATGAAAATACGACCATAACGGAAGACAGTCCTGGGCATGCAAGGATACTGATAGAAGGATGAGAACAAGTCTTTGGCCGATACATTTCACCGGCACTCGTAAGGTGTAATCTCAAACCACTTAAATAGGATCTCGATTGCCAAAATGACATAGTGCAAGACGGTAGCAGCGATGTGTGAAACATCTAATTGTGAGCGAATTTCGATAAGCCCTATATTAAATTTAACAACACTATCCATATCTAAAGTGCATAGTACGTATTAAATTGTGTATTATGCCAGGAAACGGATGATACTATAGCAACAATAGCACATGTGTAGTACATTTTATTGTAATGTAAAATGTAATGTAAAAAACGTATTAAAAGTCACATGTTTTCCATAACAGTTGTCTCGATGACGATGTAAGCAAATAATGGACACATTACTGTTGTAGTTTATGATAGTAGTGACAAAGCCTGGTATACGTTTCAAGGAAATACATACCGATGAAATTCGATTGGCTTGGACTTAACTAGGTGATTCGTTGAAGGATCTGTTGTGTTGCGGCACTTCTTCACGGGTATTAAACATCTGTGGTCACTCCCCATAATGATGAATCTTACATGTTCAGTTTTACGACATCACATCTAATGAGGTGTCTTTGTACGCGTAAAACCACAGCTTCCAGAGTTGGCGTTTTAATAGGTTCAGTTAAACGCGGCGAACATGAGATCGTTTGCGTCGCGTCGATGTACTTAGTAATCGACGACAGATCTTAGCAGACATTACTTTCGCGTAGAAGGGTGTGGGAGATAGTTTCGTCTGACGTCTGATATCTAATGTCGGACGTCGATATGTTGTCCACACGTCAATTTGTAACTGTTGCATAATGTATCATTTTAATTCATATTGGATCAATCACATTGTAATGTTTTATGAGTAATATTGTATCGATTGTAGCCCACGAAAGATAATTCATGTGGAATGGACTATTGCATGCCTACTTTGGCTCCACAACAGTGATATCAAATATAATTAAATCACATGAACGTCGCTAGATAGGTTTTCAGTAACATATTCTATAATCATCTGTTATAACAGAGTACACAATTCACTTTCTAGGTGTTCTCGTAAAAATTCTCGGCACATTGTCTCACGGTTCTTTCAAAACCATGCTAAAAATGTGTCTCGTGACGCAATAGCAATCCTGATCAAATATCTATCGTGCGACGAAGCTATTTCCTCTTTAGTGTACATGAGTTGTGTAACTTCCGAACAGACAAAAACGTCACGTTTATCGCGTATTTTCGGAAAAACAAAAAAACCTAACTCTGGAAAATATACATAAAAGCACGCGCTCTCCTAGACTAACTCAAAATACACTCACACACAAACTCATTCTCTCTCATTCACTCACTCACTCACTCACTCACTCACTCACTCACTCACTCACTCACTCACTCACTCACTCACTCACTCACTCACTACCACTCACTCACTCACTCACTCACTCACTCACTACACACACCACACACACACACACACACACACACACACACACACAATCAACATCATCATCATCATCATCATCATCATCATCATCATCATGCCGCCGGTCGCGACAAAGACTGCTTACATCACTTGACTAATGCTCTCCATTTATCTCTCTGCTGTGAGAGTGATGTCCAGGAGTCGGACTTTATGTCTCTCAGCTTCATGTTTCTCTTGATGGTATCCTTGAACCGGGGACGAGGGCGCCCTCTCTTTATGTGACCAGAAGACAGTTGAGAGTAGAGAACCTTGGTAGCCTGTCTGGTGACATACTCATGTGGTGTCCAGTCCACCGGAGATTCTTGCTGATCAGAAGATCTTCCATAGATAGCAGCCCTGTCCGTTCGAGTATTTCGTTGTTTGTCACTTTGTCCATCCATGTTATCCTTATGATCGAACGCAGTAGTCGCATCATGAAGGCATGCAGTTTTTCACCTGTCGTCTGTACACTGTCCAGGCCTCGGCTCCGTATAGGAGGTGGACAGCACGATTGCACGGAATATCTTGCCTTTAACCCGCATGTACACCTGGTGGTTGTTCTAGAGTCTCTGGCGTAGTCGTCCGAAAGATGCATTAGCCTTGACCATCCTCCTCTGTATTTCATCGTCAATGCATCCATTACTTGATATAGTGCTTCCGAGGTAGGTGAATTCCAGAACAGAGTTCAGCTTGTTTCCATCAACCATGATATCCTCCTCTCGGGTTCTTATAGAGTTGGTTTGGTACAGCACCTCGGGTTTCTTGATGGTAATCTTTAGGCAGAACTTCTTTGACGCATCGGAGAAAACATCCACTATTTTCTGCATCTCTTCAGCAGAGTGTGCAACGAGTGCACTGTCATCTGCGAATAGCAGCTCTCTCACCAGTATCCGAGTAGTCTTGGTCTTCGCTCTGAAGTGTGCGACGTTGAATAGTTCAGCGTTCTGTTTGGACTGTATCTAGACGCCATCCCCCATGTCTCGGAAAGCCTCGTCGAGCAACTCTGATAGGAAGATGGAGAAGAGCGTGGGGGCCAGTACAGAACCTTGCTTGACCCCATTTGTAACACCGAACGATTCCGAGACTTCCCCTCCGACACTAACATTCGCCATCATTCCGGTATGTAGAGCCTCGATCATAGTTGTGAACTTCTCTGGGCAGCCATACGTCCTCAGTAGCTGCCATATCCGGGTCCTCCCAACTGTATCGAACGCCTTACGGAAGTCGACAAATTACCATGTACGGTCCTGCTCAATGCACTTTGCTTGTAACTGTCGGAGACAAAATATCATATCCACGGTGTTCCGGTTACCTCTGAAAGCACATTGTGTCTCCGGAACTACTCTCTGTTGTTATGTTGGTAGATAGTCTGTTGAGGAGGATCCTGGCGAAGATCTTGCCTGCTATGGAAAGAAGAGAGATTCCTCTATAGTTCCAACAGTCTGTTCGATCACCTTTCTTGTAGATGGTTACAATGCTGGCATCCTTCCATGCTTGTGGTACAGAACCCACCTCCCAGGCATTGGTGATTAGTTGGTGCAGTCTGCTGAACAGATTGTCTCCTCCGTGCTTCCATACTTCTGCAGGAATTCCATCTCCTCCAGGTGCTTTGCCATCTTTCAGACAGGCGATTGCTCTAGCCATCCAATCCATGGTTGGAATCTCATCGAGGCTTGTCTTGGTAATGCGCAGCGGGATGTTGTCCAGAGCTTCGTGATTTGTGTTGCCAGGGACGTTGACATAAATCACATACACGCACGCACGCACGCACGCATGCATGCACGCACGCACGCACACACAACACATCACACACAAACACACACACACATACACACACATCACATACACACACAACACACACACACACACACATACACACACACACACACACACACACACACACACACACACACACACACACACACACACACACACACACACACACACACCACACACTCTGTTAGCTTGTTAAGTGCTACGGATTACGTTCGAAGGTGGTTAAGAACAGCGCAGATCAAGACACCGCCGAAAACTCCTTTTTCTGTACTTCCAAATTCAGACTACCTTTTAGTTGTGACACTGCATTATTTTAAGGGCGGTTTTTAAACCAATTAAGGACAATGTATAATCAACTAAGCTAATTTGATAATAAAAGTATGTGCTAGAGTTTATTTTCATTATCGTATACAGTTCATCGGGTCAAGCATACAATGATACACGAGAACATACCTCTACTATTCATGTTAAAATCAGGTATCGGCATCATTGGCCGATGTTGAACACTCTAAGCTGTAACTTCGATGACACTTTGTACATAACAACTGATACTGTTGTATGCTTAGTTCAAATGTGTTCTTTAAAACGCATACTGTCGCAATGTTATTCGTGCTCCTTTCTATACAAAAGTACCAGACTTCGACAATTACAATGATACACGAGAACATACCTCTACTATTCAGGTTAAAATCAGGTATCGGCATCATTGGCCGATGTTGAACACTCTAAGCTGTAACTTCGATGACACTTTGTACATAACAACTGAGCGACTGGGCTCTGTGAATCATTATGAATATCGATGCAAATACATTAATCTGTTGCTCAAGACAATTAATGTGAGTAGATAAGATAAGAAGCTATGCGCATAGTACCTTTGCTTCTTGTTCAGCTGAATGTCACCGGCGACTGCCTGGCGCCAGTTCAGCTCGGGTGCTTGCCTTACCGTGATACACAAGAAGGTATATGCTAACGGAGTGGCGATATCTTTGGCAAGTGTAGAACACTACAACAGCAACTTTTGTCGAGATAATGTTCAAACAGCCACTACCAAGTGTGAAGACACATGAGCTATACAAGACGTTATCGTTACTTACCGTTTTAATGGCGTACGTTGTCGCAAGATTAGTTGTGCTCCTTTCTCCGGCAGACGTAGAAATTCAACCTAGGCACAAGAAGCATTTAGACATCTTTGCAACCAAACAAATAAGCATACAAGATATTACCTTAGCTGGCTAAACTATAATTATGTACTGTCAACATATCATTTCCGTTTGTCTCTGTAAGACTAAGAGCATATAGCCTTTGTAGAATATTGAGGCCAGCATGCCGGAATCAGATAATGAATCCTAATGTGCCTAAATGTACATATTAAACCTAAATAATTATGTCGTCGCTAAATATTCATTCAAAGTATAACTATTTCACATTACCATATGAGGTGTATATACTCGTGTGTTCAATGTTCGCTTGACTTCTTTGCGTATTCTCTTCGCGTTACACTTGGGCGGAAGTCCACGACTGGCGGCCGTCGACGCAACGATTTGCAACGTCTGTGACGTCACGCGCGCGTTTTTTTAATGCGCTGTGTGCTTCACGCAAACTCCGTCCTATGGCGCCGCTGTGTGACGTTATATATATGTGTGTGTGTGTGTGTGTGTGTGTGTGTGTGTGTGTGTGTGTGTGTGTGTGTGTGCGTGTGCGTGTGCGTGTGGTGTGTGTGTGTGCGTGTGCGTGTCGTGTCGTGTGTGCGTGGTGTGCGCGTGCGCGTGCGCGTGCGCGTGCGCGTGCGCGTGCGCGTGCGCGTGCGCGTGCGCGTGCGTAGCCTAACACATCAAAATCAGGAATAAGTAGGAAAATCACTTTTTGAGTTAAACGTACCATGTGAAAGGTAATTTTATGGGCTTTCCAACCGTACCAAATACAAATGTCTACCTTTATTGGTCACCAAGTTATTATTTTATACGAAAGCAGGGAGGAGGTGGACATGGAAAAGCCCAAACAGTGTAACGAAGACCGAAATTGACTACATACTAACACACAGGCCAGACATCGTCACAGACGTAACAGTCATCAACCAAGACAACATTGTAAGTGGCCACAGAATGGCTGTGGCAACATCAAACTGGATGTAGATGTGGGGGGGGGTGACCAAGCGGCCACCAAGAGTAGATACTAAACAAATATAGGCCTAATAAAAGAAGACCGAATTCCAACTCGAATTGGGAACCCGATTCGACACGTTACAAGAACTAGACGACATCGACACCATGAGCGAAACCATCATAGACTTGATCCAACAAAGCGCGACAAGGTAATCAACATGCCACTGAATTCGAGGATATCGTCACCAACACGATCCATGATGACGAAACAACGAGAAATGATGAGAAATGGCGACGAAAGGAGTTCGCAGAAATATACAAGACCATCAAAAAGAAAGCAAAAGAGGACATCAGGAAATACAAGTAAACGATCGTACGAGAAAGACTGTGGCATTAAACAACCTGATGGAAGTCAGAGTGCGGAAACTACGCAAAGACAGATTGATCACACACTAGACAAGCAAGTTAGAGAAATCCATGATCAAGATAAGATCATAGAAAGAACACCGAGCTATACGACAGTGAACATAATCCACACTGACCTGAAAGAAGTACCAGGGGTAACAGCATGGGACGTGGAACCAGCACTAAGAGATATGAAGAATGGGACAGCAATTTCGAAAACACTTGCTAAGCTGTACACTAAATTTTTATCAGAAAGACGAATACCCACAGCGTGGAAGAACGCTAAGATGGTGATAATCTTCTTCAAGAAAGCAAATAAGAAAGACATCATAAATTACTGACCGATATGTCTACTATCAAACATCTATAAAATACTGAAGAAAGTACCTACGAAAAGGCAAGAGAATACCCTCGACGAAATCCAACCACGAGAGCAAGCTGGATTCAAAAGGAGGATACTCACCGATAGACCACATCACGTCGCAAACTAGGAGGAGTGCAGAGAATACAATATTCCACTTTGCATCGCATTCGACTCAGTTGAAACTCAAGCCGTACTAACCCCGCTTCAAAAGCAGGGCATAGAAGTCTTAGAAGAGGTGTACTTCGAACTCCTGAAAGACATCTACACCAACAGCTCGATGACAGTCCACCTACATAAAGATAGTAGCAAGGAGAGAAGTACGACAGGGAGACAGGAACTAGCTGATGAAAGTGAAAATCAGGGTCTAACGATGAATAAGTCAAAGATGTGACGATGGAAAACGACACACCAATACATGTCAATACCATTCAGATGAAGAACATTAAAAGCTACGTCTACCTATGACAGAGATACAGCATCATGACAAAGAGATTGAAAGAAGAATCACGGTCGGATGGACAGCATTCGCAAGCGTCGCGACATTTTCAAGGATAACATTGGAACATGCTTGAAGAGACAGGTCTACATGCAGCCCATGCGTACTTCCAGCATTGACATACGGTGCGAAAACATGGGCACTCGCCAGTGAAGCAAATAACGAGCTAGCATCCGCACACACAAAGATGGAAAGAACTATGTTAAAGATCACATACCGGGACAGAAACATAAACATCTGGGTAAGAGAAAATGCAAAGGTCAGTTAGGTCACTGACGTGATTGAACACGTCAGCAGAATACGAAATAACCGATAGACATCGCATATCATCACCAGGAAACCCTACGAAAGGAAACGAAGACTGGCGAGACGATGGAGAGACGATCTAAATGACTACTGGAAGGGTACGTATCATCTGGCAGAGGATAGCACAAGATATACAGACGTACGTGGAGCCAGCATACTGAGCCTGAGGCCTTCGCCCAACCACGGGACACTATGACTGCACAATGATGATGATGATGATGATGATGATGATGATGATGATGATGATGATGATGATGATGATGATGATGATGATGATGATGATGATGATGATGATGATGATGATGATGATGATGACGACGACGATGATGAAGATGATGAAAGATTCAGCGGGAAGCGTTAACGTAGACAGAGCTAATATATCCGAGCTGGGGCTCTTCAACATACAACGCCCTCACACGGATGGGATCAAAACTTAAACAGATACCATACTAACAGACGAGACAGGAGTCCGAGATTGTGCGAGATCTGTGCGCGTTTGGTCCGAGCTCCTATCTAATAGCTCTGACGTAGGGGTACTTAATGGTAGCTAATGACAACGACTCGCGCATGCACAGGAACGTCACCCGGATACTTCTTAACGCCCATATTTTTTGTTTTATTGATGTCATTTATTGTAATTATTTTAAATATTATATACAGCCTGTATATCAATTTTAATAATAATGTATTTTATAATTACAGTTTAATTACACATTTCTTATTTATTTCATGTATTTATTATTATTATTATTTTATTAGTATTATTGTGAACTATATATTTTATCTAAAGCTTTATTGTATGTATATAATGTACGTATGTATGTATGTACATATGTACTATGTATGTATGTATGTATTTATGTATGTATGTATGTATGTATGTATGTATGTATGTATGTATGTATGTATGTATGTATGTATGTATGTATGTATGTATGTATGCATAAGGGGCTTAAAAGTGCTGCCACCTCACGGAGTCTGGGGAATCAAGGCTAATATTGTGGGTAGCCCCGACTTCCTGGTAATGTCATCAGAGCTTGGGCTTGAGGAATTCTTCCATTCCTGGCACACTACTGCTGTTTGAATGCGGTGTTGCAGTGATTAAATGCATATAGATACTTTACAGTGAGCCTAGTCAGTATATGATGTTTATATAAAAGGAAATTACGTCTGACAAAATGGCAACCAGCTTTCTGCACTGGACGATAATACGTGTGCTTATTCCAGTTTGGCCGAAGACCCGGAAATCATTTGATGAACAATTAATAACTATTGTAGTTAGCGGATGTTAGACTATTTGCCCGTTTCTACATAATCCAGTATTGTAATTTATAGATATGTCTTTGTTTTAACTATTAGCTAGTCCTCCGTAATTTCCTCATAATGATATTTCTTTCTTTAATAGTAATAAAATCATTAAAAAGAACACATTTTCATGCATCTCATTGTCCAAATTTGCAGTTTAAAACGTAATTTAACTGAAGTGAAAACAGCTGGCATTTAGTCGTTTGTTCAGGTAATTTGAAACTTTGTTGGTAGCAGTTTCCAGTTTCGAACAGAGAGCCTTTGTGACAATTTATATGAATTTTGTATACATAGGACATGGTTATTAAACAATTGCAATTTATAACGATTATTGATGGAATTCTTAAACGTCAAGTAATTTTACTATGTGACTTAGCAGTTCACTCAGAAATAATGGCAAGGTAAAGCCAATTAAGCATCGGAAGTCCGCAAAACCGCTGTATCAGAAGGGTAATTAATTCGCGAAAAGCCATCATCGCCTTGCTGGTCAGTTGTCACTGTGGTGTAGTTAGCGACAACAATACTCCCTTGCACAGGTCTGCCTGGTCTTTTTTGATCATTGATTCCTTGCCCCATTTAGTAAAACTGACGTTGAGTCATTGACAACACTTTGATGTTCCTGGTATGCAACTTCAAGTGAACATTGAACACTAAAAATGACATACCTAACACTAGGCTGGGCTCCTTCCAGGTTGCTAAAAGTTTGACAAAGGTTATAAGTGCTTTGCAGGCAGGTTGTGCGTTTGTGAAATTGCTTAGGTAAACAAAAAGATAATCATATATTGAGATCTCAATATATGATTTACTTTTTATTTGCATATACAGTAATAAATCCTGAAAGTGAAAAGTATTTGAAAAAATAATTTCTAGTGTGTGTGACGTATTTAAATACTTTTCATTTCAGTGCATTTGCTTTTGAATCCCTCGAGAGTATTTGTATTTAGACACATTTCAATGTATTTGACCCCATGACTGGTTCTCTGTTGCTCTGGCACTAGAAACTCTTCTCCTGGTAAATAAAAACTCATACCGCAAAGTGCAGCCCCACATTATCCAGCGAAATATAATTTAGAAGATTATAGGCTACTTCAATCTATAATAAAAACAGTTATGGTCATTGTTTGTTTGTCCGTTAATTTTATATCATTGATAGCTATGCAATTCTTCTTTTCAAATGTCAAAACGAAACAATTACTGGCTTAATTTGCATGATTTTCAGGGGACTGTATTGGCATTAATAAATAAAATGTAATAATTGTGTTTGTGTTATAATTATGTAGCAGCTATTGCTACAAAAGCAAACATATGTATCGACTTCTATTACAGTCAAAACAAATAAATTGTAGTCTGGTTGAAGTTTAATATTTGATAATTGTGTGGAGTTTTAGTTACATGAATTTCGCTATCATATTCTTCAATCCTTTTTGTTTGATCTTCTCCTCTTGTCACCCACAGGTAAGATGTCTTCCATGGCAACATCTAGAGGGCGTCGTTACACTGCCAAGACACATGGTGACATCGTGGTCGGTGGCTTCAAGCAGCTGTGGCACCTGAACCTTCTGTGTGACACCCGACTACGTGTCCAGGAGGAGACCTTTCATGTGCACAGGTGCTTCCTGGCTGCCTCCAGTCAGTATTTCTACTCGATGTTCTCCGAAGGCGTCCAGGAGAATGCCCAGGATGAGGTGGAACTGTGCGGGGTGACGGCCAAGGGCTTCGAGGCGTTGCTGGACTACGCGTACACTGGCTCTGTCGTCATCAGCGCCACTAACCTGCAGGAGGTTCTCGAGGCAGCGGCACACCTGCAGTACAACGAGTTGCAGGAGTTCTGTGCGCAGTACCTCAAGGACGAGGTCAACATTGACAACTGCCTGCAGTTCCTCAAGATGGCCGAGATGTACGAGCTGGCAGACTGCCAGAAGAAGACGATGCACTTCATCTTGCAGAACTTCATCCCCATTGCTCAGAACGAAGACTTTCAGGATATTTCACTCGAGCTCCTATGTGCATTCCTCAAGGATGATGCACTGAGGGCAGAGTCAGAGCTCGAGGTGTTTAAGGTTGCCATCAAATGGCTCAACATGAAACCAGAACGCAGGGCATCAGCCAAACAGGTTCTTCACCTTGTCCGCTATGGTCTCATCGATACTGAACAGATAGATGAGGTCTATACTGAGCCACTGATGCTGGCTGACGGTTGTCAGGATATCCTACAAGCTTCGCTCAGTTACCATATGAAGCTCTTCAAACAACCGATCATGGACTTACCGCTGTCTAGAATGAGGGACTATGAACCTAGTCTGTTGATCCTCGGAGCTGGCTATCTCGACAACACACTCAGCACACACATGATGGCTGCCCGGTTCAAAGACGGTCGCCTCAAAGACTTTGAACTTCTCTGTCCGAAGAAGGAGCGGCAGTACTTTGCGTGCGTTGCCATCGTCAACGATTTCGTGTATGTTGTAGGAGGTCAGAATGCGATGGCTGGCGATGGCAGCAATGCTACAAGTAATGTGTTTCGCTACAATCCACGTGACGATAAATGGCTGCAGATATCGTCGATGACAGTTCCACGCACCCACTTTGCCTTGGTCGCTCTGTCGACGTGTCTCATTGCTGTCGGCGGAAAACACAATCGAATTGCTCTCAGCTCTGCGGAAAAGTACGACTTTGTGACAAACCAATGGATCCAAATCGCGTCGCTGCCTGCCACCGTGTTCAGTCATGCTGGCTGCGCGAATGGCAACAAAGTTTACATCTCAGGCGGCTGCTGCGGTGACGACTTCACAGACCAGATGCATTGCTACGATACTGGTCATGACGGCTGGCAGTTGAAGTCCCCAATGAACCAGAGTCGAGGCTACCACGTGATGATCTCCCACGAGAACAAGATCCTGGCATGCGCTGGAAACACGGATGCGGGTGACAGGCGCGACGTTCTCAACACTGAGTCGTATGATGTTGAGCTTGACCAGTGGACAGTTCTGTCTCCAGCACCGCTTGGTCAGAGTGAGGCTCCGGCTGTGAAGTGTGCAAACAAAGTGTACGTCCTTGGAGGCTACAGCTGGGACATCCACAGCTTTCAGGACATCATCCAATCGTTTGACTTAGAGAAGAGAGTCTGGGAACCGACGGAGGTTGTCTTACCGGAAGCCATGACGGGTGTTGTTGCTACATATGTCAATCTGCCAGTGAGAATGTACAATGAACACAAAGCCTCCTAAGTGCTTCACATTCAGTGTGCGGGCACACTCTTGTAGCAGCCTATGGATGATGATTCACATTCTATGAGGAATCTCTTCGTGAACACACACTTGTGGCATGCTATGAGAATGACTGTGGAACCTGTTTTGGTATAGGCAGTTAGGCACTGGTGGATATGTGTGTAGGCGTCGCTGGATGTTTCCCAGAGAAGTCAAGATGGTGTTTGAACAGGTGTTCCAGGGAGTGCAAAGTGCTTTGAGCCATCCTGATGATTCAATACCGCGCTATGTTATTACATTACAAACTTACCTTTACTTTGCAATGACATTAATACCATGGTAACAGTACAACTAACCATTTAAACAGTAATTATTTTAGAGACTTCGTTATGGTGTAATATGCACTGTTAGCACTTCTGCCTCGCATCACAGCGTTCTAGATCCAGTATTTGTATCAAATGTGGTGTGTTTGGTGAATGAAACTTGGCTTACAATACTAAGTTTCTAGATATATGATGCAGCCTAGATAACATTGGTGCTCCATGACTGTCATCACGTATACAATAGCCACAATATAATATGCAGATTGTAAAAATGGTAAACAAGCAAGAATCTCAGTTATGTCGACAACAGAATGTCAACCGACATGATCCGTCTGTGCTTAACATGTTCACAATGCAGTACCATACATTTGCACCACGTGTATGCAGTTGTGTATACATAAAGTTTTGCACATAAGTTTTTAATGCACACGAGTCAGGCACACACGCACGCACGCACGCACGCACGCACACATAGGAGTCAGGCACGCACGCACTCACACACAGGAATACCTGCATACCCGCATGTCCACAATAAGAGGAATCCAGTGTTAGTTGAGCAATTGATAATTTTGTTCTCCTATTCTACAAACTTATATTCCTACTAGCAGAGTTATCCATCATTGATTGGGGGAAAAGCAGTCACCCATACGAAGACGTTTGAAAATTGTGTTGCATTGTTTCAATGTGTCTCAGAAATAGGTCATACACTCGCAGGCAAAATGCAGTCGGTCTTTATTTGTCAATATTTTTTTGACAAACCATGTACGTGTGACTTGAATACATATAACCAGATGTAGCTAACTCAATGGTTGGTCAGACGGCTCAGCTAGCAAAATGTGTGGGATAATCTGAGTCACGATGGGTGGGTGGGTGTTAAACCTATTTGGATAAATGTTTTAGTTTACAGACCTATTAAAATGTCAGAATAACCAATCTGGATACAAATGAATCACTGACAAGCCAGAATAAATATTAAACATGTCAGCACACTTAATTAAGATACCATTAACCAAGCACGTTCCTACAAGACTTGTCTTCACGACGTTACGACCAACGGCAAAATAAGAAACTTGTCACGAATTAAAAAGAAATACTTCAAGAAGGCATAGCTTAGCGTACTAAGTGTGGCCACGACATGTCATAATACCGAGCGAAAATACCAGCCGAAAGGAATACTATGAATATGTAACTTCTATGCTAGACGTACACAACCAAACTGAGGACAACCCGAGGAAGTTCTCGTCTTTCATGACAAGCAAAAAGAAGGAAAACAGCGGATTCGCTTCACTCATGAAGAATGGCACTGTTCACAGCGACAGCCAAGCTAAAGCTGACATTCTTAACATACAGTTACCAGTATTCACCGGTGGAGACAAGAGCAATGCTTTTAGTCTAGGAATGAGCCCATACAAGCGAATTGCCGAGTGTCTGAAGCAGGAGTGAGAACATTCCTGGAAGGCCATCAAACCACACAAGGCCACAGAACCAGACGGGATCCAAGCTAGGCCCCTGAAAGACTATGCCGCCGAACTAGCACCAATGCTATCACGCATCTACCTGGCACCACTTAACCGAGGAAGAGTACCACCAGATTGGAAGTATGCCTGGGTCCTACCAGTGTACAAGAATGGAGCAAGAACCTCTCCTTCGAACTGCAGACCTATATATATATATCACAAGAATCGCTAGCAAGACATTGGAACATATCATGCACAGTAACCTAATGGACCACTTGGAACATCATAACACCCTGTCTGACCATCAACATGGACTTCATAAACATAGGTCCTGTGAGACTCAACTCATCCAAGCTGTCGATTACCTTGCGAAGTGCCTCGACAAGGGTGGCCAGATCGAAGCTTTACAGCTGGATTTCTCAAAGGCATTGTTAAGGCGTTTGACAAAGTGCCCCACCACTATCTGACAACTAAACCCCACTATTACGGAACTTAAGACAAGATGCTGAAATGGGTCAAAAGTTTCCCGAGCAGCCGTACCCAGGAAGTGATCCTAGGAGGTAACATGTCATCGTCGGCCGCAGTGGCCTCAGACGTCCCTAGCCCATCCTCTTCCTTTGTTATTATAAACTACATACCAAACTAGGTATCTTCTACTGTAGGACTGTTTTCTGACGATTGTCTCCTACATCGTAACATCAACACAACAAATGATGCAGTCATGATATTGCAATACGACATAGACAGGCTGCAAGCATGGTAAACGGACTGGCTGGTGGAGTTTAACCCAGGCAAGTGCGAAGTAATCCGAATTACCAACAGAAGGAAAACAATTTCAACAATTACTCGATCCACGAACACCAACTAAAGGAGGTTAAAGGCGCCAAGTACCTTACCGTAAGCATAGACAGAACTCTTGACTTTGGAATGACCACACAACGTAACAAAGAAGGCCAACAACACCAGGCCTTCCTACAGCGCAACATCAACAGATGGCTAAGGTTTCAGACCAACCCATCGTGGAATATGCGTCGACGGTATGGGATCCGTCCACAGAAAAAAACATCAAATCTGTGGAGAATGTGCGGCAACAAGCTGCCGGCTTCGTGAAGGGTAACTAGGGCCAACGCAGCAGTGTGATCACCATGATCGAGAGCCTGAAAGAGGTAAGCTGATGCCAACTTTTAATAATGTACCAAAGTGCAAGCAAACTAGTGGACGTAACATTCTCACTCACTGTCGCTCCTACTCGCACTAGAGGCAACATACATCGGTATTTACAACCATCCAACCGCATCGAAGCCTACAAACACTCCTTCTTTTTGAGTACCATCAAATCATGGAACAAATGCACACAACCGGTAGTTAGTAAACAATCACTCGACTAAATTAGAATGCACTTGCACTCAATGCCTACGTAAAGAAATCAATATTTTCCCTCCACCCGTGCAACACCACCCATTACTTGCGACCGACCAAGCTCCACAAAACTCTAGCCACATACGTGGCTACTACAGAGTGATGAGCTCAAATAAGAAGACGACGCCGATGAAGAACGGTTTCGATCGGATTCGCCCGAATTGGTGACGCACCAATGCGCACAGGCACAGGCCGTTTCCAAAGCAAACTAACGTCGTTAGGTTTTAGGAATACAAACAGTGCATGCTTTTCATATGAGAGTGATTATTACTTCGCTGGACGCTTGAAATTTACTGCATATGACTTATATACAACAATATATATATATATATATAATATATATATATATATATATATATATATTTCAATGTTTCGATATTAACAGTCTCTATAGGAGAAGGCAGTGTTAGCCGAGCCTATGGATTAATTGAGCCAGCCATGTTTTCCAGCAAACTGCAAAATCGATTGTTGTTTGTGTTCGCCAAGTGACCCATCATGTTATTAAATTAAAACAGAACATGCGAACGGTGTAATAGCATGAACGACAGAAAGAGGCAAAAGAACGTTTATATAATGTTTGGTTTTTAGTAATATGTTATTATTCTTGCAATTATAAATTGCTTAAAATAAATCAAAAGTTACTGAAGCCATTTCAAGTCACAAATGAGCTATAATTATTAAGGTACAACTGTATTTCAATATTGTGCAACTTAAAATCGACTTTGCTGTGGCAATCACAAATGAGCGTATGTGCCCTGTGAAGGTCACACGTAATGTTTTGTGTGGTATCATGCACCGATGCATGTAGGATGGTTGGCTTATGATGCCAAATGAGAACTCTCATCTTGATAGAACACCACAGCGTCCCAACTTCCTAGTCCGGCCAAATGGAGCAGTCGGTTCTTGTTTCAGCCCAAAGTCAAACAATGTCCACGCCTGAAATTATAATGCACAGTATTGTAACGTTTTATTACCTTTTTATTCGTTTCGACGGCCAACTTCATTATGTTAACGTTACGCCATATACATGGGGAGGTTGTGATTGTGAAGGTGGCACAGTTTTGAAGACGTATTAAATGAGGGAAGGAGGGTAGAGACAGAACAGGTAGGGGTAGTAGGGATTAGAAAGGGGTGCAGAGGGAAGGGGGTTGAGGGTTAGGGTGTTACCGATTCATGTAGGCAGCCAGTCGGGATTTGAAGCAGTCTCACTATGCTTTTAGGACATAAACATAACAATCTTAAATGATCTTGCAAGTGACATTTATAGTTTGACCCTTTATTTTTATATTTTACATTTAAAACTTCCTAATCAGTATGACTAGCCTCTAACATGAGAAGTTTGTCATTTTTCACTTGTGGTGTGTGCTAATTCTTTGTGTGCAAATGATATAACAAAAATGCAAATTTATAAACATATACACACACACACTCACACACACACACATATATATATATATATATATATATATATATATACACACACATAATATATATGTGTATATATATGTGTGTATATGTATATATTTATTTATATGTATATAGATATTTCATATATAAATATGCATTATATATACATGCCTGTATATATATATATATATATATATATTAACACATTTCATAAAAACCAAATAACACATTTGTATAAATGATCTATAAACACATTAGATTTAATTAAATAAAACAAACCACCTGCAGATGTGGCGTCAAGCACACTCACCTTCCTAGTGCAGGGTGTCAACCATCCAATGGTGTGCCACTGGTGATCAACCTTAGAAGTCTTTGTACACGAGATCATACTTGGGCACATGTGTAGGATCAAGCGGACTTCTTACCATCAATTTACCCTTCATCGCTCCGCGAAATATCACCTCAACAACATCAATGAAGTCTTGTTTGTTGTGAAAGGTCCCGATGAACTTTGTGTGGTCAGGAGTTCTGAAAACACAAAAACGCCAAGAGAATATTTAGTTCCTGTTCCCCACGCTTTCACAATTCCTTCCTAATTATTTTTTCCACATAATATTATAATCCTCATGTCTCAATCTAGGTCACCATCACCCTTTACCCTTTGAAGGTATGCACTATCCACTCTCATGACTTTAACTCCTCTTCCCATTTGCTCCAAAATAGTATAAACTATATAATATGTTCCACATAAAAAATCACAAGGTTTAATTATTATTATATCCATTTCTCTTTAATTTTAATCGTTTTCTCTAAAATAATAATTATAGGCTGGTATTCATAATTGTTCAATACAATTGTTTTGTTACAATGCTGCATGATAAAGTTGTGTAAAAAGAAATAATGACAGAGACTCACCCCCAATCCACCTTCATATGTTGTGCATTGAAGAAGAATAAGGTTGCTGGAATGAGGGATATGTCAAAGTATTGAGCATACACCGGCACACTGTCGACATCCACCAAATAGATGGCAGCCATTTTACCAAGCTCTGGTGCTGCCTTCGCCAGCTGGAACAAAAATGACATTTTGTTTAGTCAAAGATACAACATCTAACTGCTAGTATTGTAAAATCATGTCATATATATATATATATATATATATATATATATATATATATATATATATATAATACTTTTCTTTATAATAATACAACAAATGCTAAGTGAACTACTGGGATAGAATTGTGAACTACTGGAGTAAATCAGTCAGACTAAGTCTTGATGTTGAAAAAGGTGAAACGAGAAGTTTGTCGCTTATAACACTGCTCAATTACCATTAACATAACAAACAGAGCTCTAAATTCTCTACAGTGTATTTATAGTATGCAACAGGCCTAATTGTGTGTGTGTGTGTGTGTGTGTGTGTGTGTGTGTGTGTGTGTGTGTGTGTGTGTGTGTGTGTGTGTGTGTGTGTGTGTGTGTGTGTGTGTGTGTGTGTGTGTGTGTGTGTGTGCCACTCAGTATTAATGACAGTATTACTTAGTAGTCTCGTAGATTAATTTTTAATAATCAACATGCATTTACACCTCGATCACTGTTACCTGAATGTATATTTTATTTGAATATTTCTAGAAAACAATAAAAACTACACCGAAACTTTCGCTAGATGCAATACACAATTCAGAAAAACAGAAATTGAGAGAAGGTTTGATATACGACTAATAGCCCAACAAGCATGCGCACCCGACCCTGACCGCTTGACTCCATCACGAGTGTTGGTCAGTAGCCCCGTACTCAACCAAGACTGAGCCTGAGAGACAACAGCCATGAGCCTGATTTAAGACCATAAACGTACAATGTCGTCGATTCGAAGACATGTGGTGTCATCGTCTCTTCCAAATCGCAGCACCAAAACTATGTCTTCCGTGGTTCGAATGACATCATCGATTTCTTTCTTCGTTGCAAGTTTCGGCAAAATAAAGCTCATTTCACATTTCAATCTATTATTGTGTGAAAATATACCGTATCCCTTTACTCTTTCAACGCAAACCAGCTTCTTTGGTCAATACAGAGCGTGAGTTAAGACGTTGGCGTATGTATTATCAATAAATTATATAAAAACGCCCCATTATTAGAAACGACAGTTTTTATCTATCAAAACAATGTTATGTGGGCGATGATATGGCATACTTAGTCCCGATTACCCAGGCTCCGTGAGGTGGCAGCACTGTTGTGCACCTCGCCGCCTGGAGGAAAAAAGGCTCTGCATTTGTGACCACCAGGGCGGCCTTACTCTATGTCTATGTTTTAATTGGCAAAAACATGAATGTTATTGTTATGTCAATGTGACTGGGTGGGATGGGTCATGTTCAGAAGCACTACATTGAATTTCAGTGTTTGCCCATTCTTTATTTAAAAGTGTCCGCAGTGCAGGCAGACAGATCGAGCTAGCTGTTTCGGATATAGCACGTTCCAATTCTTTATCTGTTGGCATATATATGAGTTCTGGCCGTTTACTGTGGCCACACATGAACAAGGTGATTTGGAAAAGGAATGGCTATTTCCATATATGGTACGTACATACTGTAAAGAACCACCGCTTGCGTTGTAATATTTAGGTATATTATCAGTGTATTGGTTACGATTTGAGACATGTAGAATTGTAATATTTAAGTATATTATCAGAGTGTATTGGCTACGATTTGAGACATGTAGAAACACGTTACTCAGACAATTTATATAATCACAGGGAAAGGGCTAACGCCCGTTTACACAGAGAGAATTGTGTATACGAAGGAGAGGAATAGCGACTGCCGGTACCAGTCCGGTCAACCTTGTATATGATTAAGTGCTCAGCTGCGAGTTAGGGGTGGTCTGACCCACCCTGGAGGACGATACGTAAGACCGCCGTTTGTAAACGGTCACGGTTACGCATGGGCAGTTAGCTACGGATGTGAGGGAAGCAGAGTGATCTGGGATAACTGATAACCCTTTGAATGACAATACGTGAATTATCGTTATAAGCGGTCAGGGCTACGCATGTGCACTGAGAAGGAAGCAGGGTGATCTGGGATAGATTAGGCATTAGAAAAGGGGAAGTTTTTAGCAGAGAGGGGGAGATCGAATGCGTACGAAGATGATTGCGGTCTACCACTTTGGCGTATAAATTACTTTACTAATATGAGACTCATATTTTCATTATGGAATTCTAAATTGTGCGGCGAACTTTAAACATGTAAAAATGTAGGGGTTTTGTAGGAGTCCCGAAGTATAGTAGGGATCTCAAAGCCTTGATGTCATATTGTAAAATGTATTGCCAACGCAATGCTCTGTCTACTTAGTCGTATATATGACGACGAGCTCTCTTCACAATGAAATAAATTCGACGCCGAATCCTGGAACGAGCGTTTCTCATTTCCCCTTGAATCAGGGGTATACTACTGATTCTGGCGAGCGCACAAACGATACATATCTACAACACTTCCTATCAACCGTGAAGATGCCCCCCGCGCACGCGACCCAAACGGGGTGCACTTTATAATACGTAGAGCATCACCGCAAGCCATGCAAACAGGAGTGTGCAATTATTATGCAACCTATAGCCATGGCGGACCCCCCACGATAGTCTAATTAAGTGAATGATCTAGCGGAGTCGAATTAGACTCAGACTGACCCAATTAAAGAAGGACATTCGTCATACAACTCATAATTTCGTGTACAACAAATGGAATATAGTATATATTAGACGTGTATTTTTTATGTTAAAAGATTATCAAAGAAGATATCTCGAAATGAAATGATAAAATAAGGTCTAGCCCAGCAAGTGTCCCGCGCCTACAGCAGTCTGAACCGTGGAACCGTATAGGTCTACATCACATTACTGGTTCAACATTATGATCGCCGCAGGCACAAGATTCCTGCTGTGCCGAACACTTTGGGATTACATGCACCGGTATTTGTTTCCAGAAAGAAAAACTTGGAAATATGAGTAAAATGATAAAATGAAATATTATTAAATTTAATACGTATGTAGACGGGGATTTATCGTTGAATACAGAACACGTGTAAATGATTGTACCATTTATTGTGGTGTGATCGAAATAATACGAAACAAGAAGAAGAAAAATAAACCTGTAAACATAAAAAAATCATTACTACCTGTGTTACGATGGTAACATAAGATCATTCAGGAATAGCAGGAAACACAATATTCATTGCCTAATATTGATATAGTTAAATTGCCTATAGATCGTCTCAGGATACCAAATAGCAGGCTTAGCTCCTGTGGTATTTGTAAATAGACATCAAATTCTGCAAAACTCCTTTACGGACTTATCATCAATAAACACAAATGTATATTAATGTAAACACCGCTCTTCCATGTTGAGAAACGAATGCATCCTAAGTAACATCAACACAGTAATAAATCCAATTAATTATGTCGTACATATACAGAAAGTAAATACTCAGTTAATAATGCATCTACAATTAAAAAATATAATATAAAAAAAATATATATATATATATATATATATATATATATATATATATGTGTGTTGTGTTATGTTTACTACATTATATCCTTCCATGCATAAGGTATAATCAGTACTTATGCAGGACAAATAATACTAACACAAGCAATATGTATTGTCTTAAAATGAATTCCATAACATATAACAAAGCATGTAATTGTTCCTAACCAATTAATAATACATTATGACATCCATGCATGCAATCATGTGTGCTCACCCCATCTAGGAAAGGCAGAAACTGCAGCAGCTGAGCACCGGCTCAGTACAAGTACAGTAGTCTATCAGTAGCTATGCTACATGTCTTTGCTGTCTGTAAACAAGTAAGCAACAGTCCTACTGCCAAGCATGGTACCAATTATAACAAGTCTATCATTAACCGATTTACAACCAATTATCAGCTGTAAACTAATAACTAATATTGAATAACTAGATATATTATGTCTGCTAACATAATTAATCTATAAACAATAATTAATGCGATAAGATAGCACTCTGTTAACACTCTGTACATTCATACAAGCTCTGCAGATGATACATCTTCTATGTGTCACATACATTCTGGCTTGTGTAGCCTCGCACAAACAAGTGTAACCCTCTCTCTCTCTCTCTCTCTCTCTCTCTCTCTCTCTCTCTCTCTCTCTCTCTCTCTCTCTCTCTCTCTCTCTCTCTCTCTCTCTCTCTCTCTCTCTCTCTCTCTCTCTCTCTCTCTCTCTCTCTCTCTTCTCTCTCTCTCTCTCTCTCTCTCTCTCTCTCTCTCTCTCTCTCTCTCTCTCTCTCTCTCTCTCTCTCTCTCTCTCTCTCTCTCTCTCTCTCTCTCTCTCTCTCTCTCTCTCTCTCTCTCTCTCTCTCTCTCTCTCTCTCTCTCTCTCTCTCTCTCTCTCTCTCTCTCTCTCTCTCTCTCTCTCTCTCTCTCTCTCTCTCTCTCTCTCTCTCTCTCTCTCAGACGACCGCGTGCAAACGGACTTGGAGGGCACCGGCCGTAATATAACGATATATCGGCGCATTGCCGATCGTTTGAATCGTGCGGTGGCGGCGGAGGCGGGGGCAGGCGTGACCGGCGGGTCAAAACGAACGGCAGAATCCTGCCGTAAAAAAATCAAGGGCCTACAGCAGAGCTACATAAAGGTAGTCGACAACAACAAGTAAGTGCATTGTTATAAATGGTAGATTGTTTATCCTGTTGCTAGATACACCACTCTTAGCCAGGGCTAGGCAAAAGCAAAGCCTATTCCTAGCCGGCTCACTGTCCCTGTCAGTGTCACCGGCACAGTGTCAGTGGCGCCGTTAGCTGTGGTTTCGCCTTCTGACAAGACTGCAGGCAGTCGTGTATTATGGTCGCTTTTGTAGTATTTTATTTGTATTATTATTGCCAGCTAGCAACTACCATACTGCCATACTATTAATGGTATTAATGTGATGTTCCATTTCAGTCGCAGTCGCAGTCAGTGGGCGTCAGACGTTCCGCTACTACGAGCAAATGGACGCTGTCATGGGCACAAGGCCAATCACAGAGCATGTGAACTATGTTGACACAGAGGAGCTTTCAGTCGCCTCGAGTGACCAAGGTAGGTATTAGAGGGGAAAATGTAATTGTCTTTCATTCACTTGAAACATTAAACATGTTGTTTGAGAAATAAAACAAATCAGCCTTAGTTGTCAATAATGCCCACTTGCTCGACAGTTTCATGTCCCCCCCTAAAAATCAATGTTGTATTAAGCGTTGTAATAAGTAGTAATCCAAATAATTAATCATAGTTACAATGAAGTACTTCTGTCACAAGTTCTGTGTAGTGTTCTGTCTGATACACAAGGGTCGAAATCAAATACCACAATATTGTTACATTGCATTAATTTAATTAATTTATGTACCATTCTACTTATAGATGACCTTACAGGGGATACACACCCACAGACCCAGTCAGTATCGGCCCAATCAGAACAAGACAGTCAGCCTGATATTGTTGCACCGTCCTCTCATCCAGCCATTCCATCGACAACAACTGCTACTGTCATCAACAACAAACCACAAACTGGTAATGGGTGTTCTGTATTTCTGTAGTAAATTCAGGTTTATAAACAGTATAGTCCAGGCTAAGGAGCAAAAGCATTTTTTTTTTTTACAAATACAGATGTTTATTATGTCAGCATTCGAATGACAAGTGTCGTGATAGTAACAAGTTGTATGTGTTTATTGTAGCCACACGGAAGAGAAAAGCTCCTGCAAAATCTGATCGCCTCATTGAGGGTCTTATCTCGCAGTTTGCCACCTCCCAAAAAGAATCGACCTCCATGTTTATCGCCGCAGAGGAGAGACATTATAAATTACTCGCCGACAGGAGGAGAGGAAGGCACAGCGAGACATGGCCTTCAGGGCAGAAGACAGGGCGGAAGAGAGGAATCACGAGGAGAGGATGATGCAAATGATGTTAATGATGAACCAAACCCAGTCCCAGCCCCAACAATTCCCAAATGCCCACATGAACATGCACAGTCCTACACACGCTGGCCTTACCCACTTGACCACACTAGGTACCCCATCTACTTCACACTCACAATCACACAGCAGTTCAAACTGTAGTTTTTTCAATGAGTAATAATAGTGGCATTTGTTGCTTCCTCTCCTCATGCTACCTCTTTTCCTCACTACTGAACTAGAAGTTACATTAGTTACCAGTATACAGTTTGTTGTAGTAGTGTAGTTTTAGTTCCCATGTGCACTTGTCAATTGAAGTGGCAACCCAAGATATGACTCTGACTGAATGTACCATTGTGCAATATTATTTAATACCATGTGCAATATTATTTATTACCATGAGCAATTTACCATGTGCAACAGTTTATAATTTTCTAGTCACACCTGTATATTACTGTTTATATTGAATTGAATTTATAGAAAACAGTGTATTCAAGAATACTGTAGTATTGAATGTTCAACCTGAAATAAAAGTATTGATTGCTTGATACGTACAGTAACTCTTCATGAGCTTTAGGCTCTCCCAGTCTATAGACACTAATGGGGTTTATAGGAATAGCATAAAGTAAAAAGGAAAACGCTTAGAAAAGATTAGTTAAGTTTTAATGATATAATTAATAACTTAGTCAGTAACCCTGCCGGTTACACGTGTGTGTGTGTGTGCGTGCGCGTGCGTGCGTGCGCGTGCGTGCGCGTGAATGTGTAGGCCACACACCCACACATATACGTATTATATATAATCACATATATATCTTTTTTTGGTTATTTTCCTGTTGCCTTTATATTGGCCATACATTATATCATATCATAATATCCATATTGGCTCGAAACATGTAAACCGGGTATTAGTGTGATAAGTTTCCGTTTTATTCTGAATAAAATAATATCATAAGCTAGGTCACATGTTGGCTGTTCGCAACAGATTATACAACACAGAAGTAGAATCAAACAGTGCTGTGTAGCACATTGGTTCAATACATGCCGCAATTTGTCTATGTCTGGAAATATCATTACTTACTTATATATATAGGTACAAAGGTAAGTTTTTGTATAGCGTAGTATCCAATCCTCAGGATTGCTCAAAGCGCTTTACACTTTTTTTATATAATGATGTGACAGCACATATTTAAACACAAAATGACGCCGACGACATTATTCAAAGAGCAGAAACCTTTTTATTAACTTAATTGGCAAACAGACGCGGCCCATTCAGAATCCATCGTCATAAATGTATAAAGTATTTCGACCATTGGCCGATTGGCACACGCACGTCTTGATAGACGCAGAAGCGACATATCTCACGCAATTGGAGCATCGCGCATATTCCAAGTCTCTAAATAATAAATCACAAAGTAGGCATGATCATACTGTCCCCCATAACCGGCTCCTAAGCAAAATAGAGAGATCATCAACAACAAAAACATGCCAGGATTTCTCATATGCCGTGAACAGAGAGTGGTGGTCAGTGGAGAACATTCCCCAGGACCCATGTTAAATCTGGTGTACCACAAGGCATGGTACTAGGTCCTCTTCTCTCCCTGATATACATCAACGATTTTCCTAACAATATCCACTCCACAGTCCGTCTGTTTGCCGATGACTGTGTCCTGTACAGAGAAATCTACAACCAATTATTAGTCTCACAAGAACTAGATTCAAAAGATTTTATTGTCCATTTAAAACATCACATTAAAAACGGAAATTGTTCTTCCGTTACACAGTAAAATGACAGTAATAAGATAGGAGAGCCATAATATACGGTTAATAAGACACATTAAACTAGTAATAATACTAATCAGTACTACATAAAGACCTAGATGAATTAACTAAATGGGAACATAACTGGCAAATGCACTTTTACCCCGACAAATGCTTTGTGATGAGACTAACTCATGCAAGAAATGTAAAATTATTTAATTATACTCTAGGAAACACAACAGGAAACAGACAGTCACTCTATCTAGGAGTATGCATAACCAAAGACCTAAACTGGAACATACATATACATAAGATTATAGCCTCTGCAAACCGCACCCTAGCATTCATCACACACAATCTCCACTCATACCCCATAAACATAAAAACAACTACTTACACAACCCTAGTTCGACCACTTCTAGAATATTCATAATCAGTATGGAACCTCACACCCAGATCCTTATCAACCAAATTGGTCCAAAGACGCGCAGCCCGTTTTTGTCTTAAGGACTATATATCTACAGAAGCGGGCTTTGTGTCAGAAATGCTAAAACAATTACACCTATAACAACCAATAACAAGACGAACAAACAGACGCATCACCATACTCCATAAAGCCATCTATGGACACCTATCCTTGCCTGTCAATAACCTCCTCCAGCCTGCACAACGCCTATCAAGGCATCTAAACAATAAAACATTCAACACTATCCACGCCAGTAAGAACCACAACGTTTTAGACAAGCTTTAATACATGATTAATAACCCAACAAGCATGCGCACCCAACCCTGGCCGTTTGACTATACCAGGAGTGTTGGCCAGTATACCAACAAGACAAGATATCCGACAGAAGTTTCGTTTTTTATTGTCCGGTTGGAGCGAACGCTTCTTTGACGAACATCCATTGTCGGTGCACGTAGTCGTAGACCTCTACAGTGTCGTTGAAGACGACGGTTCGCGTCGCTTTCATCGGTCCCACGACGCGCCGTTGCCATCGGTTCCGCGTGCGCTCGTGTCTTTATGACTGGTTTACTCTCTGCGTGTGTGTGTGTGTGCTTGCGTGCGTGCGTGCGTGCGTGCGTGCGTGCGTGCGTGTGTGTATTTGTGTTCCCAGAGAAGTTGAGATGGTGTCTGATTGAATAGGACTGCCAGTGAAGTAAAATGTAAAGCGCGTTGAGAGCAATCCTGAGGATTGGATACTGCGCTATATAAGGACTTACCTTTACCTCTTTAAACTGAACACTCACGCCAACGTCCAAGCCACACCCCAAAGGTTTTTCCTTTTTGAGATTGGCGAACTGCCAACTCCACATATCGCTCCACCCAGGTAGACAAAAGTGTCTCTTTGCTTAAGCTTCTTCGCATCCAGCTCTTTCCTCCTATATCCCACCCACATTACCTCCGTCTTCTCCAAACATACTCTCAGTCCAAGTCTGCTGAACATAACTTTCCACTCTATCAGCTGTTCTTGGAGATTTGCTTCCCCGTCCGCTACTACTGCCAGGTCATGCATCTGAGTATAATAGTTTCCGGAGTATGTCTTTTGAACAAATCTTTCTGCTTATCAGTTTCACCACAGCGATAAACAACAATGGGCTCAAGGCGCTCCCTTGTGGCAGGCCAACATTCACTTTGGATTCTCCTGACACTCCCGGTCCACATAGCACCCTGCTCTTCGTGTCCTCATACGTCCCTTCCACCAACCTGACCTCCCCCTCTGGGACCTCCACCCACCTCAGTGTTCCCATTGTCATTTCTCTTGGGGTTGTAGCCTAGGCCTTCTCCAGGAATATGAATCTACTTGCCATATCCTCCTGTCCTTCCTGGTTCTTCTCTACTAACTACCTCTGGGCAAACTTCCCATCCGTTGTTCCTCTTCCTTGTCTAAACTCCAGCTGTTCTTCCCCGATTTCTCCTTACACTATTGCTCTTATTCTGCCATCAAGATTTTTTCCAACAACTTCAACATATGGCTTAGCAACGTAATGCCTCAATGTTTTCCCGGGTCATCACATCTCCCTTTCTT
Organism: Ridgeia piscesae; assembly: GCA_025642075.2. Taxonomy (NCBI): domain Eukaryota; kingdom Metazoa; phylum Annelida; class Polychaeta; order Sabellida; family Siboglinidae; genus Ridgeia; species Ridgeia piscesae. Next base: position 175,533 of record JAODUO010000742.1, on the reverse strand, counting down.
TTCTGTATTCGGACAATTATCCCCGTTCTTTATTCCTCTGTAAACTTCCCGACTCTCTTGCAGGTGTTACAGCAATTTTGTTTTGTCGATCAACTTCCAACTCGCTCAGCCACCGCCACCGCCAGCATCTCTACTCGCACTTCACTAATTCCTATTTATCTTTCCAAATAGTAAACCGTAAGAATGGCCTGGGCTGTGACAAGTTTCACAAAGCTTACATTACCTCCCACCACTGGATGTGTGAGTTTGTGTGCGTGCTGCGTGCGTGCGTGTGTGTGCTGTTGTGTGTGTGTGTGTGTGTGTGTGTGTGTGTGTGTGTGTAGTGTGTGTGTGTGAGTGTGTGTGTCGTATTTACATTCATTGCTTACTCCTGTGTGTGTACGTGCGCGCGTGCGTATGTGTGCGGGGATATGGCTGTGTGTGGGTATGCGTGTGTGCGCGTGTGTGTATGGGTGTGTGTGTGCGTGGGTGTGTGCGTGTGGGTGTGTGTGTGTGTGTGTGTATGTGTGTGTATCTGTGTGTGTGTGTATGTGCGCGCGTGCGTGTATGTGCGGGGATGTGGCATGCGTATGTGCGTGTGTGTGCGTGTGTGCGTGTGTGCGTGTGTGCGTGCGTGTGTGCGTGGGTGTGTGCATATGCATGTGCATGTTGGTGTGTGTGTGCGTGTGCGTGTGCTGTGTGTGCTGGTGTGTTGTTTGTGTGTGTGTGTGTATGTGTGGTGTGTGTGTGTGTGTGTGTGTGTGTGTGTGTGTGTGTGTGTGTGTGTGTGTGTGTGTGTGTGTGTGTGTGTGTGTGTCTTTGTGTGTGTGTGTGTGTGTGTGTCGTATTTACATTCATTGCTTACTCCTGTGTGTGTCGTGCGCGCGTGCGTGTGTGTGCGGGGATATGGCTGTGTGTGGGTATGCGTGTGTGCGCGTGTATGTATGTATGTGTATCTGTATGTGTGAGTGTGTGTGGTGTGCGTGTGCGTGTGTGTGTGTGTGTGTGTTGTTTGTGTGTGTGTGTGTGTGTGTGTGTGTGTGTGTGTGTGTGTGTGTGTGTGAGTGTGTGTGTGTGTGTGAGTGTGTGTGTCGTATTTACATTCATTGCTTACTCCTGTGTGTGTACGTGCGCGCGTGCGTGTGTGTGCGGGGATATGGCTGTGTGTGGGTATGCGTGTGTGCGCGTGTATGTATGTATGTGTATCTGTATGTGTGAGTGTGTGTGAGTGTGCGTGTGCGCGCGTGTGTGTGTGTGTGTTTTGTTTGTGTGTGTGTGTGTGTGTGTGTGTGTGTGTGTGTGTGTGTGTGTGTGTGTGTGTGTGTGTGTGTGTGTGTGTGTGTGTGTGTGTGTGTGTGTGAGTGTGTGTGTGTGTGTGTGTGTGTGTGTCGTATTTACATTCATTGCTTACTCCTATTAGAAAACCAATCCAGCTTCGATCATCTGGTTCTGTTTTACATTTTACCCTAATAGTAAATACAAATATTGGGAGCAGGTGTTTTTTCTGTGGCTGTATTACTCTTTGGAATAGAGGTCTATGCTTCCTTCGATCTAGTGTTAGATCAGACGCAGGCTGAATCATTATGCGATTCTTAAATATGTTTAATATCTTGCTTTTACGTTTTTGAATTAGTAATGGTTTATTAAAATATATATAAAACAAATAAATTTACTAAACCGTTACGTTGCGGTTTGTGTACGTGACAATCAATTGCTACACGTGACCTTCGTCAAGCATAATCGTTGCCAACAGTATTTATAATGGTAACGTATGGGCGGCATCATATCTGCTATATCAAACTGATCCCATCTTTTATGGACACACCGGTGATAGGCAAGAGGTTGCGTGACGTGATAATGTTAGATTACGCTGCACACGCGTTTGATGATTGTTGGAAGTTATCTTTAAATATACTATATTTTTGTTCTAAAAGCAGTAAGAAACTTTATTTTATCGGTAATGTCTATGATAATATAAAGTCTTCTTCGGAAGGAGGGTGCAGATTAATACAAAAAAGAAATGTGATGATGACAACATATATCCACACAACACAATCTCTTACACATAAAAGCACGCTAATGTATGCAGACGACACAACTTAGTTTACAACAATTCAGTTGTCTAACACATAACCCACTAAATATATCGAATATCATTTAAAATCAATAAATTGTCGTTAAACGTAAAGAAATCCAAGTATATAATATATAAATTGGGAAATAAACAAGTGAATAATCTCCTCCTCAAAATAGATGAAACCGTAATAGAGAGAGTCCTAAATTTTAACCTTCTTGGGGTAACCTTGCAACAAAACCTAAGCTGGGATTTTCATATAAAAAATATTTCAATTAAATGTTCCAAATTTATAGGCATATTAAACAAATTAAAACGATTCTTGCCACTAAATATAAAAGTTACTTTGTATAATGCATTAATGTTACCATACATCAATTATGGCCTAATGGTATGGGGTTTTAGCTCTAACAGAATAATCAAACTACAGAAGAAAAAAACAATTAGAATAATATGTTTAACAAAATATAATGCACATACTGAGCCGTTGTTTAAGAAACTAAAGATTCTTATGTTACAGATATGCTGAAATTGCATGAATTGAAACTGTACTATAAGTGTGTGCACACGACATTACCAATGTATTTGCAAAACTTACCATTTATATTAAATAAAACAGTCCACACATTTAACACACGGATACATGACAATATTCATACAAATAAGGCTAAGCAGGACTGTGCCAAGCGATGCGTTAGGCACGACATCCATTTACTAATAAATAATACTATATTTAACATTAAAAACAAAATTACAACGCACACTTTACGAGGATGTATTAGTTACGCAAAAGATAATTTTCTACAAAAGTAGAAAACACTGTGCTTTTTACCAAACTGTTATATATGTGGACATTCATAACAATCAACGTACTAATTTACAGTGTTATACGGAGGCGACGCCGGTCGGAGCAAGCCGAAACTGCGAGTGGACGATCGCATGCGTATAAGCAAGACAAAGAAACGATTCAGGAAAGGTTACATGGCGAGCTGGAGTGAAGAACTCTTCACCGTGGGAGAGGCGCACCCATTCGACCCACCCGTATACCGACTGATCGACGGCGCCGGAACGATACTGGACGGAACGTTCTACGAACAAGAATTGCAGAAAGTAATCGTCTCGCAGGACAAACTTTATCGCGTGGAAGCTGTACTGCAACGTCGGAAGAAGGGGAAGCGCGCCGAAGTAGTAGTGAAATTGAGTGGCTACCCAGCTTCATTCAACACCTGGATCGACGCCAAGGCGGTCGTGGCAAAAACAACATGGGGGCTTATCGACACCATATATACTACTCACCATGCGCATTGCGCATGCTCGTACATCGTATCTTCAACTCATAACTATTTACGACACGAGAGCTTTACGATCCTTTCCAGATACTCCTTTATCGTATCGTAGTTTCGTAGTAAGTTTCTCGTAAGTGCATCGTAAATTTAAATTTACGATGCCGCTTCGAGATATCCACCGCAGAATTGCCCAAAGTTGCCGTTTCGGCAACAAAGCTGAATTTGTTTGTCCGCATCTTGGGCGATGTACGGCGGTTTTACATTGATGGTGCGTCACGTGGACGAGGCGTCACAACTCACGCGATTGATGTTCTAAGAGCTTCGGTTTTTTCTACATTTGGACTCGAGCATTCTTCATCATAGCGTGATAGCGGTAGTAAGGCTGTAACTAAGCCAATCTTATTCCACACCGTAATTGTTCAATAGTGTACACCATAACGTAGTTGTATGGACACTTTTATTTATAATTATACATAAAACAGGGTTTAAGTCAGAACGAATACGTCCGTTCCACGAAGCATTCAGGTAAACCAAATTGATATTTAATAGACTTGCAAAGTTTTTCCCGAGTGGGTAGATTTTAATTTGTAATGCTTAATCCATTCATTTGCCCATCGCCAATTCGGCTCTTTTATGTCCAAATGTGTAATATGTTAATAGTTTAACTACTATGCAAAGACAATATAATTTTAAATTGCGTACTTGTCTTTTTTAATCTTCATAAAAAATGATCGTTACACCGGGTATAACTGGCGTAACAATATTCAGCTGTGGGCGTCCTGTGCATTTTCGGCCACGTGCATCCTACGGCACAATATCAACTCGCACGTGCTTTTGCGCGTCATGACGAAGATTCCGAAGAAGTGCTTCTTCTACGAAGGTACGTATTACGTGCATTATCGCAGTTAGCAACAGTTAGTCGTGGACTAATTCAACGAGAACTGCAACTTGCGAATGTCGACTACATCATAGATGATGCTTTTTTTAACTTGTAAAACTAAGACTAAAATTATTGGTATTTTTGTAAACATTTCATCACCGTTATTATACATTTTTAATCGGCACATGAACATGCGCACACCATCCACGAAATCGTCATAATTGACGTAGTGGATTATTGGAAGAAGAAGAAGATAAGTAATATTGGTTTAGGAAACTTTGGCAGTAGGCTTCTGAGCTGTTGTCGTTGATCGTGCACGAAACTTGTTTTTTTTAGGAGAGCATACGTTATCTCGTACAACAGAATGTGACTCACATTTTAGTACTATTACTAATTTTGTTGATTTGCATTACATTTTATGCAAAATAATTTAGATTTTGTGTAATTATGACGACCACGTCTATGTCTATGATAGTGATGAATAACAAATTATTTAAACATGAACATATCGTTTCAGTATGTACAGCTAATGTACTCCATATCATGGCATATGTAAATATTATACATAACGTTCTTGCAATGATGCCTGGCTGTAATATCTAATATTTTCAACTCGCATGTGCCAGCTGTTCTTATATATTTACCAAAATGTGTATGTATTTTCATCATAGCTGAATGCATATTATAACTCGAATTATGATACTGCTACAGGGCACAGTATAATGCAGTAGTGGGTATGAGACAATGCAGAGGAGGGGCTAAGCCTAGAGCAGTTACCTGGGTCAGACAGATGCAGGGACAATACAGGCTGTGGATGGTCCACATTTGATCAATCCAGATAATTAAATAAATTTAACAATGTGTAAATTATCAAAACATTTTAATATGTCCATTTAAATACACACTTGTTTTCATTCACATTTTCAAGGTAATATATTGGACACGGAAAACTAGGTTGCCATTTGTATGATGCAAATGAACATTATTCCTCTAATATCCACATGTATCAACCCACCCCCTGCCTCCCCAGGATCAACCCCGGCAAACAGTGTCCCTGTAGATGTCGCTGTAGCAGAACATATCTTGCTGCCTTTTTGTGAAATGCTGTAGGTCATACATGAAACAGTATTTTATATAATTATGTATGGATTATGGCAATGAACACTCCATAATCATTTACTTCCTACTCTACTACCATGATGCCTATTTTTGTTTATTGAAATTGAATATATGCTTTTCTTTACAGGTCAACAGGAAGGGAAGTGAACGGTGAACAAGTGTGCTTAGTAACACTATTTCCACAAATTAATATGCTATACTGGACAGTTGTATTAGCCCAAGACCTCGGACACGATTATACAGCTATGGGCAGTGCAAGATACTGCATATTAAAATGTCATGTGAATGTCGACCGAGTGATCCCAGTTGTGTTGTGTGTTGCATCCGTGACAGACTCCCCAGTACCGATGGCATGTGCACTGGCTGCCAGGCCAGTCAGCTATCCGCATCTACCTGCACGCCAGACAAAGTTACAATTAACGTGGCTCTAACATGTATGATATTTTATATGTGACAACACATTTAGCAAAAGGCTGTAATACAACTTTTTTGTATTCATGTTATAAAATTTACATGCCACACATGTTATACTTTTCTCAGACCTGTTAAATTTAACATATTGACTACTGTGGAAAACATTTAACTTGCGAAGACTAATTGTACAACAGAAATGTAATATCTGTAGCCGGTACTGTTCATACAGCTGAGTAAACATAGTGATAGCGATTGCACATGTAACTCTCAGACACATGACGAAGACCCTGACTAGTTTAGTAACCATCTTGTGTGCGTTGTAAACATACCAAGCATTACACCAACCAAGTCTGTCTGATATTTTTAAATAATGTATAACTTAGTTACTTCATTTGTTATGTACAAAGGATGTATGTATATACTATGTCTATGTAATTTATTTTATAGAAAGTCAAATATTTCTAATGAAATGACATTAGGAGGTAACGGGTTGAACTCTGCCACTTCTTGTAAATAACTTGGACATGTCATTTCTAATAACTTGTCAGATGAGTCTGACATCCAAGCCTAAATTAAACGTTTATGCCATGAGAACTTTGTTTAATAAGAAATCCACTTATGTTCTACTGCTGTAAAATGAGCTATTTACATAATATGTGCATTATGGGTGAGCTATAGAAAGGTTAATTTCCAGATTTGTTTTGTTGAATAACAATTCTTTCAGGACAATGAACAATTTGTCCATGAGGTGCAGCGCGAGCCACATGTTTGCTATATAGCTACTTCCTTCTTGGCTTAAGGCGTAATTTGAAAGCCTAATGAATGGACTAGTGTTTCTGAATTATGTTACTGATAGCATTACAAGGAACACAATTGTTTTGCACTTCAATAAAATTGCTGCACCAGTGGGTCCCATATTTATATACTGTTTTAATACATACTGTCGATGTTTCTAAATTTGTTTATATACCTTTTATCATTGTACTTAGGAGTGGTGATATCGGAAAATGCCACAACGTATTAATATCACCTAATCTGGTGCACATTTCAAACAGTCTGGGTGCACGTTATAGCATGGACCTATTATAAAAGGTCTGCAGACATTCCAAATTCCTATGGTCTGGGAGGCAGATCCCCAGGTGGATTCACAAATGACATGCATATGTAGGGTTTGTTGATTGTACAGTGTATGTATAATTAAAATAAAAAACACTTTGTTGACACTTACTGATGACACCAAAATATGACACATTACAATTTTACTGTACTTGCGAAACTTGCAATGTTATGAACGACCACCTCCCAAATGCAACCAATGTCATGTTCTTGTTATTATTACATTACTGTTATTAATAAATTAATAGTGTGTCTTGTGTTGCAGCTAATCGCACGCTACAATGGCACCAACATGTACCACTGTCTTCGTTTGTGGCCTGGTGGTCATTTCTCTTATGGTACCAAGCGACGGATGGTGGGGTAGTAGAGCAAAGGCGAATGATTCAAAAAGTTAGTTTACATAATATAATATTATATTCACGACGATCACACATTGGTGCCTTAGCATCTTAACGATAGTTCTGCTGGTTCTACTAATCCAGTCAAAATTGTCTTCTGTGCTAAATATCTGCCCTCTCCTTTCTACAGTAGTAATCAAAGTGAAATATTTACCTCTCATTGTCATTCCTTATTTATTATTTAATTTCACCGGCAGGTTTACTTTGAAGGTATCGCACTGACGTACTTTTCTATTTTGATTTCGCACTTTTCAACTTTGCCTGTTTTTTTAATCTTGCCGCATATTTCTTCTTGGCTTGGACGCGAAAATCAAAAGCTAAACCGAGTTTGTCAACATTACGGTTTCCTCTGTGTAGATGTACTAAATGATCAGTGACGACATCAGAGCCACCTCATATATGGGCATACATCGTCTTGACATGTAAATAAACAACATGCTTGTATAGAGATATAAATAGCTTCAACATCGTTTCCGAGTTATTAACTATGTAAATAATCTGGGGGTACTGAAACATTTTGTGTGTCATAGTATTCATTGGTGGCTGGTGCAGTGGCGCTGTGGCGCTGGGGCGCTGTGGCGCTGTGGCGCTGTGGCGCTGTGGCGCTGTGGCTCGATAAAGAGACTCCGGGTTCGTATTCTGTGCTGCCGTGTGAAAGTTGTTTCACTGTACATTGCTCCAGGTCACCCAGCTTCCGGTCGAAATGAATCATTGGAATCCGTGACTTTCACTTTATTGGTATGGTTGCATCTTAGCCACTGTAAACATAATCACAAATAATAATTGCCAAAATGTTATGTGTTTAGCAGTATGGTCTGCTACAAGGATGACCTGTTCAGTTGAATACTTAACCCTTCTGGGAAGCATTAAGCTTTGTAGCAATTATTGCGCAGATATATTAAAGAGCAAAATCAGTTGGCGTAATCGTAAACGGGGAAAGGCAGCAGTCGTCCTTGGAGCATGGAACCGCCGACACTTTATGGTGGAAAAGCAATTTCAAACAGATGTCGATTCCAGATTGTTGGCATGCCCAGATTCAAAACAGCAGCACAAGTTGTGAGTCCGAAATTATTGTCATGAAGGCAGATGTGTTAACACATTAACACTATTTGGGGAGTAATGTCGGCATTCACTCCAATATCATGCAATAACTGTATAAACAATATCTAGCTGTGACAGTAATTTATCAAATATGTGAGACCTAATTTAGAAACATGCGACATGTATCAAGCTAACTAGGTCACTTGCTTTACAAATTGTCTGCTATTTATAATAGCAAAAGCCATAATTTTATTTTACAAATGTAAGGATACTATTTACATTTTCAAATGCTTTTGAAAAAGTCATCAAACTGGGTGTCAAACTAATTATCACTGTAACGTGCCATCTAGTAAACTAAGTAAGTAAGAAAGTAAATAAATAAGTAACTTTATTTCCACATCCACATGACACAAAACTTAAATAAAGAGTAATGCTAGACAGATGAGGTGGCTACCAGAGAATATAACACTTAACGAGCTGGTAGCTCATTAAACTCAAATGTGGCTACGTTAATGTTTCTACCTAGCTAGCACATCACAATATTTTACCTTTAACTATCGAGCTGTGATTATAGCAAAGCGATTAATGGCAATGTAACGCTTCAGCTGATATTGTCAGAGACAGAGTTGGAGTAACCACATTGTCACAAAATCGGGACAAACATTTCAGTGTGTGACACCGAGTTTTGCCGGACTCCGTGCTACGGGGCTGACAACGAACCATGCTGTGACTGCAGAATCGACATGTATTTTGCCTGAAATAAAGTCATTCTTATTGTTATCTGACGTTACAAACGTTACATGGTGTCATAAGTAGGGATACGTGATTGCTGCTAAATAATATAATATCAGAAAAAGGTTATACTGAAGAAACACTTGTAATTTTGCATACCCCTAAGAATTGTTTGCTTAAAATGTGGAATATGGCAGATAGTACAGAATAAATTGCACTACATAATACATTATATACATTAAACCTTTTAGTGTTGTGTAGGTCTGTTTGACATACACGTATAATAATTTGATGTAATACATTTTGTTTCCTAATTCCTAGTTATATAATATGTTTTTGCATAGTTTGTGAACCTTTGGTACGAATGGCTATTTAATTTATCAAGCAGAATGGTTGCTAAATGGTTTTCTTTTTAATTTGGGAATTGCATGTGTGATACAAAGGCGACATTGTTTGGAATTTATACAATTTACTTGAATGTCGTAAATATTGTAAACTGGAAGGTTATTGCCCGTGTTATTGAAAAGTTGAGGTGCCTTTTGGTCCTTCTGGGTCTCGTTGTTGTGTTTACCTGCGACATAAACACGTTCTTGAAATAATCTGTGATATTCCAACTTTTGTATTTGTAGACACATTAAAAACAAACTAGTTTATAAATATCTTCTGCCTTTAACAGTTTTAATCTATATATAATTCCACATACCCTAGTTAATTTGGTAACTATATAGTTGATACGAGATGACCCTGTCATATTACAATCACTATTGACAAAAATGACATTTTCAGTTGGAATACCATTTGACCTAATGTTAGGAATGTCGCGCTGTGTTTAGTATTCTTTATTTACTTTGAAAAATCGTCATCTTCGTTTTGTTTGCATGGAGTGAGAGCTTGTTTATTGCTAGTCAGTCTATTAAATTAGATTGGTTAATTCTGCACTGATTTGGTTTGTTGTTGAGATCTTTGTGGGGTTACTTCTGAAGCTGTCCATATGTGGGGTAGCTGTGATGTCGTCACTGACCGTTTAATACATCTACACAGAGAAGGGCGTGACGTAGAGAAGGTTGGTTTAGCTTTTGATTTTCGCTACCCGAACAAACATCTCGGCTTGGTGTCATTTTTATTTCCACCTAATTCGCTAAGCCCTTTCTACATTTGGTATATAATCGCAATGATAATGTATTGTTTGTTTTGCAAAAACAATTAACTTGCTGTTATGCTGCGAAAAAAAATGTTGGGTGTATTGTGTTTGTCCAAGCCTCCGTAACATGGTAGCTTTTATGCTGCTGGATATTTCGATAGAATCATCCATTTTCAACCAGATCCGTGAGTAAACCACTGACGTTAAACATGTTGTGGCTGTAAATGTTTTCTAGCATGTATCAAACAATTTCATATCATATTGCATAACATTAGGGCGTTCCTTTTGTTTTCCTTTACAGCTTAGCTAGGCCTGTCTAATTTAAAAACCATTTTCTTTGCCAGCTTACTGCCACTTTCCGTATGTCTACAAAGGCCGCACATATGCTTGGTGCATATACAGCAGCGGTGGCAACTGGTGCGGCACGACCGACAACTATGACAGAGATCGCAAGTGGAGATATTGCGAAGGAAACTACTTTATTCAAGGTAAACCATTCCAGAGGGGAGCTGTGCCATGCCCTCGTTTGAGTGCGCTCTGTACCCTTTTCGGCACTTTCCCTCTTGAAAATAATATTACCCCATTGGTCTACTGCAAAATATGGATAAATGAAAGCCCAATCTTAAGTGCCGTTCAAGGTCTTGGAAAAGATCGATCAGTGGCTTCACAGTTGCTTTCAACAATCGTATCCAATAAACCACTCCAAAAACATCGGTGGGACACTGGGCACAATGTAAATAAACACACTGCAGGTAGAGAGTTTAGAACAATTATAAAGTAACACAAGTGTTTTGTTTTTAAATAGGTATATGAATTGACAGGTACTTTTAATACTAATGACTGGCGACTAGTTTACTCTCGCTCGCCCACGAACCCACACACCACGTGTAGCAGTCGACCACTTAGTTTCTATTATCACCAGATCAATCATGGCATAGGCCTACTAAAGCTTTATATCACAGTAAAACAACAATGGTGCAACTGTCCCCTTTGACGCATGACTCAACCACTGCATTTGTCTGCCATATATCTCTGATATGTCTACAGACAAATATAGTGGATATAGTTAAGTAATTTTAATTCATAATCACTGCGTTTTAATGCATCGGAAATTGACCAAATCTTCAAGAAAGCGAATGGGGATAAAAAGAGGTATGTGGACCTCAACACATCAGACGAAACACTACCGCTATGCCTTCCATTTTTGTTAGCATGTTCTATATTAACAAGTGATTATTGAAATTGTTGCAACTAGATATTGGTGCGGGCTGCCATATATTTAAACAAGGTAGCCCTACTAGCTATATGTTTGGTAAGTGAATTTCTTTAATAAAAATAATCCAATTGTTAACTCTAACCATATCAGAAATACGATTTCCTTGATTTCGTTCATGCATGAAAGTGCTTTCCATTTGCCATATGCACTCTGTTCATTTTTTTGAAAACCTAACAGAACAATGGGTATAGTGCAGGTGAGGGTTAGGGTTAGGGTTAGGGTTAGGGTTAGTATAGTATCCATACCTTTGGAGTGCGTTACTAGCAAAACTGTGTACATCACCTAGATTTAATCGGCAAGACATAAACAACACATATAATTGAGTTACGTTGGGAAATAATAATACTAATTCTTCTGTAGCACCTATCCTCGATAATTTGAGGTCAGAAGCGCAACATACAAAATAATTAGGCGTATAATTAAGAAGTAATAATGAAAAATTTAGGACAGGCAAGAATCATCATAGGACGGCCGAAAACTCAGGGTGGGAATACGAGTTCAAACACATATCTAAATGTTGTTTAAAAAAATGGCTATATATAGTTTAACATAATTTGTTAATGATATGAAATGTATTCCAGCTACAAAGAATACAGGTTTGCCAATACTGAACTTCGTTTTAGAAACAAAACATTATACTTTATTCATCCACAAAAGGAACTTATAAGCCACCAGACATAAAAGTATATATAACTCAGAAGTTCATAACTCAGAAGTTCAATATGAACAAACATGGTAACAAGAGCGTTACGTACTGAGCAATAACGTAACACATAAAGTATCACTTGTCTGACATCTGAATACAACATAACTGAAGAGTCTATAAAAATCAAAGAAAAGAATAAGAAGCGGGCCACAGCAACTACAGCATCAACCCATCTGCCATCTGCACAAATTAATGTACAATTCGGATTGGGCAATGGGATTCTCTCTCTCTCTCTCTCTCTCTCTCTCTCTCTCTCTCTCTCTCTCTCTCTCTCTCTCTCTCTCTCTCTCTCTCTCTCTCTCTCTATATATATATTATATATATATATATATATATTATTGATATCTTGCACAAAGGAATAGCAAAATGCGTAAAAGAACCCCGAAATATCTGAGTGGAACATATTGGAACTACCAGGCTGTGTCCTGTTGAGTTTGATTGCTCGTGTCTGTATTGCCATCACAAGGAATGCCCACAATAGACGAACTAACGTTCTTAGCAAAGAAAACATCGTTGTAGTGATGTATTGTACAGAATATCAGTTGTTGAGTAAAAAATTTAAATAATTTAAGTTTGATTCGCTATATATCCGGAAGCCAGGTTAAATAGGGGTCGCGATGATGGGACAACAAGCACCACGCGTACAAACAATATTGGATACGTCACAGCTTTAGATAAATCTGTTTAGGCCATATTGTTAAGAGGATAATGAAACGTTTGAACGACCATTGTTCAATATTGTTCAAACATCAGAACATATTTATATGACTTGTCACCATGACTTGATTCGGACGAAGCTACGTTATATTTTAAATAATTGTTTAAATTGGACATCATTGGCACAGAGCACAGTCATCACTGCAGCAGTTGAATCAATTCTAATTTAATTAATATTTTATATCATTTTTTCAATTAACTTAATTAATAGGATTTTCTGCACGGAAACAAGAATATTGTATCATATTGTGTATAAGCACTTACACAGAAAAAATATATAAGTTGTATGCATGTTCGATATAACAAGTTAAAATATAACAGATTTTGCTTATAACATCATATAATTGCATAATATAATTGCTTAAAGCGGGACCAATCTTTAAGAGAGCGAACGGCCAGCGAACGTCTGTACATTTTATTTGTTTTAGGGCAAGTTTGTCAAGACACCTACATACATCTACTTGCTCGCGTATTATATATTTGATTTACTCAACAGGTCGGGATTTTCCTAATCATCGTCAATTAAATGTTATGTATTGATGGTGATCAGAATGCTATATAGTGTTTAGCTGGTTCTGATACCATTTTGTGACACAAATAGAAAATCGAAGTACGATAATCCGGTAACCCGTCATTAACAAAAACTAATCATACAGCTTTAATATTAATGTCAAGGACGAGAACTCGAGCGGTCACCGTTCACAATGTCTTTATTCACATGCAGAAAGCAAAACAAAACCCTGCCCACAGTCAGATGTCAGGACTCCAATCTCAGGCTTCTTGCTTCCAAAGCATTCATGAAGCAATCACGCAAAGCAACTTCCCACTGAAAACACAGCCTCGTGCGCCCGGCTGTTTGCTTGCTCTCACACTCTCCCCCAAATCCCGCTATCATCCCGCCGATCAAACTGCAGTGACACCTATTGTCACTGCTAATTAACACTAAACATTAATCACCAGGTGGAGTCACCGATTACTTAACCAAATAAATGCACAAAATACATACAATATGATAGCGTCATGGCGGTCCATGACATCTGCCCCAGTTTTGTCTGTGTCCGTCCACGGATTACACCAACACCAAACACTTGTGACCCAAAGGCCTCACAATAGACACAGTATGAATAAAAAGACAGTAATACACACGACTACACCCACTGGTTGGTGCGGGCAACCCCTGTCTCCACCAGGAGCAAACACCATTACGCTTTCATAGCATCGAATATAAAGTAAATAAGTTTTAAACAAAAATTAAAATATAGCAAAATTAAACACAGTAAATGATGCGGGCGATCCCTGTCTCCACATGGAGCAACCATCATAACCATTTTCACACTACCTGTAAAAGTAGAATTTCCCCTGGACCACATCTCAACCAGCACTCCTCAGTGAGGTGACACCCATTGCCACAACAAATATTGTGTAAATTTACCTTAGCCTGGGAAACAATGCTAGACATACGGGCAGGGCAACACACAGCAGCCAAAGGTAGAGGAAATCCATGTCCCGCTAGTGCAGGCAACTATCCTCACTCAGTGGCTCCACCTACCAAAACATATATACTGTAACAACACAGTGCCCCATGGTAGTGGGAAAACACCTGTCCTGCTCATACAGGCAACTACCATGGTCACTGTGTTCAGGAGATATACCGACCCATATCTACAGACATGCAGAGTCGTGCGACTTCCTGCACCAACGGTATGCGCTGGCCTTGCTGCCAACTAAATTATGTGGTTGTCTCCACGTAGCCAACCAATGCCGATGTTTTCTATTCACAGTCAACTCGCACCTCTCATTTTCCAGCCTCTCTGCCTCGCTTTGGAAGAGCTCCACATCCACCTGAGTGGCCTCACATGGACAAACTGTGGCCTCTCTTTTTCTGCCGGCAGTGGACATATGGCACTGCAGCTCTGCCACCTGCTCGCTGAACTGGCTTTTCTGCTCAGTGAGCTCCTCCAACTCCCCGAGTTCCTTCACCTGGGCTCCACGTTCAACCTGGTTGCCCTTCAACTGGTTAATCAGTTGAGCATTCTTGCTGCCGGCCACCACCGCATCAGCCCTGGCTGATTCCACAGAGAATCTCAATGTTGAGATTTCCATATTTGCTTTGTGCAACCTCGCAGCTAATCCCAAGTTCTCATTTGCTACCATGTGCAGTTCCTCCCCCTGCTCCCTCATCTGCTCCTGGCCAGCCTGTAGGGATACTACCTGTTGACGGAGCTGTAACTCCAATGTCTCTGCCTCCAACAACCTCCCTTCCAACTCTACAATCCTCCCTTCTGCAATAGCCAACCTCTCTGTCACCCCCTTAGATAATGCTCCATCTATCTGATTACTAGCCAGATGTGTCACTTGAGCACTGCTCTGCTCAGGCCCTCTGTTCCTCACATCTACACACTTCTTCTGCGGGCAATCACGGACAAAGTGGCCCTCCTGCTTGCAGTGGAAACAGGAGGTACCTATGCGATTACATCGCCTGGATGGGGCCCTCTTCTTGGGACATTCTTTGATGAAATGACCCTGTTTCCTACAATAGAAACATGAGCTATCTCGGGGGTTGGGCCTGGTCGAGCTTGCTGGTCTAGCCGGTGCTGCTAACTGAGGTTGGCCAGTCAGACTGAACAACTGGTCTATCATTACCTGCATTTGCCCAGCTGTCTGGCACTGCTGTGATGCCAGCTGCATTACTTGCGTTTGTAGCTGCTGCTGCATCTGTGCTATGTCTAAAAGTCTAGAGTTGACTGGAGACGAATCTTGCCCTTCCCTGGCACAATGTTGTTCGTCATCTAGCAAACAGAGGGCCTCATTCCGCATGTGATAAAAGGGCATGCCTGCACAATGTAGAGCAATCCGCCTCAGCTCTTGGCGTACGGACTGCTCCTGAACTCCCTCGATAAACTGATACTTCAGGGCAGTGTCTCGCAGAAGGGCCAGTGCCCGATGCTCTGCTTCACTGGCTGCTGCCTTCTCCATTCGGTTGCGCAGTCCCATGAGCACTCTGCTGTATTCAGCCAGAGTCTCCCCATTTAACTGCACTCGAGCATGGAACTCTATGCTCAAAGAATGCACTGTTTCGTGTGGTGCGAAACGCAATTTCAGCAATGCAACCAATGCATCATAATCACACTGCACCATGTCGGAGTGGCACAGAACTTCCTCTCTCGCACACCCTCCTAAATGGTCTAGAAGTACCACTGCCCTAACTGTATCATGTACCCCTGTCTGACGTGCATACGCATCAAACTGGTCCAACCACTCAACCAGAGTTGGATCACCAGCAGTCATAGGGTAACCCATACATTTAGCCAGCTTAATTTGTTGGAGCAGGTTGGGCCCTAAATTGCTGAAGGACACCAGCCAATGTTGCTGCTAAAGCCGCGTTTGATTGTGCAATTAACGCTGCAA
Organism: Ridgeia piscesae; assembly: GCA_025642075.2. NCBI lineage: Eukaryota > Metazoa > Annelida > Polychaeta > Sabellida > Siboglinidae > Ridgeia > Ridgeia piscesae. The sequence continues at coordinate 159,246 of JAODUO010000742.1, read as the reverse complement.
TTTGTTCATCAGTCATAGCTTGGATACAAGGATAATTCGAATAATGAAACTGAAATGGAAAGACAAGTGTCAGCTGACTGAGGAAGTACTGACTAAAATTTCAGATATGCAGAATAAGCACCACAAAGAACATTAAAATAATACACACCAACTGACATACTTCCACTGCATATAAGTATAGCTGCAACTTTGATTAATATGAACAATAACACAATATAATACGCAACATATACTCTATGACTGCAGCACCTGTACTGCTGGTACGTATACTGCTACACCTTAACCACAGCAATTGTACTGCTACACCTTAACCACAACCATAGCACTTGTACTGACTGCTACACCATAACCACATCCATAGCACTTGTATTGCTACACCTTAACCACAACCATAGCACTTGTACTGACTGCTACACCATAACCACATCCATAGCACTTGTACTGCTACACCATAAATATACACACCCACAAGTGCTAATTACAAGAACGACGTAGCTCACCATGAACTACACGACTGTGCGACAGGATCTTTTTCTTTCTTGCGGGGCAATCCCACTTCCGGACACCAGTTGTCAAGGACGAGAACTCGAGCGGTCACCGTTCACAATGTCTTTATTCACATGCAGAAAGCAAAACAAAACCCTGCCCACAGTCAGATGTCAGGACTCCAATCTCAGGCTTCTTGCTTCCAAAGCATTCATGAAGCAATCACGCAAAGCAACTTCCCACTGAAAACACAGCCTCGTGCGCCCGGCTGTTTGCTTGCTCTCACACTCTCCCCCAAATCCCGCTATCATCCCGCCGATCAAACTGCAGTGACACCTATTGTCACTGCTAATTAACACTAAACATTAATCACCAGGTGGAGTCACCGATTACTTAACCAAATAAATGCACAAAATGCATACAATATGATAGCGTCATGGCGGTCCATGACATCAATGCAATGTTATCAAGTAACAAAGAATGCCAATGCCTAAGAATATGAGCATCAAATGAAATGTGAATCAAATGTGTGAGGAGAACTCATGAATAACCAAATACAAATACCGGATATAAATAAACCTAAGAGACCATTTCACTAAGATTTTATACTCGTAAGGTAAATCAATCCTGAAACAGAATCTGACGGGATGTTTCGAATTTTCAAAATGTGTTTCACTGACGTGATCCGTAAACAAATCTTAAGTTACTTAGCACTATTTCCATCATATTAATTGATAATCTACCCAGTTGGTATAGTTTGGCAAAACATATTAATACTTGTCAAGATGTGTTCAGATTACGTATTTGTGTAGGTTAAATTACTACTGACCAAAGCAAACAATACTGAGATGTTACTTCTGCAATGCCTCGAAGGTGACGGTCAGACATTTGAACAATTATCAAAAATGCATTGGACATTGGATTAAATGATGCAAAGAAAAGTATTAGAACTAAAGTTGTGATCAGTATCTACAGAGAACCGTCTACAACAGAAAGGTGAGAGAAGAAAACAACGTCGATGAAATGAAGAAGTCAGGTTCAAGTCATTTGCTCCTGGTCATAAGAACCGCCAACAGAGGCAACTACTAAAGGATCGGTACTGCAAAAGCAGTCACATACGATTTCTGACTGAAGAATGGAAGAAAGAGAAGCATTGAGACGGCATCGGTAACAACAATAATAATAATATAATAATATATTTGTTTGGTATAGCGCCACATCCATAATCGTTCGTGGCGCATCACAACATATTACAATTTAAAAGACATAAAAAGATATATGTATACAATAAGACAAATACTAGTGTTTTAAAATAAATGTACAAAATATGTATAGGTATATAAATATATAAAATTAGTACGATATTAAATAGCGTAGCACTTTTAAATATATAAATAAATTACGTATTAGTCATAAAAACACATAATAACCGGTCTAGTGTATAATTACATTGCAATGAGACTGATAAATGACGGTATAGGTATAATAATTATTATAAGTAATAACTAGTTTTGTATATGTTAAAACTGTAAAATTATAATAATCATAATAATTACGTATTTTTAATATTACCAAATAATCTAGTAAAAAAATTATAAAATATAAGACTGTCTTTGTGATCAGTAAAATTTATAAAATGCTTCAAAATAACTACATGTAGCTGTGGGGAGATTGATGAGGTCACACGAGCACAAGGGAAGGTTGCCACCCGGGTCTTGCTCCATACTGTAGATTCAACGTGGATTCAACCATGGTATTAGCAATGCTCAAGACCCAAACCACGTTTTGAAGCTGCCACTTGGGAATGTCCATCTTACGTAAACGTTCCTTTCTCTCTCAAAACGGTACCACATATGTATTGGCTCATGGACTAATGAGATCATAGCATTGTAAAGCATAATATATATATATATATATATATATATATATATATATATATATGTATATATATATATATATATATATATATATATATATATGTGTATGTATGTATGTATGTATGTATGTATGTATGTATGTATGTATGTATGTATGTATGTATGTATGTATGTATGTATGTATACTGATTAGACAGTTAATGGAATGATGCAGTAGAAGGCTTGTAATGTGTATAATCGTGAAGATAATTATGCAAAGTTTACAGTCGCATTACATATTATAATAAATATGCTTCAGCCAGTCATATGGTATTATCAATAAGGTATTAATAAGTAAATATTGGCTAAATAGCACGCAGACTTATTGGACCGATACGTGACAATGAAATGCAATAGTCATGCTTCACTGCATCTATATACGACTGTGTTATGACAGGTTGAACAAATGCTGCAGGTTCAGTAGTTCTGTAATAAATTATCACTGCTTCATCATATTAGCATGAACTAATGTTTACATACTGTTCACAGAGTACCGTCACTGAATCCAACATCTTTTGTGCCAAACGCAAGTCAACTTTCTGCGTTACTCTCCAGGGGAGTCAAGGCACGACGATGAAGCCGGTCACACTACTGTCTTTTCTGCAATAGTCACAGTTGATTATCTCATGAACCAATGCACGTGCAACGCAACATTTATTCAGCAATGTTCATATTTCTGTGCCTCGCAAAATAATGTCTGTATTATTTCTTCAACATCATGTCCACGAAAAGTATGTTCACAAAACATTCTATCAGAATTTATCGTGTATATTCACTTTGTGTCATATTCAGCGAGATACCATGTGTAACTATGCTGCCAGGCGATGTGCGTAAAATAAAGGTTACTAACCTGTGTCATTTGAATACATTCACAGTTAACAGTCACTGTCACACAGTTTTGTACTGCATGGTGACATTGTTTTAGCAGTACAATAATGTGTTCAACATGACATCTCTAAATACTTCAATGTATGCGTCATGGTCACAGAGACTGTATCATAAGTGTAGATATGTTACTACCTTCTTATTTAACTGTCAGACAGACAGTTTTGCATGAGGAAGTAATGGATGTACATTGGGTTGCATAGGTCAGCGGGGCTGGAATTACGATGGGTTACGTCTTTGATCCTCAAAAGGAAAGGAAAAATTGTTCCGGTCGATCTTCCCCTCTGTCTGTATCTTGGTCTGTCTGTGGCGGTGTCTGTGATTGTAGGTATGTGACTCTGTGTGCGGTTCATCTTCCCTCTGCTCCGCGCCAGGTCACATCTCGCCTATTAGTAAGACCCGGATACTGACACCGCTCTCCTATCAGTAAGGCACGGATACTGACATGTCTCGCCTATCAGTAAGATACAGACACCGACACTTCTCATTTATCAGTAAAATACGTACACTTACACCCCTTACCTATCAGTAAGACACGGACACTGACGCTTCTCACCTGTCAGTAAGACACTGACACTAACACCTCACCCATTCAGTAAGACACGGACACTAACAGTTCACACATCAGTAAGACACTGACTCTAACACCTCACCCATCAGTAAGAGACGGACACTAACACCTCACCCATCAGTAAGACACGGACACTAACACCTCACCCATCAGTAAGACACGGACACGGACACTAACCCCCCATCCAAAAACCCCCTCCCCCAATAAGACACGGACACTAGCACCTCGCCTATCAGTAAGACACGGACACTAACACCTCACCCATCAGTAAGACACGGACACTTTAACACCTCACCCATCAGTAGGACACGGACACTAACACCTCACCCATCAGTAAGACACGGACACTAACACCACCCACCAGTAAGACACGGACACTAACACCACCCATCAGTAAGATACGGACACTGACATTTCTCATCTATCAGTAACCATAATGTTTTTGACCCACATGTAGGTAAAAGATTTGTTGAATGTACTTCAATTTTGTTTGTACATATATACAAGCGTACATACATTATTTAATGTTCTCATACTAATAGTAACCTATACGGTAAATCAACAATACATACAAACGTGTACTTATTTTAATAATTATTGTTGTACCAAATAAAACAATTGTATAACATTTACAAACTAGGATCGCTAGCTCCTGTTAAGACAATAATGTCGTTGTCATAGGAGCCAGCATAATTTTATGGTGAAACGTAATATGGTCCTTTATACAAGGTGTCTATCTCATTTGTTTATTTCGAAGTGTTTGCTTGAAGTGAGAAAGTGTGTGGTGGTGTGGAGGTGTGCTAATCGTAATGAACATATTGTATTTATTGATTCAGTTGACATATATAACAATTTGATAAAGTACACATATCAGTGTAGTCATTTAGCAAACATATTTTTATATAACATATAAAGCCATGGAAAACTGAGCGTATATATATATATTTTTTTATATCAGGGTTGTCATTTATAGTATGTGGAAGGCTGTATCTAAGACTTCATTGCAAATTCATGCTTAGTTGTAAAAGTATGTATATTATCTTTTACACGAATATTATAATTGTGTATATTAATACTTGGTATCAAGAATGGGGTCATATACATTTGTATTTAAAAGTAAATACTTTTTAAAAAGTATTTGTATTTACATTTATGAATTAACATTATTTAAATACTTTCCTAAAGTATTTTTTATTTTCAAATACATTTAAATACCTTTTCAAATACATTGTCAGTATCAACATTTCTGTTTCACGATCTCATATAACGCCTGCCAAACTGATTACCTTTACTGCATATCACCTCTCACCAAAACATTCTTTTCAAACTTCAAATACCCATTGATTGCAACTTTAATGTTTCTTTCACCCAACAATGCTAATTAGTGAAGAAGGTACGTGACAGCAGGTGTCCCCCGTGGCCTTGGGATCTGGCAGTGACCACAATGTTTGTTTGCTCAGAGCCATAGGGGGGATTAGCACCTGACAGACCATAGGTCAATATCCATTTTGTTCTTTAGTCAGGCTCCAAGCTGGCACCAGGCATTACTGGCCTTCTGGCTGTCACACCTCCTCACAATATCCTAGTAGTCAACAACAGTGCCTCTTCTGAGGGCAACAGAGGCATTTTATTACGAACCTAGCTCGTGGCTTAACTTAAATAAGTCACTGGTTTACAGAAAATATAGTTTATTATCTTAAAAGCAGAAACATTAATACAACCACCAGTCAACTGTTTTCAAATTCTGCTACTGTTGCTCAGACAACGAAAGACTCCAGGTGAACCAGAGCTGTGATAAACTGCACAATATCAAGTCCATCCCATCTACCTGAGAAGAGAATGCGACCGAGCGCCCTTTTGATTGCCTTCGCCAGTGGCCATCCTGTAAAAGCTCCAAAGAACCATAATCGATGGATTCCAGCCTATCTCATGAGGGAAACTGAAGAGAAGCATGACAATGAAGATGGAACCGAGAAGACAGATCCTATAGAGAAGAGAACCAAGGATAAATGCGACGAAAGGGCAGAATAGTCGGCTGACGATATAGCTGAGCTATTAGCTTGTCTCACGGTCAGAGTAGCTGATCTTCATGCCAGCGACGCGTGTTATCACAGAGATTGTTATGCACGGTTCTTCAGCGGACGATCTCTCCCAGGTGATACCAAGAAAGAAACATCAAATGACATCGCTCGTAGTCCTCTAGAGTCGCTTATAAAAGAGGTACAACGTCAGCGACATCAAAGGTGAGACCCTGTCAGGCTGGTGGAGCGATATATGGAGCTCTGTGGGAAGCAGATGAGGCGATCCACGTTGATCTGCGAGTATGCGGAGGGTCTGGTTGTGCTGTCAGCACGTGGCAACTAATCGGTAGTCTTCCTCAGTGACTGTACTATTGCCACCCTGAAAATGCTCAAGGGCGACGATGAGGATGACGATCTGGAGGCTGCCCTGGATGTAGTGGAAACACATGAAGGTGTGTTCTGTAAAGGAATACAAGCGTCACACACACCCAAAGAAAATCTCTCTTCCTTCTTTCCTCATTGGAAACATCATCACCACCGCCATCAAGAAACACTCTGCCCATCTCCAAATCGCGCGCTCTGGGTGTACTTCAACAAAACTAAAACAGTAACAAACACATGCGTGACTATCTCGTCTATTGTTCGTGTGATGAGTTCCTGGCACTTGTTCAGATCAATCATTATCAGACATTATTAATGTCTTGGTTTTGACCGTGGCGTAGTTTATTTAGCACGTATTTGAATTGCAACATTCAGAACTGATTTAAACGTAATTGCAAATTTGAACATCCATAAATCTGTCAATTACATGCAAAAGTATATACTGCACTGGCCGCAGCACTTGCGACTGGCACAACTCGGAGCACTATTTTGGGTCTCAAAATGTGTCTCAAATGCAATATTTGTAAAACATATATTCCTGGGAATTATGAATTATTAACTTTTCGTTAGGATATTAGTCTGATCTATTGAGATGGGTCCAAATTCTTAAAAACTGCCAAAATGTGTCCTCATTCAAATAGGATTAAGCCCTAAGATACTCAATGTGGAGGCATCCTCCACTTCTATCGTAGGCGATAAGCACCCAGCTGACTGCAGCCCAAGAGGTGACAGGACAACGAAAATGTAATAATTTTTAATGTGATTCTGGCTATTAATATAATATCAACACAAGGATGCAAAATATAAGTTGCCTTGTTACTAGGCTGAAGTCAAATTACACATTGTAACCAAGCAATTTATCCAGTCAAATTTCTACTGGATGGTTGGAACTTCCTATCATGAATTTGTTATATAAGCTGCAATGTTTTACATTGAAGTAACTATTTGAATGTCAGCATCTCATCATTCACATGAATGAACAAATGTTTAACTACTGTTTCATCAAAGTAAGTAACTAAATATTGATATTTGTCATAAATATGTTCCTTGTTTGTATGTCTGTATGTTTGGGAGATGTAGTGTGATGTTTAAGGTGGATATTAACGGTTTCTATGAATATTATTGTTGAACTGACAGCTACATTGGTCATACACATGCACGCACACGCACACGCACACGCACACGCATACACACACACGCCCGCACGCGTACACACACACACACAAACACATATATATACACTATTATATATAGTATATATATATATAATATATATATATATATATATATATATATATATATAAAATATATAAAATATATATATATAATAAATATATATTATATATATATATATATATATATATATATATATATATATATAATATATATATATATATATATGTATACATACATACATACATACATACAGACAGACAGACAGACAGACAGACAGACAGACAGACAGACCGACAGACATACATACATACATACATACATACATACATACATACATACATACATACATACATACATATAACTCCAGCAAGAAATTCCAGACAGGTACGCTCAACCTCTTTACATCCCTCGGGTGAAAACGAAAGCGGGGCCCCGAGCTTTCTCAGTTGCCACACCAACGGTGTGGAATTCGCTTCCTGCCAGTGTTAAATCAGAAGGTAATATAGTTTCATTCCGTCCGACGTCTAAAAACCAATATCTTTAATGCTGCTTATCCTCCTTAGCCTCCTAGCTTCTTCATCCATCCATTGACGACTCACGCATCGCTTTCGATTATGAGTTTGCTTAATCCCTTGGTTTTGTCGCGCCACTGAGCTTGATCTTCGAGGATAAAGTCATTAAACAAATTTGCAATGGAGATGCTTTGTTCAAAATTTTTGCTGGATGATGACAAACAGTCATGCAGCAGTTTCCACTGTAATTTAATGTCCTAGAGTCAGTAGCCTGCATGCCGTTCCAGAAAATCGCTGATTGACAGAGTTGGGCGAACAATATGTTTTGGGTATATTTATCTCTCAAGAAATGAGACAAAAAGCCAAAAGGTGTCTTGAGAGGTAAATATACCACTTATGAATAACCATGAAACCAGATTATGTGTATGCAATCTAGAAAGTTACTATGCTCTCTTCAGTTCTCTGCTACCGGAAAATGACTTGGCAGATTTGAAATATTTTACAAACAGTGCATCATTTTGTAAAAATTATTTGGTATATATTACTTTATAAAAATATAACAAAAAAGCGTAGACAAAAATGTTTTTGTGTCGATACTGGGTTTTGTACGTAAATGTACCTGTTCTACACAAGTGATATTTCAGAATTAGATCAAATGCGATTTATTAAGCTAATTTCTGCTTCAGTAATTGTGCGAACCTTTAGCCTAAGACTGTTGCGTTTACACATCTGTCTTCGAATATATAAGTTCAGTAGCATACGTAAATCAAGTTATATGATTGGGGATTATAAACTGTTATACATGTTATCATACTTATTGTGTTACCGAATGGGTGGCACTAGAACTTATCTGAAGAATAAACGTTTAATTTTTTCAAATGCAGCTGTAATACTACAAAATTAGGCGTAACTTCTAATTAACTAATTGGTCGTAACAGGGTTCGACATTAGCACTGGCTCGGTGGCAAGGCATCTTTTAAAAAAATAAAGGATTATATGATATGTATATAAAGTATGTTTCTAACCACTTAGATCGAACACATGATTGTAAGCTTCTTATTAATTTTTTCACACTTATTTTTGTTACTTTACAGTTCCTGAAGTAGTTCATCATGAATATGAAATGGAGAAATACGAAATTGCCGAACTACTTAAAACACCACTAAAAAGGGTGATACATGGTATGTGTTTTCTGTATACTTCAGCATTATAAACCAGTTGTCTAAATGTTAATTATGTGTGGAACAAACTTGACACCAGTGCCATGTTGCTGTATGGCTTAGATCATACCAGGGTTTCTCTGGGCTACAAGTCAGACAGCAGTTCCTTGCCAAAGAGTGATTATACAATACACTGGAATTATTTACCAATTGATGATAAAACTGCAACAACCAATGTCTGTAATGCCAGATTGGTTAGATATTGGAAGGACACAGAGAAGAACAGACATGGACTAAATTATGCCCAGCTGGTAAATATCTATAAATCCATAAGTGTAGTAACATGCCATAAGTTTGGATGTTTTGACAATCACATTCTTGACACTACCCTGCAGCTGCATCTATTTCGAAGCACTTGACAATATTATCCACGAAACCAGGAAATAGAAACCAAAATATTGCTCAAAGCATGTTGATACTTTATTGCACAGTTTGACCATGCGCAAATCACTTAATGTTTCGTGATTATGAAGCATTACTAACATTAAGTTATACTGGGACCGGAAATGTTCCTTGCCTTAAATTGACTTAAGTTGCTGTCCTTGTGGGTGTCACACAGTCACATCGAGAACCAAAAACTGTGGACATTAATTGTTGGAAGAGATTTATCTGATTTTTGATGAACCAAACAGCTCCTATGATCAGAAGCGTTCTTTAGACGTTAATGCACATATGCGTACGTAGAAGTTTGTAACATGGTTCAAATTATGTCCACGTGTATCTTTATTTCAGGTATTTGATAGATGCAAAGTGGTTTAAGCAGTGGAAGAAGTATGTTGGTTTTGATGCGTGGGATGCTGGCTCTGTGGGGGATGAAACTGTCTTCCCAGGCCCCATTGACAACTCGCCACTCTGTAAAGGTGAGAGAGCAAAACATTGTTGTTATTATTCCAGAGTTGCAGCATTTGTAAATGCGTGCATCTATTCATGAGTAGAATTAGGCATTTACACATGTTAAGTTGGTTGATAAATTAATTGTTTCTTGCAGTCTGTTCTGTACATCTATAAATTATTATAAAACTTCACGTGTGTGTGTGTGTGTGTGTGTGTGTGTGTGTGTGTGTGTGTGTGTGTGTGTGTGTGTGTGTGTGTGTGTGTGTGTGTGTGTGTGTGTGTGTGTGTGTGTGTGTGTGTGTGTGTGTGTATCAATGTACATATGTATACATACTGTGTAATGTGTGTGCATATGTTTGTATGTTAGTCAGTTTGTTTGTTTTTTTGTTGACCCAAATCACCATTAGTTGTGCATTTATTGACCTGGAATTCTGCACATGATCTAGCAAATTCACCCAGATGGTTTGTGAATTTACATATTGAGTCACATCCTCATGTAGCTTTAATTAGAGACCTTTCCACTTGTCATATGGACAGGCCTTGAGCAGATATTTGAGCTAACAGGACCTGTCTGTTCTCTGACGTAGTCATCATTAAACAGCTGGGCCACTGGTGATCTCTTAACTTACATGACCAAGTCATGCCTTGTATGCAAGTGTCCATGCAAGCATGTGGGCATGTGCACATACGTCTGTCTACCAGGAAGTTTTAACAATTAAAACAATTGGATCCTTTTAAAATCTCCACTTCGTGTCAGTGCCACTCAGTGATGTTACATGCTTCTGTCGAGACATTGGATCAGTTAGCTTTTTTGTTCCATTTAATTAAAGAAAATCATATCCATCTGCATTGATCAGTTTCAGTTAGTGCAGATGTTGCACTCAAATGTTAGTTGCCAGCTCAGCTTCCATCCATTCATCACGGCAGTGTTCAAATATATTATGTAAGAAGAACTTTGAAATGTGTCTCTAAACAAACTACAACAATGTAGGGTGACAAAACTACATTTTGATTTGAAAGTCTAAGTCACTAATTATTTATGATAACATTAGCTGGTATTTATTTTGATTATTTCTACTTATCTGATACATTGTAATTTGTTTCTGTGCAGAGGGACAAAGAACATGCTGAAGGAACATCTCATAGATGAACTGGACTATAATCTGGTGCCCGATGACGCGTGGAAGAAACTTGTGACGTGATATGGCATTGTCAACATAGACGTATGTGTCACATGCTATGTGGTTTAAGTGTAGAACGTATTAATGATTGCATTTGGTATTTCAAAGAAAATGTCATGTTGTGTACTTATGTTGTTTAATCACATCTAAGCACACACACAAAACGTGGTCAGTAGGAAGGACATGATGGTAGAGTAGCATAAAATAACTTTGCTTTGCTCAATTGTTAAGAGTTGACTCTGCATACACTAGTGGTTTGTGTAGAATATCTTTTAAATGAAGGGAATAGCTATTGATGTTCATTGCTTCATTTCTCTCTGTGCAGAGGAATATTTTGCTAGCAACTGAAGACAAACACTTGCCTACTTGTCTACCTGTCCATGTCATATTCACTGCGTTGCTTGTGGTGTACAGATGGTGTTGTCATGCAAGGTGATTGAAGAGGGGATTCGTAAACACTGCAAGGTAGAAGTTTATCTCATGGAGTTGAAGCTTTGTGACCACCAAGACCTCGAGCACGTTGTCACGGAGCAGTTCAGCAAGGTCGACACAATCGGTGAGAATCACACACTGTGATACAGTGGTAGAAATGTACTTGTTCCTTTTGATATGAAAGTCTGCTTTAACTAAGGAAAAACCATGTTTTATACTGTTTGAGAATGAAATTTCAGCTGTCAACTTTAAAGAAATCTTAACTTCAGTAAAACCAAAGGTATGTTTTAAGTGTCAGTTACCGTAGCTGAGAGACGGGAGCAAGTACAAACGGAATGGACCTAGGGAGTGGACATAAGGTACCAAAGAATCGCTGCTTAATGATTGTAGGAACTGGCAAGGAATCACCCTTCTGTCAGTACCAAGCGAGATCTTGTGTAAGATAATTATGCAGTGAATGACAGACGAATTAGATATTTATGCTGTGGAACATAATCGAACAGACAATGTTCAGGGTGGTGAAGACAACTGCATGTGATCCTTATTTATTTTGAGAAAGCCTCTGGCGCATTCTCAGATCATGTGAAATACCACAACGCATCATCAAAGCTTTCTCCACCAATTTCACCTGCAAATTTGGAAACAGCAATCTGCACTTTGAGGTCAACACAGGTGTGAAACAGGGCTGCTGTGCCACCTGCCCTGTTCAACCAAAGCCATGTGACAGAAGATGTACCAAGAGTACTTTGACGGACTCCTTTCTGTGTGCTAGAGGATTGGGACTTTGCAGTTGATCTTGCTCTTCTCTCCCACACACACACGCAAGCTCGTGTATGCACGTACACACATGCACACACACACACATGCATGCACATACACAAACACATCCTAATTTCTCTGTCTGGTTGGTTTGCGAACCAGTCAGAAGAAGGCAAAAGTCTTAACCTTGAATGTCAAAATGTCAGCCTCAGTGAAGATAGACAACAATGATCATACTTACACTGAAACATTCACTTACCGTGAAAGTGTCATCAGCCTAGATGGAGGACTCACAGGAGAAGCCGACCTAGACATCCACAAGAGACTGAATAAAGCATGGAATAATGTCATAAGTATACATGCAGTTTGGAATTCAGCACAGCACAGTACAGTACAAGGACAAACCTATCAGAGCTGTCAGCATTGCCTTTGAGCACAATGGCTCAGGGGTAGAGCCTCATGACTAAGAGAACCCGGGTTCGAATCCGGTGCTGTGGTGTAAACACCTTGGGCAAGGAATTCTGCTGTGCCTAAATCCTTGCAAACAAAGCTCAGAGGACAGAAGCGCATCAAGAAAAAGGGTTGATCAGTCTCAGAGTCGATAAATACTCCAGTTTTCAACAGATGTAATGATACACCATGTAGCTTAGTGGATAGGCAACGTTATAAAGGTATGTTTTAAATGTCGCTGGACGTGGATTGGACATGTCCTCCGTGTGGAATGTGGATGCAGATACCATCACAGAAACAGTTGTCTGGTGGACACCTGAAGGGAAACAGAAACGTGGCCACCCAAAGACAACATGGAGAACAGTGGAGGTGGAGCTGAAAGAAATGAACTACAGCTGGAGCACTGTACCACAGATGCCTGGAGACAGGCAGATGTGGAAGGTTTTTATCACTTCCCTAAATGCCAGAGGGAGTAACAGCAATACGTAGTTAGTAAGCAATACAACCATTTTGGGTATATTTTGTAAACAAACACTACTTCACCTGGGGTGTCTGGCCATCTGCAGTAGAAAATATTACAACATGGATTAACACAACAGCATGTTTCATGGGACTCGTTGAAAAGTGTAGTTGAGAAAACTGTGTTTGGCATGTTGACAGAGTGTATAGAGAAGAAGATGCAGCAAGCGTTCAACATTAGCGATAAGACAGAGGTACGACTGTGGAACAAGTACATGTCCAGCGCGTACGAACATCTCAATCGCAGTGACCTCACGATACAGAACGCCGGACTCTATCAGGGAGCGGTATGATCTTGTGGCAGTAGCAGTGTTACGACATAAACAACTCATTCTGTTGTATCGCTTTTTTGTAGGTACTTTATCATTTTATCGTAGGCATCATTTCTCATGTATTCTTCATCCGTAGAACAAATACAGTTGTAAAATATATTGCAGCTAGTCGCAGAAAGTTGACAACTAGAGCCTTTGGATCTTTATAATAATAACAATAGTTTCTGTTGATTATTACATATACACTGATCAGGTGATTTAGTGATCACCATCATAGGTGTTGTGTGTCCACAAGGTGGTTATCATTGAAGAGAAGAATGTTGACGGCACCTGGCCAAGACAGACGAGTGTGTAAGTTCACAGTATTGCCCCTCATTTGCATTCACCCTGTAACAATGGAATTTTTTTATAATAATCAATTTAATTACCAATTTATTATATATTTATTTATCATTATTATTATTATTGTTATGAACAATATATTTTATCTGAAGCTTTATTGTAAGTATGTATATGTATGTAAGAGTGTTGGGTGATGATGGCCCATTGAAAATCATGACATGGTTACCACCAGGAAATATAGCTTTTACTACTACCCTGGTACTATTTAGATGCCTCCATGATTATATTGTATGAAACACACCAGTTCAGGTGGTTGTAATGTTTAGGTAACAACCCAAGAACTTTGCTCTCTCACGTGACCTGGCACGTTCTCTTCATGAACTCTTTGGCCAGTCTCATTCCTATTAGTACCAATGGCTTACGTACTTGGTCCCTGTACGTGTTCAAATACCTGTTGTTTTTTGTGAGTCCCAGCTCACACAGCACACAGTGTTTCTGGGATTTCAGACTCAAAAAATAATTATTTGTGTGCCAACAGAGTAAGCACATCAATAAACCTCACTGGTAAAAAGTTGTTTTAAATAATTAAAATAAATAAATTGTCGATGATTTATTCTTATTGGATCTATGGTGAGGTTTTACGTGAATAACTAATTTTCAGATAACTAACTGTCACGCACAATGATAAGAATGTTTATATCATTATCATAGGATAATACAAATTACAATGTGAAATAAAAATTTATGTCCGAACCCATGTTTTACAATGGATACAACAGAATTAATTTTATTTCTCACTGCTTAGATAGAACACTTGATTGTAAACTTCCTACTCATCGATTTCAAGCCTGCTTCAGACAAAGGTGGAGATCAATTTAAGATATCATAGACATTGGCTGTTACTGAGCAGCTATTTAAAAATTATAACAAGTTTATGGCAGAATGAAGCCAGTATTCTAACAGCTTTGGCATGTGTAAGAAAAATATTTATGATTACTTCAGTGTGGATAATTGCTGCTGTTTGTAGTTGAATCTTGCGGTCCCTGTGTTTTTACCATATCATCTCTGATTCTCCCTGCCACAATTCATTCTGGTTGTGCTTGCAGCATGAGCACATGCAAAGGAGTTAGGACAAACAATACGTTCAAGGTCAACGGGTCACCATCAAAACAAGTCTTAGAAAGATTGCTGGGTCGAAGCATAACTGTAATTTTGTTTCAACAGTTCTACTCCGGGGAATGTTTCCGACTCTATCAGATTTATTGGTCACCATCAGGGGAGTGGTATGTATTGGATACTTGGGTCTGGGTGTTGTCAAGGTTTCTGTCTTCCACCCTGCAGAGTTATCCTGACAGACTGCTTACCTGACTCAGGTAGTTGACTGCAATAGTTTGTGTATGGGTGTTTCAAGCAGCAATTTTGTTCTGTCCACAGGTAATTGTCAGTGAAGACCTGGCCAAGACACATGAGTGTATAAGTTCACACTGATGTCACTAGTTTACATTCATCCATCAGAGATGACAAGCTGCAGCTAACTTCGCACACTGCCACCGCGAGCACTACCATCGGCAGCGACAACAGGACCACTGTATATAGCATGTGATAATCTGGTTGGGAAGAGTTTTATAAAAAAAAGCTTGTATAATCAGATGCAGTTTATTGGGAGATGTAGCTTAGAAAATATGATGTCGCATCATAAGGCAGAAAATGCGACAGGTAATCTCTTCATATTAGAGGGAACTGGCAGCAAGACTTGACTCCTGTTAATATGCCAAATGAAAATCATAGTGAGAGAAGTTTACACTGTAAAAACAAATCACTTGTGTATCACACAGCCTATGATTGCCCCTCTGAAAGAAAATGGCACTGGGAATACTACATAAACTGTAGCCTACACTTGTCCCTCGGAAAGAAAATGACACTGGGAATACTACACAAACTGCCATAACTAATTAGGGAAGTGAAATGTCTGTATTTAGAATAAAGCAGACATTTTCTATTAAGTTATTGTCCTCATTTTTTTAAAACCCAACCTATTTTGTGAAATTATCTACCAATGGCTTGCTGGATTTTACAACAAATTGATTACCTGGTCACCCATGTTAGGAAATGTATGCACAGAACTAATTTATGTAGACAAGAAATGAATACACCTGTACATAAAAATGTGAATTTTTAAAGTCATCATCTAGGACAAAGCAGTATTGTTACATGTATATAACACATTTCTCTCAAATAATTTGTTTTTGCTCATCTTGTTTTAGAATCAAACTGATCTAGCTTGTTTGTGCAAAATGTGATTTCAGTATATTTCACTAGACTGAAGAAATTCTGCAAAAATTGCACAAATGTAGCTGTCTATTTATATAACAAGGCCTTTTCAATTTGACGAAATCGCCTTGTTGACTTTAAATGTAGCCTGCTTTTGTCTCAGTCACTACATATTTAAATGAGGAGGGACAAAATCATTAAAACGAGACAATCAAAAAAACTTATTATGGAAGGAGCTTTAATAAATAGCATCAGAGGAAAAAGTCACTCTGTAGTCTAATTGGCTGAGCTAGTTGTAGGTTTTTATTGATTGTACGAGACACATGTAGAATCATGTTGACATTCAGATGTAACATCTACACAACGACGGCGGCTGCAAAGAAACAAAACAGACGAAAAAATGCATTTGACGAACCTGTACAACTGTAAAATAACAATACAAACGCGCTGTTAGAAAAACCAAACATCACTGTGTTTCCGGTAGCTCAGAGTGGGTTGTGACAGTTACTGCATGGCAAAAACTGCCACCTAGGCCTAACACTGTACATAGTCATCTTCTTAGAGTTCATTACACATTCAACACTGCATCCCAGTCACTCCATCCAAATCGACCAATGTTATTTTCAAGTACTAGTTCATAAAATATCTATTCACACCAGCTTGCATTCATTATAGCATCAAATATATCATAGTTCAGTGACGTAATAAATAAACTTGCCAAGTCCTGAGCTTAAGAATACTTGTGTAACGCCACACAGAGATGCACACAACTGGCCTACTACGTTGTCAGTAACATAACAATGAAATAACAATCATCTGCCGCCTATCTGAGTAACAGGCTTTCATACGAGTACGTACACGTCACCACATGCAAAATCGAGCATGATGACTGTAGCAAATGCTTTCACAAATGGCCAACAGAGATCGTCGAACGTGTGCAAATAAGAACTGATCAACACAAAGTCTTGTGTTCATCGTCATGTCAGAATATTCGGCAAACTAGCAAGAACGTGGACAAACTAAACAAAATTAATTCTGCAGAGATAACCAAACTGGTTGCATAGAACTAAGATTAACTTGATGGTCTCTTCCGCTGGTTGGAGAGTTTGTGTGTGCGGCTGCAGCCATTGTTTTGAACCAAACATCTGACAACGCCATGTGGACACACAGCTGTAAAAGTGACTTAAACAAAACCGCACCAATTGCGAGTGTCCCAAGCCGTCGTGTCATATCGTAACAACGAACGAATAACTCAACACTGAAAATGCCGCCGTCGTTGGAAATACCCCTCTGTTCTCTCACAAATGCAGTTCACTGTTCTGTTTCATTTCCATTCACAACGCCGGCTCACAGCGACCACTGTGGCATGACGACAGTGGAAACGTGACGACTAGATGATCCCGGCGCTAACTGTCAAAGTCAGATTCGGACGACAGTGGGTTAGGTTCCCCAGTCACCTTGCACCGGTGCAAGACGGCCTTTTCGTAGGCTTTGCGTACGGCACGGCGCACGTTTGGCTTCTTGTTCTCCAGCTGCTTTGCCTTGTCGAGGCCCGAGTCAACTCCGAGAGGCTCAAGCTTTGAGCGTGGCAGCCATTGCCTACAAGAATAATCACTCTGTTAACGACAAAAAAGAAAGGTGATGTATTACCACGGTTTAACATTTCTTTCTTTAAAAAGTCTCTTGATGCTAAACTGCTGTGAACATTATACCACATGATGGGAATGTGGAACATCTACCTCTGTGAAGTATGACTGTTCGTCAAGCTGATTGATCATAGTCCTTCAAAGTGTGACTTGATCAGCTTGCAAAGTTGAGATATCTTGTTGTGCTATCACAATATTTACTCCAAAAATTTCAACATTTGTCAAGGTACTTCATAACAAAATAAGCCTAATAAGCCACATTCTCATTTTGATGCTTATATAATGATACCATGTTGCATGCAGTTGTGACAGGAACAAGCTACCCACCATGTCCTCTTGGCGTCAAAGAACAGTACGAGGTAGACAGGCTGGTCGTGCTTCCTCTGAAGTCCAAGTACTTCAGTTGGAGGCACCGGGATTGGAACCCCGTTGTGGAAATACCCTGTCTTGGGCATCTTTGGGTTGATGATCTGACAGAGACACAATGATAGGGAGTTAACTTGGTCAGGCACGACAACTTGATAACACAACACATGTTACACAGTGACAGTTTACACATCTTACTGAGAGCAAAAAGGGTACTTCCAATAGACAGTCTATATATTAAAAACCACGTAAATGGTATGCACGCACCATAGTAAAATATTATTTCACTAAACAAAGGACAACATTCTCGTAACACTAACATGCATTCAAGGTGTACTGTATCAATAGTTCAAAACATAATTTCGCATAAGTACTTTCTCTGCTACTTTTGTTTTGCAAATCAATGAGTTATCTGTGCAATATTGATACATAACTGTGTTTATGTGAATCATTGAGCTTGCTGCCACATAACTATGCAGCCCGATTACAATGAATATTCATGCACGGGATTGCATGCACAGTGAATCACATAACTATTGACTTTAAACACGGTGAACTTGTCGGATAAAACTGCAGTCTGGCAAACAGAACCGAATATTCATGACTATGCCTTATACGGATAGTATAGGCGGAGTCCAAACTAGAAACTCTGCATATGTGATATGTTGTCAGGAAGTGATTAATAAAATTAGTTTAACATTTTCAAAGAATCCCATTAACCCCTCTTCAATTGGTCTAGCCCATTGTAACTCAGACTAACCGATGTTTAAACAAGGAGCATCTAAATGATACGTAAGTAATGAAAACACGTCAGACTCACCAGGGCAGGGTACCATGGGTAACCACGACACTTGGCCCAGACAAGGTCAAGCGGTTCGAGGGGAATGACGTCATCCTCCTCTTCCGATGACCAATCACAGGATCGACGTTTCGATCGTGCTGTAAACGGGAGAAACGACATGAGCAGGCTGTCTAACAAGTATATCATGGTGTACTCGTCCCCTGCCTAGTGCCTACCCACCAATTTCAACTTGATGACACCCCTGTAATGCTTCACATTTTTACTTTGTAACCACCCTTTATTTCTCCAATACACTCTGCCTCCTACCACTGCTACGATATAAAGACAAATAAGTTGTCAACTATATTATGTGAAATGTTATTACTACTTTAATTAATCCCACTTTCCTAGAATATGTTATCATTTTTATTAATCATAATTATATACAGCATAACCTCACCCTTAAGACTGGACCAAACTGACCTGACTAGAGAGGTGACTGTATGTTTGTGAGTAATTCTCTGTACTTTCTGTTACTGAAATAATCTGTGTATGTACTTAACTTATTTAAATAACTTAACTAATGAACAGTTTTACTGACATGCTGCATAGCATCAAACTTATGCACAATTACACTGCTACTGTGTGTGTGTATTCTGCTGTCAGAACTCATGAATTTGCTTTATCGAATCATAAATGAAAAACCATAACAATTACTGTTATCACATAGATATCCCAAAGTTTTGTGTCAATGACAACTACATTTCTACCACTAGTTCAGGTGGTTCACTTCAACTTTACTTGCCAAACAAAAACAATTCCAAAAACAATTATACTGACACATCCATTACACTTTCCACAGTTTACATTTTTCAACTAATCATAAAATACCACGAGACAGAGAAATTGTAATGTTCCAGATGCCAAATACTGAAACATCATTATTGTACAAATATGAAGTGATACTTGATCCAGCAGATCTGACAACAGACTGTGCAAAAGAAAACAATCAGGCAGTCCTATTGGCAGCAGGAAGGTAAACTGAACTGTGTTACAGGAAGGTAACCTGAACTGTGTTACATGATAACAGGAAGGTAACCTGAACTGTGTTACATGATAACAGGAAGGTAACCTGAACTGTGTTACAGGAAGGTAACCTGAACTGTGTTACAGGAAGGTAACCTGAACTGTGTTACATGATAACAGGAAGGTAACCTGAACTGTGTTACATGATAACAGGAAGGTAACCTGAACTGTGTTACAGGAAGGTAACCTGAACTGTGTTACAGGAAGGTTACCTGAACTGTGTTAACTACAGGAAGGTAACCTGAACTGTGTTACAGGAAGGTTACCTGAACTGTGTTAACTACAAAGAGGTTGGTTACCTGAACTGTGTTACAGGAAGGTTACCTGAACTGTGTTGACTACAGGGAGGTTACCTGAACTGTGTTAACTACAGGAAGGTTACCTGAACTGTGTTACAGGAAGATTACCTGAACTGTGTTACATGATAACAGGAAGATTACCTGAACTGTGTTACAGGAAGATTACCTGAACTGTGTTACAGGAAGGTAACCCAAACTGTGTTACAGGAAGGTAACCTGAACTGTGTTACAGAATGGTTACTTGAACTGTGTTACAGGAAGGTTACCTGAACAGTGTTACCAGTTAGTTGAAGACAAAATATGTCTTAGTATAAACAACCAGTCCAGAATGAGAAGGTACATTCAACTAAAGTTCCAACACCAAAACGAACTAGAAGATATCATGCAGGATTAGTGAAACACGTTAACCAAACAAGCTGAACAAACAGGTTAGAGATAACGAACAGCGACAACGACAAACAAGAAACTGTCTACTTATGACAACCGTTTACCTGCTCTATCGTACGCACTGGTGTTTAGTTTACAAACAGGTGCCGCTGTACTCACAACACCGTGGGCCTGTGTGCTGCCGTGCACTACCAAAGCAACAATTGGCGGCGCGACGCTTTCAAAGTCGCCGCACAAACGGTGGAGCAGCGGGCGTGATGCTTTGTTTGTGTGCAGGGGAGTGCAGTGGGGGTGGTACAAGAGTGAGGGAGTGCGGCAGCAACTAACTACATGGCACGTGGGTGCAGTGACAGAGAACACACAACATGACGAATCATGACACACACAACATTTAATACCAGCATCGTGTCCGACATCAACTAGATCCACACAAACTGACAGCGGACTAAATCCACACAAACTGACATTTTTTTCGGCAACAAACCAAGGCCACAAGTTCTTTACCAACACATACTAAGAGTCTCAGACAATAAACGTTCAAACGATTTGACAAGTATGATGGACAGAATGGTGCGGGGTGAGGGTTCAAAGTGCAACATTGCTAGGGTGAATGACAAGACAGTCGCATACGCGATGAAAAGACGGCGAGAGAACAGCATGCGGTTGAGGGGCGACTCGCGACACGCGGCTCAGCTGATCTTGGGACTGGTTAGTGGCAGGCAGCCGCTGGACATGACACTGCCTGGTCAACGTGCTGCTGTGAGGTCACCACCTCGCTGCTGTCCACCTCACCTGTAGTACAGCTGCGTCGTGGCCTCACCGACGACACACTGTCCCCCGCATCTACATCACGACTCGCCTCGTCTTCACCGCTCCATGCGCCCTCTGTTGAGCTGTACCGCTGCCTATGCGGTAGTGCAGCCACATCGGTGTACTTGTCCGTATTTACACATTCACTATGCGACCTCTCGCATTTCATGTCCTTCTCTCTGTGATTATTACTCTTCTCATTTTTACGGGTATACGAATGCTTGTTGGTTATGTTTCCGTCGCCAGCACAATTACCCTTATGCGTGGGATACACAACGGCAATATTGTCATTGTTCAATGCTGCTACACTGTTACGATTTGCATCAGTTTCTGTGACAGCGCACTCGCGGGGCGAAGGCTCAGTGTAGGTGTACTGCCGCTCAGTGTCCTCAGTGTTGTCTCCGCAAAATGCTCGCCTCTCACCACTAGAGCCACCTACAGGGAAAGCTACTACGATTGAGACTACAAGCGACTACGGCTAAGGCACAGCAAGTATGACTAGACTAGTCACACAGCAATACACTGATCACTGCCTATATTGTATGTCAACAATGGGCTGCTCTAGTTTGGGGAGGTGTCAAGTTTTCCAAAATGCGCAACACTTATATTGTTCAAAGTACTGTCTATCCTTCTAATACTTGGAGTGGGCCTTCAGAAAGTGTGTTTATTGCCAATAAAATCTCATAGCATAAGTTCTGTGTATACATTTGTACTAAGTACTAACAGAATTTCAATGTTACCATGTTATGCATGCCTATGCTTGGCATTAACCCTGGATTTCTCAGTGTCTGGCGGTTTGCTGAAATGCTGAGCAGGATCTCAGCAAACCGCCAGACACTGAGAAATCCTTGGTCAGCTGTGAGCACTCACAGCTGACCAAGTACCACTCTGTTACCCATGTATAATATCCACCTGGACACTTGTCAAAAAGAAGGGGGAAATTATATACAATCAAAAATATACATGCATGATAATTACAGTACATTAAAGTACATACATTCCCAAAGGCGTGAATAGTTTAAAACCAGTTTCACTCATTATGCAGCACCACAGGAGTGGCAGATTTCCCCCCGAAATAATATGTTAGTAAACCTCCACCCATTTACATGTAACGCTTTGCATGTTGTCCGACTTTCGTGGACTAATGTGATATCCTTTATACCAATATTATCCATGCCCACATATGGATCTGTTGACACCCACACCTTGATTGACAGTCGCCATAAGGCAGTGATCAGG
Source organism: Ridgeia piscesae (assembly GCA_025642075.2). Taxonomy (NCBI): domain Eukaryota; kingdom Metazoa; phylum Annelida; class Polychaeta; order Sabellida; family Siboglinidae; genus Ridgeia; species Ridgeia piscesae. The sequence goes on along the minus strand of JAODUO010000742.1, from coordinate 136,404 downwards.
GTATACTGGCAACAAGCATGGAATATACAGTTAAAAGCAGTGTCGTGCTCATGCAGCGGTCCCTGGGTGGACCTTTGTGTCACTAGAAGACACAGGACAGTGAACATGGTATGGTGTACCTGCAAATTCATACTTAACTAGACATTTTGAGCAAAATGATTCCATCAGAACGGTACGAAGACTACATTTTTGTTAACAAACAGTGACAGTCTAAATTGTTACTCATGTTGTATCAGTTGTCACACCCCAGGGCAGACACTGCTATGACACTTGTCCCATTTCAATGCAAGAGAACAGAGAGAGAGGGAAAATATATTACAGCAGATGCACAGTACTTTGCCTACATGACCACCAGTAAAGGAGGCTTAGCTCAAACTCTGTGAGGTGTGGCGTGTGTTACATTACAGGACTGGTAAGTATGTGATTGCAAGTTCAGAAAAACCTTCTGCCCAATAAGTACCCATTAAAACATTGAGATTTGTTCAAAAAGAAAAAATAATCAAGTATTGACAAGGAATTTTGTTGAAGGGTTTGTTGTTCCAATAAAAAATATTGTTTTTCAAACGGGCTTGTTGAACCAAATTTCTGGGTTCTTTTAGTTTTTGCTATTGTATTTGATAAACGAGCAGATGTTCCAGGCCTGGTTAGCATCACTCTGTGAGAACTTCACAGAGAAAATGGTGGTCATGGGAGCAGGCTATGTACACTCTGACAGTGCTGTGGCTACATATAAGTGTCAAGACATACAAAGCACACCCTACATGCAGTACAGACAGCTGACACATGGACTTGAGGACTCGAGGAGAGAGAACTACTACATGCAAAGAACCAATACTACACAGGCTGGCACAAACAAATGAACCCACTTTCTGCTGCGGATGACACAAGCATTTCCTTTCTGTCACACCGAGCCGTAGTCTGGGCTTTGTACATTTTACACAGCACCTGGAATGACAAGGTCCTACCTCTCTTTGAGTAGCGGTGGTGGCTGCTGGACTCCTTCTCATCCCCGCTCTCCGAACTCGTCTCTCTCGTACTCTCCGATCCTGACATTAGGCTGTCAGTGCTGCCACTCTCCGAGGTAGTGTCCATGTCAGAAATTGCATGCGAACGATTTCGATACTGCATGAAGCTCTCCTTCTGCTGGTGTGCGAAGAAGGCGCCATCTTGTTTCGATGGCGTCGAAGTGTCACCACCATTGGCCATTCGTTTCGGTGATGGCAAACCGGCGCCATCTTTGTCAAGGCTTGCGATGCTCACAGACCTCTTACGTGATCCGGGGCTTTTGGCAGATGCATTCTTTGTGTCCTTCCGACAAGACTTTTTTGGCGTGGGCACATCAGCGCTGTCCTCGCCGTCGTCGTGATCACCAATGTCACTGTCATCGTCTAACTGGGGACCGCCACAAGGTCCCGGTGACGAAGGTATGCGGGTCCTCGGTGGTCTCCCAGGCGCCTTGCGAGATTGCGTTGTGTTTGACCCGGACGACCGACGATGACATGACTTCTTTGTGAAGAGCACGGCCGTGCGTCGGTTGACGCCAGTGGGGGTTGACGCGTCGCCCTTGTCAGAACAGTTGCTCTTGTTGCTGTCCCTCCTCTGTTCCATCTTTGCGGCCTTGTCTGCAAACAACAGAACTGTCAGCTAACTCATCGCTCTCACACTACAACTATCCAACAGCTTCTAGTGTCACTTGCAGATCATGCATTCGTATGTTAATAGGATAAATGATAATCTGGATTGAAGTGGGTTTGCAATCAGCTAACTAAATGACAACTTTCATCAATCCATATATTGATATAACTTACACATAGTCCATACAACATATACACTACTATAAAAAAAATATATATATATATATATATATATATATGTTCCTAATAGACGTACAATGCACGAGTGGGAAGGCTTGTGTACACGTCTATCAATTTCTCAAAAGTGGGACAAATGTGGTCACCCGCTATATCGGCTTCTAAACAGAGTAGATAACTAATCCGCAATGTGGCGCCACTGAAGTATGCATATGTACAGTGCCTCTAAGTGAATGACCCGAGATATACTTCTTTTTAAATCAACATTTTACTGCGTAATACTTACGGTACAATCTACATGTTCTTCAAATTGCTTTAATAATGTTAAATAAATATAGTAATGTGAACATAGAGTGGATTTACTGCATGCATGTAAACACTGCATTGACCATGTGCATCAGAAACGGCAAATCAGTGTCAACACACGATATAGATTGTGATGTACATGGTCCTGATGGACCTGTAGTCTGTAGAACCATGAGTCAATCAGCTTATTAATTGCATATGCTTGAATATGAATTTATATGACAATTATTATGACTTATTCTTGTTATCGAAATTGGTTGATGCCAGTTATACTCCGTGCCCAGGGGCGATTTGCCTAGAATGGAGTTTTGAAACGGATGACAATCTCAACATTTTCTCTACTAAAATTTGTTTGCATAATTCCATCCAATTTGTTGTAATTGTGTATATCTTGATTGATGTATTAAAATACGCAAGCGACACAGTATTTACGTGAACAGTCAGTTGCCCTACCCACAATTGTTATTTACGAATAGCATTAGTCTGGGTGCCGTCTTTGCTAATAATTGTAGCGTCTACTCTGTTGCATTTTTGCGTCACTCAAGTACATGTTTATGGATTGTTTTACATCTAAAAAGGGGGTGGGCATCTATCTATTAGGTAGTGCACGTCTATTAGGGACAATACAGTGTGTGTGTGTGTGTGTGTGTGTATATATATATATATATATATATATATATATATATATATATATATATATATATATATACAAGACACATACATTGTGTACACTTGTACTTAATTAATATTAAACTGCGCCGTTTCCACATACCATTAAACTAGTCTATAATATAAACTGACATAACAGACCGAGTGGACCGAGACGACACCCAGAGACCCGGGCAGTGATGGCGGGAAGATGCCAACACTTGCGCATCAACCAACACAAGTGTGTGGACATTTTCGAGGCAAAAATATCTTGCTGCGTTAGGAAGAGAACTGAAATCGTCCGTACAAGTCACCACCAACAGCGAGCAGAAGGAGCAGGTTCCCCCCGGAAAAGGTTTGTGGGCGCTGAAGTAGAACCCACCGTATGGACGCAAAGGTCGCGAGAAGTGGTCAACTATGCCAGGGCGCAGGGGAGATAGAGTCGAAGCAGTAGCAAAGAGACCAGCCGCCCATGGCCGGGGGGAAGCACGAGTTTGCAAGCAACAGTGAAAGGTATCAGCAAAACTCTTCTCACCTCGAAAATGCCCCCACTCTCCCCAATGCACCCCTGAACGTCTAGACACCCCCACTGATGTGGGCGCCATCTACAACGAACACACTACATGCAGAGCACCTCTGCTGATTCACTCGCCCGCCAGAGGGCAGTCTTGTTCACACCGGCTTACAACACAAACCGCTTTCGTCTGACAAACTTAGCAACTCATATAATTCGTGGCACCATCAATTGTTAAGATCATCTCGTAAAGTTTCACTTTAAAATATCGCGTTACGATTGTAACTGCGGAATATATTTGGAGAAGTGATAGCACCATGTGCAACTACTCACCAGTAGGGGGCGCTGCGCTGTCAACACTAATGTCGGCCTCACTCTTGGTCGACTGTTTGCGAGGGCGGCCGGGCTTGCGTCGCACCTTCCCAGCACTCACTGGGGTTGGGGCTGGCTCCTCCTTTGGGGTTGCCACTGACGCGCTCCGGTTGGGAGAGGGGCTATGACTCGACTCGTGGGAAGAGCCTGGAGGAAAGGGAGACTCACACTCAACTAAGCACTAGGGACTAGTTTCATGAAGGCACAAAAACATGTGTAATAATATGATGAACGTCCCAATCAAACTGGCCCCAGAATAATTTTGCAGTCGTCACAGCAGCACTGAATGAAAGGGAAATAAAGAATGTTCATATTTGCACAACCATCGCACATTTTGTTACTGCAAAAAACCAGGAGCAGAATATTTATATCAACTTAACATCAGTGCAATGTAGTTTCCACTACAACCAATTCACGATTAAAATGTAAAACAATCCTAATGTTTCAGTATAACCAACCATAAATATCTGCAATTATCCAAAAGACACGACTGTTTTTGTTCAAACAGAGTAAATTGTATCTTGGAGTTTTGCTGAGAATTCAGACATACCATCACTCTGACTGTCGTCCATACAACTGTGCAGGGGGCGACCGCCCTTCTCGAGGGCAAGTTGTCTCCGCACCTTGATAATCTCCTTGCGGATCTGCTTCGCGACACGGGACCTCTTGTCTGAAACATACAACCACCACCTCAGTCTCAGACACCACGCACCGCAACTTGAACACACACACACACACACACACACACACACACACACACACACACACACGTGTGAACACACACCCACAAAGCTGTTATACTGCTATAGCTGCCACTTATTCTCACTGTTTGTGACAACCCCACAAAGAGAACCAGTAAGTGTTCTACCAGTAATGCAGTCATCAAGTTGTCAGAACTAAACCAACAAAACTTCATGAATCACCTTTTCGGTGTTAGCAAAAAGAAAGCAACTTCTATTACTGCCACTTTCCTTTTCAAACAGTCATGTCTGGCTAGGTAGGTGGCTACTTTGAATGACTGTCAAGTGGAACTCACATGGTCTGGTGTTGGCGAGGTCGTACTTGTCCAACAGGATGTCAAGTTGTTTCTCAAGTGGCATCGTCTCCCTGGCCTCTGGTGGCAAGAAGTTGTCAACTGTGAACAGAAAAGTTGTCAACTGTGAACAGCGAAGTTGTCAACTGTGAACAGCTGACTGTTGATCAACATGGTGAAATAAATACCTCATGAAGGATGGGTGTGTGAGATTACAGCATGCAGATATTTCTGCCAGTCACAACATCTAACCAAAACTTTCAAGTTTCATGTTTTGTTTAGTGATACATATCAATGACTTGTGATCCTTTCTTAGCTAGCCTGTGAGACTCACCATCCTCCAGTGATGCTGGGTCTTCCTGCTTGTACTGTGGTGCTTCGTCCAGGTGGCGCCCCGTCTCGAGGTCGTACCCAACCTTCTCAGCCATCCGCCGTGCTGCACGGATAATGGTGCCTCCCTGAAACACAGCGAACACGATGAACAATGTTAACAGTGGGTTATCACCATCCTGCCACTAGATCACCTGCTGTTCATGAAGGATTTCACAGGAAAATGTAACAAATGCAAATAGCAGTTCCCAGGATTATGTAATTAGTAACCACAAAGTAACCGTAAGAAAGAACAATTACAGAGCACACATGCTACATGCTGTGGGGTATTATGAGACGAACATATACCTGGTCTCGCAGACGGATGGCAGCCCGGTAGAAGACGGTGTCCTTCGCGTTGTACGTGAGGCAGTTGTTGAGAATGAGGTTGAAGTCTGTCTCGAACTCTTCCATGGTCTTGTACGCGTGACTCAACGCCTTCTTGCGCATGGTGAAGAAGTCCATCGGGTGTTTGATGTAGCTCGCGTAGTCGGGAACCTGCAGTGCAACAGCAGCTCTATCATATCACCTGAACGCAGCGACTGAATAGTTGCCTCGCATCATTTCAATAACATTTCATGACACGAATGCAGGTTTATCATCATGTATTTCCTTTCTTCTGTGTACCCATAGTCCAGGGTGAGGCTGGCCCCTAACATGCTGGTTTTGTTTCCTTCTCCTGGTGTATTAATGTCGGCAAAATTACGTGTTATGAACCACTTTGTTGCACTATCGTTTTAATCTATAGTAACATGCAGACATGCCAATTAATTATTAAAACGAACTAATATATAATCACATGCACCGCTGGACATCATGAAATTCTAGTTCATAATCCAGGTGTTACTGTCAACACATATGAGCACGATGTTGACACACAACCAACCTCTTTAGGATTGACGGGGTCGGTGAAGATGTGTCCGACGTCCTTCTCGACAAGTTGGTCGAGCGCGTGCAGAAGCAGCAGCGTGAATGGCTGCAGGTTCATAATGGTCGCTTGCTGGTGGAGACGCAACTACAGAACAACCAAAACGAAACTCACCAATACAATCTACCTCAGGTCATCAGCAGGAAGATCAACCGCTTACCAACTGATTTAAATATTTCTATTGATGTTTAACAAACTTGTGACTCCTGCTTAAGCCAATACAATAATGATGAAAGAAACAGCTGCACTAAGTTACCTCCAAGATTCGCACAGACTATGAACTACTAGGAATATGTCATACACTGATACAGCCTCTTGGACAATGTTGGACGGTAATGGCATATACTTCTACAACAACGACTAAGCAGACACGAACCTGTTCCTTCTTGAGTTTCTCACGTTTGCGGATCAGTTCTACGAGCAAGCGAGCCTTCTCAAGGTCCTGACGCAGCCGCTGCCAGTAGAGGAGCTGCGAGCAGCGCGCAGTGCCCTCAGCTCCATCTGACGCATCCTGAAACACCATGGCCAGTTGCTCAAGTTGATCTTCAATCAAAGCTAAGACCTACCCACAGCTCTAACACATGGCAGCTGAATAATTTCTATCAACGGTAACTAACAACTGATTTTTGTCCTACTGATAAATATACACAAAATCAGAGTATCTACTTTTGATAGGATCCGTGGTTCAACAAGTTTCACACAACAATTGTAAGATCTTGATTGTTTTATTTAAAGAGATGTACTTTTTAACAAGGGAGAAGTCATTACCTGGTCCTTGTTGCGACTCATGTGGTTGGACTGCAGACGTCTCAGCAGTGGCACGCCATTGCGAGACTGGCGCTTTAGGGTCCAATACCGCTGTAACAGCTCAATGAACTGACCCTTCCTTGCCATTGACACCTTGCTTGCAATTTTAGACAACCTACAATGCAGTCAACACTTTTTTTACAGATACTGTAACAATAAATTGTACACATGGTTACTCAATGTGTTTTTAACATATTATACTGCAGGGCTCGACATTGGCACTGGCCCGACGCATGTTTTAAAGCTGTCGGGCCAGTTTGGGCCACCGGTTTTGTAATTCTACTGGCCCAGTGGTTTCATTCTCCTACTGACCACCGTCGACGTTTCCGTAACCCGACCCTTCACAGAAACATGGAATGACCTTATTAACATTAGTCTATTTATTTATTAACGTTCATTTTGTTACATTTTATCTATAACTTGTTACACAACAGTGTCTAAAATGTTGTTGTGCGTACACAATGATGTCCATGCTCTGTGGAAGTCATTTTTGTAAACGCCCACATGATTGGCGAATGGCCGGAATCACTCCTTATTCAGCCAATCAGCAAATGTGTTACACGTTGCCTATGGATGGTAGCCAATGTCGTTGTTGTCTGCGTGAATGATAAAACGCTAGTGCACATTCCGCAATTTGTTACATTGTCAAATGTTTGAGTTTTGTAAAAGACCATTCCTGCAGCGGTTGATTTTGTAAAACAATCTTGGAAGAAAGAGGTACAAGTATTTTGGACAGCATCACACTGTCACCGGCGCATGTGGGCCCTCGGCCTCGCTCACCGAGGCACTGTTTACATAGTCTTAGGCTAGCCTGTTATTAAATGGGGCACGGGTTATCTGCGTTATAATGCTAATTTATCATGGTATCAGGTATGCCTGATTCTGCAGTCTTAACAGTTTTCAGGCACAACAAAAACTAAGAAATGTTTTTTATGACAGACAGCTATAGTTTCAAGCCCCAAGCCCCCCTGTATACCTGTCAAAACAGTCAGTCATGCATTTGACTTCGGCGACTTTGCTTTAGTCTCAATGCAATTATGCAAAACGAACTATTAATAGAAAGTGTCATGGATGAGTAAATAAATTGTTAATATTAAATATGAAAAGTTTGTTTTTATAATATCCGAGCTCATGAAATGGCATACAGTGCAGGCTATAATAAATAATATTGTACTTTTTACATTTTTGTTTTATATTATTTTTCAAATTTAAACTGACTTTATTATGTGATATGTAAAAGAGACACAACACTGACAGAAGATGTTGACGGTAATCATTAATGTTGATATTTAATTTATCAAAATATGTAGTAATCCATGTAATAGTCTATATATGAACGTGCTAAAAATTTTGTGTGTGAAAGTTGCCTCAGATGTTATATTAGCAGACTGAAACCACGACTAAAAAATGTCATTTAACGTCGAGTTTTCTCTTTTTATTGTTGCAATCTGAAAAATTTACATTTAAAAAAACATGCAACGTAAGAGCTTTATAAAGTCTTCATGATGTCACTCCTGTCGAAACTTGGTATCCTAAAGCGATGGGCACCTCAGTAGCAGCATATTTTCTTTACAATATTCGTGCCAGTAACTTTTTGGGGGGGCCAATAACTTCAAATCTACTGGCCCCCCCGGGCCAGTGGATACAAAAGCTTAATGTCAAGGCCTGTACTGACTGTGAAAATGCATGCCCTCTGTAATGTATTAGTATTACAGAAGAATTTTATCACTGTAAGATAGTTTTAACTCTTCAAAAATTGTCTGCACCATTGCACATGCAAAGTGGTTTTTCTTTGGAGTAATGTAAAAAGTATTGAAAATTTGCATTGATTTACAAAAAATAAAATTGAAATATAATTTTTTCGAAAAATATCTGTGGGAATACAACAATCCAATCCAGTCCAGATCAACATATAATTTTTAGTTTTGGAGTGTTACCACAAACATGAGTGGTTGGACAGAAAACAATTCTATATGCTTTTTACTCAGTCAGAAATACTTTACAACATGCCTAACCAGAGGACTGTCTACCCAAGCTATCTTAAATTAAACAGCATGTCACCTAACAGACAACATGGAACTACCGTTGGACATGATTGACACATAGTTGGAGGTGTGGCAGGAAGTGAGTCCTAAACATTGGTGGGAGGTATTAGTAAAAGAGGTAGAAACAGGCAGATTTGTCAAATACTGTGTGAGTGGTTGGCCACAGCATAGACAGCGTTTGATAGTAAGCAGAAAGGTAATTTATATAAAAAGTCCTTCGGACTACAAAATTATAGTGAGTTTTTAAAATGTGTTTTAGCAAATCAAAATCACTGTCTAATGTTTTCACCTTTATCGCCTAATTAGAATAATCCCTGGTTATCCATATTGGATGACAAGAAACACAGCCAAATTGTGTGAATGCAGCGACAGGACTGGTCATTACTGAATTTTAGTCAAGATGGATGTATCTACTTCCACTCAGCCAGCCCAACAAAGACACAGCTTTTTTAATACAAATTTCTTGTGTACTACCTGTTTAGGGGCCTTCAAAACAAAATATGCATTTCTCATGCATTGTCACAGTGCCCTAAAGAATGTCTATGCCAAGTTATAAAAAATAGATCCTCAATAGTTTCTGAGATGTGGGAGCTAATGGTATATGGCGGACACAGAGATGCCAAGTCTACTGAACCTTTGGATCAAAGAAATAATAAAAACACAATGCACATTTAAATAAATTTGTATGGACCAAAGTGTTCAATACCTGACATGGAATGTGCCAAATGGTAGCTAAATAATAATAAATCAACTTACCTGGCTGGTGGGATTACAGGTAGGGACACAACGGGCATTGCGTTGCGCTTCTCTGCGAGAATTTTCCTCGCCTTCCTCATCTTCTGGCGTGACTTGGCCCTGGCCTCGGCCGGAGTGACGGGCATCTTGTCCGGACTGCTGTCCTCCACACTACTGTTGAGCTGTGGGAAGCAGTCAGTGTCGACGGGTGTGTGTACGTCGCAGAACGCTGTCTTGCGAACGCTCACCAGGGTGCCGTTGCTGCTGGTTTCACGGATCGGCTCGATCTTCATGAACAGCCCCGCCTGCTGGGCACATGTCACATGGAACGCTGTGTAACAGTTCGTCTTGTGACACTGGATGCAAGCGCCGGTGCCACGCTGCTTGCAGATGTAACATGTCAGCTTCCAGCGCGCCGCCGGAATATGTTCGATACTGTCAATCGGCTCGAGGAAGACTGTGTTCGCAAAGCCGACTTCGGGAATCCAGAGGGCACACACAACGTGTGCCCACCGTGAGTCGTCCGTCTGCTTGAATGCCCCACCCTTATTTGGGCACAGGCAGCAGTCTACAGCTCGAGACGGCGACTGCAGGCAGCGTCGACACAGCCACTGTCCTTCAGGGATGTAGGGGACACCGTAGCACTCCTGGTGCACTGCAAGATTACACATGTCACAGAAGAGGATGACATTACTGTTCTGGCACTCTCCGTCCATGCATATGCTGCACACGGCGTCCTCATCAATAGACGGGCCTTGTTCCTTGCCAGACGTCTGGCTCTGGAAGTACGCCTCCTTCTCAAAGCGGTCCATCAGCATCTCAAATGCCTCGGGTGGCACGCGAGGAATGTTCTCCTTCTCCCTCTGTTCATTCACCAGCTCCACCCACGCATAGTCCTTCAACACAACAAGGACTTGTTAAAAAAATCCCTCATAATATATATATACATATACACACACACACACAAATAAACATAATTTATATATATATATATATATACACATATATAGTGTATATATTGTGTGTGTGACTCACTGTGCATGTTGGATTCTCTTAGTTTGCCAATAATTTATATACAAATAGATCTCTTTAAAATGTGATGTATAGCTTTATGTAGAGACCCGTCCACCCGTCATTTGGACGGGTAAAAACAAATATGGACAGGTAGAAATATGGTGGACGGGTAAAAAATGAAGGAGCAAAAAGTCTTCCAAAACCATAGATATTGTTAGTTAAGCCTTGAAAGTGAGTGAAAATGGTGTCACATGTGTGTTTGTAACTAGTCCATTTCAGGTCATCAGACACATTTAAAAGTTTGTAAACTGGCTTAACAGTTAACATCCATGTGTCCACTAAAACATGTGTGACCGGCAATAAGGCCCTGATGTGATGTCTCACTTTTTTCATGAGGAGGGACATATGTCCCCAAAATTTATAATCCTAGCTCAAAGTCCCTCAAACGCTATGTATTTGCCACTTTCTAGTTGCATCAACAATTAGTCAAATATCACCTAAATGGCTGATTGGACTATTTCACTTATTACACGAATGTAGTTGCTATGTAAGATTAACAAACCAACAAGAAAGACATGTAGATTAATACTTACACCTAGTTTGCAGACTACTTATTTTATTAAGTAGTCTATAATCTATATACAAATTGAAACATTTATCAAATGACCTGCAATATAAAACCAGCTGGCTATGAAATATGTATGAAAAATGGGTCACACACATTATGAACCATGACATAATAAAAAATCAATTGCATAAATTTTGTGTCACATGATTGTCATCACAGTTCACAGGGGTGACATAGTGTTAACAGCCTGAATTCCAAAGGTTTACACATCGGGATCTGATTAAACATACAAGTATTGGTCAATTATCAACAGCAATAATAGTTTTATTATTGTTGATTGTAATGATTCCAAATACCAAAAGTATTACTGTAACTCACTTAGGTAAACAAGAAACCTCCAAAATATATCAATTTTGACACGCTGACATGGCATGTTTTACCATTACAATGAAAAAATCATCAATGTCTATTGAATATTAAAAACCAGACTGATCTGCTGATGTGACATTCAAACTTTGAAAGGTTTCAAAATAGGATTGTTGGCCACGTTTGAATTTTAATGTAAAATATGCCAAATAAAAAAATCACTTGTTTGCTAAATCTTGCACTTACAATCATTTTATATAACTATGTCCTGAATCAAAAGCGCTGTAAAATACATTTTAAAAATAACTTTAATGAGTTTGAAAAATTACTTTAGAATAGTTATTACTATGACAATAAAATAAATTACAACGGTCGTAATTAATATACTAGAAGTCCAGAACGGCAAGTTTTAGTATATACACATGGTTACATCACATACATCGACAAAATTACTTATTAACACAAGCACAGACTACTAAATGTGGCAATAATCCTTAGACATTTCTTTGTTCAAAGAAATGTCTAAGGATTACTACAATGGAATTACTAACAAGTGAGTGATAATAAGTGATTAAGTTGATAACAACTATAAAAACAAATAAGCTCTAAGCACTGTTCTAAAACTAGGCTATCCCCGACAAAACAAACGTTAGCATTAATAGATTGTTATGGAAAGTGTTGTTAAAATTAGTCAAATTATTGACACATCCGATATTTATGTGAAATTTCAATGAACTTCACAGGCAATCATGTAATATGTACTCTTAGTCCAGAAGATGGCACCACTGGCTTTGCATATCATTTAGAAATGTTTTCAACTCCATAGGGAAATAATCACACCTTATAATAATAAAATTAACATACCTCCTCATCCATGTCGTATTCAACCTCCTCATCCATCTCATCAAATGATTTCTCAATAAATCTGTAGTATGAAGACGGTCGTGCTGGCACCTCAGTTGGCTTCACATAATCAGTAAGCACTTTGAATGAAGCCTCCGGTAAGTGTGGTGTTGCAGCAGCACCATTCTCCTTGCGAGGCTTCTGAATATCCTTGCCCGCTTTTGTAGGACATTTTTCTGGTTTTTCTTCCTTTTCTGTATTACTCCAGTTATCAATCTCATCCTGTGAAATAATTTCCAGTGGTTCATAGATGTTGATTCGGTGCAACCGGCCCTCAACATCAACCTCAACAAGTCTCTGAGATTCCGAATATGACATCGTATCCGGGAGGTTGTCACGGAAGAATTCAGGTGGTGTGGGTGATCGTCTGTTTGCACGGTGGTGCCACCTGCCACTACGGTTACCACGCCTACTGCCAGGCTTCTTGCTTGGAGTAATAGCACTGGCATTCGGATCATTATGATCAAAGTTGTACAGGTGGAACTGGATTCCACAGTAACTTTTATACATTTTGCCACAATCTTTCACTGGGCATTCATAAGGTGGCTTTGTTGCTTTAAGGTTTTGACAAAAAATCCTCAAATCAAAATCCAGAACCATTTTGACGGTCTCGAATACACAGGCACAGTGAATGTTGTTTACAGTTGCTGTTAAACACACCACATCGCCGCTGCGCGCTATAATCTGAAAGAAAAACAAACGCTAAAATAAAATTGTAACACAGCCATTCGTAACAATGAGTAAGCGACGTTTAGCGATAAACGATCTACGAAATATCTGTCGGCGTCAGTATTTTGTGGCTAACGGAAACCGAGTCTAGACTAATGCAATACACAAACTATCTCCAATACGCAACATAAGATTTAGCCGTTTACTGCTTGCCTTTGGCCTTACATTGCTCGCATTGTGATAAACGGAATAGCGCGAGCGAAACCTGTACAACCTGCCTACGAGCAGCCGCTACATATTTGCCGAGATAAAGCCAGCCAGCAGCGCACGACAGGCGAGAGAGACCTAGATCAATTCAACAATATCCAACATGGCCGGCGTCATGTACGAATATTTTAGCGCTGGTAGAGGTAGTAATTCCCTCCGCAGGATTCACCATCACCCATTCTACTTCTATATAAACATCACCAATTTAATCTCGAATGCCTGATATATCGACTGTTGTCTTAAAATGATCTACAATACCATGGGAAGACAGCATTTTCTGGATACAAACGTAAAACTCCGCAACCGGCCCAGCAAACCGAACAAAGACGATATTGCATGCGAATGTAGGACACGGAAAGCATTTTCTAACGTGTCACTTACCTGTCGCTAAATTTGAAATATACTCGTTGTAGATTTACATATTGAGCGTTAAATAAAGATATTTGGAACGCTGTTTGTGCGTTAAATAGGTTGAAATAGCACAATTTTCGAACCGCTATATGATAAACGGCAAATGTCCAAACACAGCCGCGACCATTTTCAACAGTCTGCGCATCCTACTGCGCATTAGCCCCGCCGCCTTCAGCAGCTGCCCAACCCACCGCTGGCGGGAACTGGGAACGAATTCAACCTTACACATACTCAACACGCGGGCAGATAGGAGGGAAATGTAAAAGAAACTCATACGATTTCCGGGTCATTTATAACTATATTAGTGCAGCATTCCAAAACTGCCAATACATACCGCTATTGAAGACTGTATCGTCTTGATAGACGTCGAAGCATTCATAGGGTTACCCAAAGATATCATCAATCATTGATATTATTGTTATAAAATATCCCAAGTACGTGGAATCTCATTTTTTCGTGGAAGGGGCGGGTCGTTCCACTTTCTGCTCATACAGATGTCACTGTATGTGGGTACGGTATGTTGATCCTAATGTAGGATAGTAGGCCTAGCTACGTGCGTGCGTGCGCGAATGAAGGGATGGACCCGTGAGTAAATTAGTTTATGAGTGAGCGAGCGAGTGTATGATAATATTATATGATCAAATCAATTAATGATGCTCGATCGTGAGTGGCGAGACGAGCTGGTGAATGAATAAATCAGTGGCATAGCCAAGATTTTCCATTGGAGGGGCATACCTAAGCAAACTATATATATATATATATATATATATATATATATATATATATATATATATATATATATATATATATATATGTCATGGACCGCCATGACGCTATCCTATTGTATGTATTTTGTGTATTTATTTGGTTCAGTAATCGGTGACTCCACCTGGTGATTATAAGGTTTAGTGTTAATTAGCAGTGACAATAGGTGTCACTGCAGTTTGATCGGCGGGATGATAGCGGCATTTGGGGGAGAGTGGAGAGCAAGCAATGAGCCGAGGGAAGTGTGTTTTCAGTGGGAAGTGAAAATTAATAATAATTAAGTTGCTTTGGTGAGTTTAATTACTGCAATTGTATAACATTTGAGCCATGAGTGCTGTAACATGCGAGCCATTATTGCGCCTTGATAATTGTGGACAGTTATTAATACTTATGTAGTTACGTAGTTGTTGCAGTAGTTTAATTTCCCTTCGTATTCCCACGTGTAAAATCCTCTGATATGGGCTTGTAACTACCGGGTAATGATGCCACAGCTAACCGTTATGATTGTTATGTATTTTGAACTGTGCAGTAGCATGCCGTGTAGAGTGTACGTTGAACACTGAGGTTGTTTTTATATCATGAAAGAAGCGACAAATCGTTGTATTAATGTATTTATCAAATGTTAAGTCAAACCGTCACTATCCACGTGGCCGTGGCGTGGGTCGATCGAGAAATGGTAACCAGTATTGTTATGGTTAAGTGCTAGTATTTACCGATATATGTATCGTGAGAGAACGTGTTTAGTGTCACAGCACGGTTGTTGATTATGGACCACTTAAGACAGTGGTTTAACATTAATGAGTTTGCAAACTGTTGACAGTAGTACAAGTCTGGGTGTTTGGCACTAGGGGTCAGCACTGATGTAATTAATGTGTACATGGTAGATGTTGCTGGTTTTTATTATGAGCGATGTAGAAACATATTTTTGTTCTGCAGTGTGATTGCTTCATGAATGCTTTGGCAGCAAGAAGCCTGAGATTATAGTTCTGACATCTGACTGTGGGAAGGTACATATCATGATTTAGTCTTGCATTTCTATATTATATTTGCCATTTGTGGTGTGCGTAAATATGTACTTGTCTTAGACTAAGTAAGAGTTTGATTATTGCCACCAAAGTCATGCAGTATTAATTACTTAATGCAATACGTAGGTATTGCGTTATTTATTCAGTTAATTGCCAGTGTTGGCATAGTGGCTTAAGTATTGAACTTAAGTAGTGTGTTCAGAGATGGATCTTCTTACATGATGTTGTTGTATATTGTACTGTATGTAATGATGCCTGTGCTCACTGTGATTTATGGTTGTTACAGGGTTTTGTTTTGTCTCGTTTGGTACAATAAAGACGAGTTGTGAACTATGACCGCTCGAGTTTCTCGTCCTTGACATATATATAAATATATATATATATATATATATTATGATGTGTATAACATATATGTATAGGTCTATATATATGTTCATATTATGAACAATGTAGTTGACAGATTTACACAAATATTCATAGAAGCTGGCTCTCAATATTGGGGACTCTATATATCCCTCGTAAATCTTAGTCCGAGAATCACGTTAATGTCGGTCCCGTCTCAATTTGGGACGTAAACGAACCAGTGAGGACAGTGACATAGCCAGAGGGCGGGTCATGCTTCCTCAATCCCGGAGAAAAAATTAGGATGGTGCACGGGAACGGTCGGAGGACCAATAACTGGCTGCCTGATACATAATATAGAGCCACAAAGTACAGTGGGTTTCAGGATTCCTTTGTAAGATTTTCTTTCCCAGTCCTACCTTTTCGCAAAAATTTATCATTCAAGTAGGATTAAATTATTGGAATTCTAGCTCCATTTCTGCCGCTGGTTGCAGAATAAAGGTGGATAGAGCAATGAAAATGTCATTATTTTCAAAGTGCTAATGGTTATTAAGGATTCAAAACAATAGTTCCCCGGTTACTAAACTAGGGTAAAATTAAATGTTATATTATTATTTTCTTGAATATGAATTCCAGTCATATTCAATAAAATAAAACCATGAATTACTTTTCCATTGTCTTTTTTCTTCCTCTCACTTTTTTCTCCGGCTTGTGTCAGCCGCAAGGGCAGTGGTCGTGTGTTATTGCGTCGTGCACTTAGAATGAGCAACACCTAGTTTGTTTTTGGCCATGGCACAATCTTTTCGGCCTTGTGATAATGTATCGTAGATCGATTTGATCTTTTGTATACGCCTCACCGAAACTGAGCTAGTTCCCGCGTATTCGTCTGCCAGCCTGCCATGTTTAATAAAGTTGTTATGTTCGACACCGAGAATGTTATCCTTACTAGAGACAGGTTATAACATTTACTGGCGCGAGAATTTACAAGGAAGTTCCCGTTAACCCAGTGCACACATTAGTCACTTATAAGAAACGTGATATTGAGCGGCCAAAGACGATTTTGTGCGCGGCGGCGTTTAGCTGACGTAGCACGTGAGCAAGCCAAGGCGGGTATGATCGGGACGTTGGGAAAGTTTGACCCAAAAACACAGACGGTGTCGTGTTATGATGAACGTTTGCTCTTGTATTTGACGGAAAATGACATTGCAAATACAAGAGCAAAACGTTCCTCATTCATGTCATCCGGATATGACCCTCCTTTCAGGAAAGATCGGGCTGATGGCTATGGTATGGATTGGAGGGGTCATGATTACTATAAAGACTGGACTAACCGCTGAACAGTTAATGATACCGACGCCGTGCGAGTTGGTTGCTGTAAAACTCAAAAACCTCAAACGCTCCTCTCATTGTAATTGGAATTTACTGACCTACAGATAACAATACTGACTATTCAACCGCCATGTGTGATGCCATATCCAGCATTGCCAGGAAATTCTCAAACAGCCCCCTATTGATAGCAGGAGCCATAAACCTCCAGGATGTCCAGTGGGAAAAACCCTGTATCGAAACATCAGTATACAAAACAAATAAACGAACACTTCCTCGACACATTCTCCAAGCTGGGCCTATCCCAAATGGTCATGTTCCCAACAAGACTTGACAACACCCTAGATGTCTTCTTCACGAATCGGCCATCACTCGTTAACAGTTGCGAACCAGTACCAGAGATCAGTGACCACGATGCAGCCGACTACGTACACTCGGACACCATGCCAAAACGACATAGACCTATCCAGAGGACGACTCACATCTGGCGGCAAGCAGATAACAGGCTGATCCATGACGAGCTGGTAACATTCGCTGATGAGTTACAAAAGGACCACAACCTAGATACACTGTGAGCGTTGTTTGTTGCCAGGTACAAACAAGTACTAGTCAAGCACGTCCCTACAACCTAGATACACCAGTAGACACATTGTGGGCGTTGTTCGTTGCTAGGTGCAAACAAGTACTAGTCAAGCACGTCCCTACAACCTAGATACACCAGTAGACACATTGTGGGCGTTGTTCGTTGCTAGGTGCAAACAAGTACTAGTCAAGCACGTCCCTACAACCTAGATACACCAGTAGACACATTGTGGACGTTGTTCGTTGCTAGGTGCAAACAAGTACTAGTCAAGCACGTCCCTACAACCTAGATACACCAGTAGATACACTGTGGGCGTTGTTCGTTGCCAGGTACAAACAAGTACTAGTCAAGCACGTCCCTACAATCTAGATACACCAGTAGATACACTGTGGGCGTTGTTCGTTGCCAGGTGCAAACAAGTACTAGTCAAGCACGTCCCTACAACCTAGATGCACCAGTAGACACACTGTGGGCGTTGTTCGTTGCCAGGTGCAAACAAGTACTAGCCAAGAAAGTCCCCACAAAGTTGTCTTCACGACGTTACAACCAACCCTGGGACAACGGAAAAATTTGAAACTTGTCACGAAAGAAAAAGAAGTATTTCAAGAAGGCACAACGTACTAAGTATGCCCACGACCAGACAAAATATCGTGACATAAAAAAGCTAGCCCAATCAGAGTGTCGAAAGGCCTACTAAGAGTACATAAATTCTATGCTAGACGTACACAATAAAAACGAGGTAAACCTAAAGAAGTTCTGGTCCTTCATCAAAAGCAAGAATTAAGAAGGAAAACATTGCAGTAGCCCCACTCATGAAGAATGGCACTGTTCACAGCGACAGTCAAGCTAAAGCTGACATTCTTAATATGCAGTTCTCATCAGTTTTCACCATTGGAAACGCGAGCAACGCTCCGAGTTTGGGAGTGAGCCCATACAGCGAATTACCGCATATCACAGTATATGTAGCAGGAGTGAGAACATTACTGGAAGCCATCACGCCCCATAAGGCCACAGGACCAGACGGGATCCCAGCTAGACTTCTGACAGATTATGCTGCCGACTTAGCACCAGTGCTCTCACACATCTACCAGGCATCACTTAAACCAAGGAAGAGTACCAGCAGACTGGAAGCATGCCTGGGTCATACCAGTGTTCAAGAAAGGAGTGAGGAACTCTCCTTCGAACTACAGACCTATATTTACCACAAGCATCGCCTGCAAGACATTGGAACATATTATACATAGTAACTTAATGAACCACTTGGAACGTCACAACATCCCATGGGTGCCGTAAACGTAGATCCTGTGAGACGCAATTCATTCAAGCTGTCGATGACCTTGCGAATTGCCTCAACGAGGATGGCCAGATTGACGCTGTGCTGCTGGACTTCTCAAAGGCGTTTGACAAAGTGCCCCACCACCATCTGGCAACCAAACTCCACCACTACTCTATGCGAGGGAAGACGCTGTAATGGGTGAAAAGCTTTCTGAACAGTCGCACACAGGAAGTGATCATGGAGGGGGAAAGTCTTCATCGGCCCCAATGACCTCAGGCGTCCCACAGGGATCTGTACTTGCCCCCATCCTCTTCCTCTGCTACATGAACGATCTACCAAACCAAGTTTCCTCAGCTGTACGACTCTGCTGACGACTGTCTCCTATGTCGCACCACCAACACAACACGTGAGGCAGAGACACTGCAAGAAGACACAGACAAACTGCAAACATGGGAAGCGTACTGGCGGGTGGAGTTTAATCCACACAAATGCGAAGTCATCCGAATCACTAACAGAAGGAAAAAGAAAATTGTCACAAATTACTCTATACATGAACACCAACTAAAGGAGGTTCAACGCGCCAAGCACCTTGGACTAGCCATAGACAGAACTCTGTCTTGGAATGATCATATCAACAATGTGACAAAGAAATCCAACAACACCAGGGCCTTCATACAGCGCAACATCAACAGATGCCCCGAGGCTATCAAAACGTTATGCTACCAAACGTTTGTCAGGCCAATCGTGGAGTATGCGTGGACGCTATGGGATCCGTCCACAGAGAAGACATCAACTCTGTGGAGAACGTGCAGCGACAGGCTGCCCGCTTCACGAAGATCGACTACCATCGACGCAGCAGTGTGACCACCATGCTTGAAAGCCTGAACTGGGTGTCCCTTGCGAGCAGGCGAGCGGAAGCCAAGCTCGTAATGTTGTACCACATTACAAACAACTTAGTGGACGTAACAACATCCGCACTCACAGCCACTTCTACACGCACCAGATGCAACACACACCGCTACTTACAACATTCCACCCGCATCGAAGCCTACAAACACTCCTTTTTTCCGAGCACCATCAAGACATAGAACAAATGCACACAACAGTTAGCAAACAACCACTCGAATCATTTAGAAGGCATTTGCACTCAATGCCTACATAAATACATATTTATGTTTTATTATCCCCCACCCCCGCGCTACACCACCCACTACTTGCGACCGACCGAGCTCGGCAATACTCTAGTCATGTACATACGTGGCTACTACAGAGTGCTGAGCTAAACTAAGAAGAAGGATGACAGCGCGGACAGGCGCAAAGCGATATTCCTAAGTGAAGTGGGAAGTGACAACTATCAAGTACTGTCTGATTTAAGTAGCCCCATAAAAGGCGGTTAGACCAACTGTTGAAGAATTTGAAGGACCATTTTGAACCAGTGCCAAATGAGATGGCCGAATCATTTAAATTCTGGACACGGGTACAGAAGGATAACGAAAGCGTCACCGACTACACTTTGGCAATTAAGAAATTGACTGTCCATGCAAATTTCCCAGACCTTACCGTTGGTTGCATGACATGTTTGTGACGGGACTAAATCGCAGTTACGCAGCAGTTCAGGAGAAACTCAGCAATATTATAACGAATCTAACTTTCGAGCGGGCGGTGGAAATTGCTGTGAATGTGAGGATGGTAAAGGAACGCGCACGGCAGTTTCATTCGCCAGATGTCGCCACTGTTGGCGCATCTTCCAGTGAGAACGTTAATCGAGTGAGATTCGCCCCAAAACAGAGTGAGGGGAGATATCCTAGACAGGTCAACAGATTCGTAAAACAGAGTCAGCAGGCATCAGGACAACAATGTTGGCGTTGTGGCGGCAAGCATGCACCACAGGCTTGCAAGTTCAAATTCGAAAGATGTTTTTGGATGTGGCAAGACAGGACCTATTGCGAAGTCAAAGGTCTGCAAGGGTGCGTTCTGTGACTGAGGAGGCCCCCGAGAACAAGACGACCACTTCATGGTGTACAGCACGCACACAGTGGATGCACCGAAGATCAATGGTGGCATTAAAGTGCCTGTGTGCATAGAGGGCACTACGTTTGATATGCAGCTGGACACTGCAGCAGATGTGTCGCTGCTGCCAGAGAGTTTGTACAGGAAACTTCTTAGCCATTTGCCCCTACTACCGGCGGGTAGTCCTGAAGACGTATGAGAACCAGACGGTGGATCTGGCGGGAAAAATCATGGTAAATGTACAGTATGAAGACCAAGAGGTGAACTTACCGTTGATCATTGTCAAAGGCGCAGACAAAGCTGCTTTGTGCGGTCTGCAGTGGCTTGAACATATCAAGTTGAACTGGCAGAAAGTATGCTGCATGCAAGGATTTGTATCAGGTGTGTTGGTGAAACACTCAGAAGTTTTCGGGGAAGGATTGGGTATGCTGAAGGGAACCACTGACAAGATTTATGTCGTGAGCGACCAACCACCCATATTTTTCAAACAATGGTCAGTCCCGTACGCACTGAAGAAGAGGGTAGAGGAAGAACTGGACAGGTTGGTGCAGACGAAGGTGATTGACCCAGTGTGCAACTCTGACTGGGCTACCCCGATAATGCCAATTCTCAAAGCGGACGGGAAGGTTCTAGTTTGTGGAGACTATGAATTGACGGTGAACCGAGTCTCCCATTTGAAGCAATATCCAATTCCTACGTTGGATGACCTCTGCGAAAAATGGACAGGAGGGAAACAATTCACAAAACTGGAATTGAGCCACGCCTATTCGCAACTTCCACTGGATGCGAAACACACACAAGAGGTTGATTAAGTACAACATATTGCCGTATGGCAACAGTTCGGCACCAGCTATATTCCATAGGACCATGGAAAATATCTTGCAAGGCATACCGCATGTCGCTGTGTATTTAGATGAAATCATCTTGACGGGTGCGACAAAAGCGCAACACCTGGAAACGCTGGATATGGTGTTGGGTAGACTGGAAGAGGCTGGGTTGCGGCTCAAGAGAAAAACATGCACATTTCTCCCAGACGAGGTTGTGCACCTCGGACACAGGATTGGCTAACATGGACTATATCCAGTGCAAGATAAGGTGGAGGTCATTCTGAAGGCGAGATCTCCAGAAAATGTGCAGGAGCTTCAAGCATTCTTAGGCTTACTGAACTACTACAGACGTTTTCTGTACAACCTGTCAACCGTATTAGCGCCATCCCAGATAGCACAACTGCAGCGGGCCGAGGGCGGCTCGAGTTCGGCAAAACTATCGGGCCTCCTTCGGCAACCGCCTGCGGGCCGCAGGAGTTTTGTCCGCCGGCTCGAGTTCGGGCCGAGGGCGGCTCATGCTCGGCTGCCAATGGTGTGCCGATGGTTAACCGCTGATATGCCGACTGTGCCGATGGTGAGCCGCTCGTAGGCCAACTGTGTCTAATTTGGCTAAATGTAGCTAGTTATGTATCACGTATGCATAATATCTGTATACAGTGCAATCTAGAAAACTTGAACCCAATCCCGTAAGGTGCCAAGACATAGTGGAACTTCTCAATATAGTATTTCCTTGGGTCTGTGGAGGTTTGACATATCCAGAGTGCACTGTAAACAAACATATTTTTATGCAGAATAACAATGCAAATCAAATTACACAAGTCAAATATATGACATTTTAATTATTAACAAATAAACAAATAAGTACAGGTTTGTATATATAATACTGTCTGACGTAAACAACTCCAATATATATAATAAGCACAGAATTAAAAAATAAATATAAACCGGCGCACTGTGCCCATTGTTTCCTGTGGCACATAACAATTCAACTATTTGGTGAAGTAATTGCTCAACATATGTCTGTCCATAAGCTTGCTGCATCCAGCTACATTCTCCATCCGATGTTTTCTAACGTCATTCCCATCGTCGACCTTGTTGAGTTCATGATGTGTGTCTCGAGCCACTTTGGTGTAGCATCCACCAAAGTGGACCGAGACACACATCATGAACTCAACAACGTCGACGGCAACAGTCTGTAAACTGAGGGAGATATTTTACACAGCATGGATTGCCGGATATCTTGGTTTCAGATAATGTTCCGAATTTCACAAATGAAGACTTTGAGACCGTCATGAGGAAAAATGGTATTGTCCACATAACATCTGCTCCATACCATCCTGCCTCTAATGGCCTTGCAGAAAGGGCAGTAAAGACCGTGAAATCGGCGGGAAACAATGTCGATACGAAGCTACAGCGATTCTTGTTTGACTACCGTGAACCATTCAGACGACAACAGGAAAGTTGCCGATGGAAGTGTTAAATCAGAGGAAGATGAGATCTAGGCTGGATCTCCTCCATCCAAGCCTGCAAGGGAAGGTTCACGAGAAGCAAACTCAGATGAAAGAGACCCACGACCGCAAGGGACAGGAGAGAAAATTACTCTGGGAGAGACTGTGTATGTCAAGAACTTTGCGCCAGGACTTAAGTGGTTGATAGGGACGATCATTCATGTGACCGGTCCTATGTGATATGCGGTAGCATTTCAGGACGGCAGAGAGTGTCGAAGACATTTTCGATCGCGTCGTGTAAATAGCGATTCAATGATTCCTGTGTGTCAGACAGAACAAGTCGACACGGACACTGAGATAACACCCCAGAACGTCTACAAAACATTCGGTTCGGTTCTTCCGAGCAGAGAGACGAAGTCGTTGCATCGATACCAGATACACCTGTGTCGATTGTGACACCCGAAGCGACTGAAGTCGAGCGTGATAGATAAAGTTGTGACAGACTCGCGACATTGCTGTGTTCACACCCACACCTGGGTTACCACGTGTTACTACACCTGCTATGAAGACTGGCAGATCGCGTGTAGCACCAGCATGGCAAGCAGATTATGTCATGGACTGAGTGAACTATGAGACCAATCGTTGACGGCCAACTGAATAACGGCCTTGGTCACACGGGGAATATGGAAGTACTCTATCTTCCAATTCCGAAGTTAATTGTTATGATTAATTGATCTTGCATAATTCGTCTCAATACAGGCTAGCGAGGAACATTTTAGAAAAGTGACATTTTCTTAATTAGACACTATAATTTTATGGAGAACTAACGGTACTCACCGTGACTTCATTATGTTTTATTTTAGATGGAAGGGAATATGATAATGTATCGTAGATCGATTAGATCTTTTGTATACGCCTGAGCTAGTTACCGCGTAGTCGTCTGCCAGCCTGCCATGTTTATATTATATTAGTTTATTCGGCCTCCGTTGCCGGAGAAGAAACATTACATACATATTTATATATGTAATGTATATACATATTTATATATACATTCACGTATAAGACACATCAGACAAAATCAAATCCCTGATAAAACAAATAGCAGCAATACTTACATATAATACATAAAACGTAGTGTAGGGTATATCAGTTAGAAGAAAATACGCATAATATATTAGTGTGCAGTGGTTAAGAGAACTAAAAGATGTTCATGTGAATATGGCTTTGTAAAATTATCGGTAAACAAGGTGTTTAATTGAGTCAACAAGACCATCGTTGTTTGGCACAGTAATTTCGGATATATGTTGAGAATTAAAAGCTCGCTTAGTTGGTGACTCTCCCATAGACGCCACCCTATCCAGCAGGGTCCCAGGTACCGTTACACCACAACAAATAAAACGAGACAATAAATGGTGCATCAGCCGACGCGGACTTTCTACTTTAAACATTCTCTTGTACAGGGATAACACATTTTATTTACAATAGCTTCTACTGTTTTTCAATGCTTAATACTTTAAGATACAGATATAACGGTAAAATTAAGGTTGTGCCGGGTTCGACACTTGAGTGCCCACATTTCTTTGCCAAAGGGTAGGACTGGAAACGGAAGTCTTCACAGGCATCCCTATATCCTCTGTACTCTGTCACTCTATTCATCAGGTCCTCTGTTCCCTACCCTCCAAATTGTCTGGGATTGGAGGGCAAGGCCCCCTGCCCCCCACCCTCAGTTACGCCACTGGAGTGAGTAATGCTTACTATAGTACACTTGTATATAAGCTAAGTTACTTTTACATGTTTAAAAATAAACATTAAATTGTTTGATTGGATGTTGATTGTCCTGGTTGTAATGTTTGCTCCTAATTTATGGGGATGGGTGGGTGGGCGGGCGGTGCGGAACCAAAGAAAAAAACCAAAGGTTAGTTCTTACATCGTTCATATATTATCACCAGGATTGCTCAGAACGCTTTGTAATTTACTACCTGACACATTTGTTCAATCAAACATCGTGTTGGCGTCTCCGGGAAGCTTCCATGCATACTGTAACTAATTGCCCAGGGTTTGACACACGGGTTTTCTTAATCGAGAGACCGAAGCTCTAGCCAGTGAGCCACTGCTATTGTCTGCATCCCACCCAAATTCCAGGGACACTGTTTTCCCTTGCCGCTCCTTTCCTCTCGTCGCCTATGTACGTGCGTCTGTGCGTGTTTGTGGGTGTGTTGCGTACAAAGTATCCCAGTGGTTGCGCTATGAAATCTGGTTTTCTGGGGGTTACATTGTCTGCGTTACACTGAAATGTCATTGGACTAGCTGCGCAACTGACATCTTTGTTCCCGCTTATATGTTCACTAGTTTTGTAATAAGAAATTTACATTCTATCAAGAGCGTCAGAGAACAGAGAACCAACACTTAGGTTATTAAAGATTTTTGTCTTGAGAGCACGATAAATTGAGTGGAGGCGCATTGTCCCAAAAGCATCCGATGGAATAGCAAGCTTTTCGTCTTCCAAAGTTGTACAGTGATTTATAGATTAAATATGTTCGCAACATAAAAAAGTAAGAAGGAAGAAAGCATATTGCCAGGTTGTACCAACTGAATGAAGTCGCCATATTTCTAACGTACATCTCCAAAAATGACGCCGCAATGACGCGAGAGATGGCGCGTCAGACGCGTCGTTATGACGTCACATTATCGTTGTTGTTTCCATAATTTCCGCCATCACAACGTCGCGCCTGTGATGGTTCTGTGCATCCAAGATGGCTAAACGTTCTCCAGTCTGCATCACAACTTTCCTTTCTCCTTCTTTTTGCTCCTTCTTCCTCGTTATATGTGCAGCATGTCCCTTACAGAAACCACGTTTCCGACCGATCTTTCATACACGAAATCGCCGATCTGTATCTGGCGCATCTTACATGAAGAAAGTTGAAATAGGGATGAGAAACTATTTAAACATGGCACACCAGAGACATCTTGCTCAATGGCAGCCAATGCTAAGTTCATACGGCTAGTGCAACTGTTTGTGTGCACTCGATTTCCTCCAAGTCGGCCATTGTCAACAACACTATTCACATGGGTAGTTTATTTGCGATTTACAACCCTCCATGAAGGTAATATTCAGACATTTTATTTCTTCCTGATTGTGTGAATTCCAGAATATGTTTTAATTAAAGAAAACATTTAAATTGCAATATTGCTGTTAAATTATGGTTTTCAGGGTCGATTAGGTGTACACAATAGGGCAATGGCATCAGAATGTGTACATGTCAAGCACAATAATCAATGCACTGTTCCAAAATGTTGTGTACATACATTATTCATGACACAGTAGAGATTTGTCCGCAATAAACGGGTGCAGGCCAGTGACATGTCGATATAAATTCGGCATCGTACTTGCTAATTCCCTGAATAATTATTTGGATGTATGTACAAATGTACGTATGTGTAGCAGTCCACAATTACTCGTAACAGTCCTGCCAATAGAACGGCCATTGCGCTGTTTGTGTGGATTTCTGTGCGCACTATATGTAGCTGTGAACAATGAGAAATTGTTATGTAAAGACCAATAAATAAACCGCGACGTACTGGATACGTCAATACCACCTTATCATGAGATATCGTGATGCTCAATCTTGATAGGCGAATCTACTATAATTTATATATTTAAATTTCAGCGTACGAATTTATAATTAGTTTGAAAGAAATATTACTTTGTGTGCGCGCGTGCGTGCGTGCGCGTGCGTGTGTGTGGCAATAGACGACTTCAGACCGACCGGAATAATCGGGACAGAGAACGTATAGTAGGTCGCCATATGCTACGGCAATTACGCCTAGTGTTATGTTAGCAGGCCCAGGGGTTCACCATGCGCTAAACTGTTACGTAAAACAAAGGTAATGGAATATACAGATACTATTTGTTGACCAACTTCGGTTAATTGTAATATTTTAACATTACCTTTTTTATATACAAATTTGCTGTCATTTAGCCGATGCCGGTGATAAAAAAACTGCCTTCGACTACGATATAGCCGGGTACATGTATGACCCTTCACATCCGGGTAAATTACCCGGAACCTGATCTAGATATATACACTGTAACTGTATTATAATATAACACTCACGCACGCACGCACGCACGCACGCACGCACGCACGCACGCACGCACGCACGCACGCACGCACGCACGCACGCACCACACACACACACACACACACACACACACACACACACACACACATACACGTATGCCGTTAAACCATCGTCGAGAGACAACATTTGTTTGCATTGCGCAATGTTTTGAAGAAGTTAGCCAAGTAAGAATTTCCTTGCAGTCATGGGACAGTCTATGGAAATGTGATGTAGTATATCCTATATCTATCTTTAATTCATAACAATGGCGTTCTTTGGAGAATAATTTATCAGCAGAAAAGGAAATGTGTGTGCGTGCGTGCGTGCGTGCGTGCGTGCGTGCGTGCGTGCATGCATGCGTACATGCACATTTATATAGCGTTGGTGAGACACCAACGTGCATCGTGCGCTTATGAATGTGCGTTTACGTTGATGTATGTTTGGATGTGTGCATATATACCTTACAGCATTTTATTTTATTTCAGTTTGAGTCGAAGAATGACATCGCTAATCTACGCGCGTTATGTGTGTCCACTATATAAAACAAGACCCACCAAGTTGAATCAACACATCATACTTAACATAAAATCGATATTTCACAAAACTTCCGCGCCTGTTTGCTGCGCAATCTTGCTGCCACCAGCTACAGCCGAGCGGCGCCTGCCGGGTCCCGCCTCGGATCTCGTCGCCTGCCTGTCGTCCACTCGTCTCGGAGACGCAGGTCGCTTCGGAGACCTGATGCGACCTGGCGCGTGCATGTATGGAGGGGTGGCCAGCCGACGACGGGCCCCGCAACGTGCCGAAGACAACGTACAATGCCAGAGTTTCCCGCCGACAGACGACTGAATGACACAAGTAGGGAACTGTACGGCACCGTTAACAAGTCCACAACACATTCCACTGATTAACGTTCACACCATTGTTTATAAGTCTATCCGCGTTGATATACGAATTCCAGCAAGTGTAGTCGGAAGAGGGTTACTATGATAAAATGGTAACAATGATATTCATTAATAATATAAAAAATCGTTGCACAAACATTATTTTTAAGTATTTGCCTACAATCGGATGATTATACTAAACGATTTTCATACACATTCTTTCTTCATTGTTTCCGTTTATCGTTGTTACAACGATCGATTTAAAATTACAACGCACCATCGATTTAACATTGGGTCTCTTACATTTTGCTTATTTTTCTCGCCATGTGCCTTAATTATTTCATCGGAATTACTTTTACTTTTACCTGCTCATGTCGGGTCTCTCCTGTGATGGAACAGCCGACATGCTTCAGCAGCCGTACGATGGCGCGACGGTTCTTTTCGGTGGCCACCTGTCAGATATGCACGGAGTGACTTAAGGAAAAGACGCCCGTTATCATTATTTTTACTAACATTTTCAAGTAGGAATATTTATATGATGATTTGACTAAAATGACAGGTTATGTTTTAATGGACCAGCCAATCTCTGAAAGGTCCTCAAGATTTGTTAACATAATTGTTTGCTAATAGTGGGCGTTCATTCTAGATTGGTCGCCCCTAGGATTGAGAAGGATGGATGCTACCATCAATTCTGAATTTACAGGTACTTTCGAAGGTCACAAAGTCAAGGTGTAGGAAGTAATGCAAACATGTGATTTTCTTGAAAATGTATTTTGTCTACGTAAATATTATTTGCATATCTATTGTTTCCGTGTTGGCGTATTAAAAAATGGAACATCAGTTTAATTATCATGATGTACTACACGGAATTCAAAACACTAATTGCCAGCATGGGTGAAACTGTTCAAGAAGAACCTCTGCATCGCAATTAATGAAATTATCTGCCTGTACAGTGGACAAGTACAACCAAATGTTCACTTCACTTATACAACTACATTTCAAAACCAAATTTTCCGTAATTTAATTTTTGCCAATTTAAGTCACTGTTGTGACACTATTTGTCAAAGGTACCCAATGTGCACAAGTAATAGTATGAACCTGTACATTGATCTAGCAAAACAGTTACTTTAATAATGTTGTTTTTTAAATGTTTGTGTTGTATAAAAATATTGTTGTATTGTGTTCTATAGTGTTGTGTTATGTTGTATATCGTTGTATTGTATATTATTGTGTTGTACGTACTGATGATACATTTATAAAACTATTATTTTTACATGTAGCGATACGCTGGCTCAAAATGGCAATTCTGAAGAATAAAATATATTTAAGTTGCAAAATGTATATACTAATGTTATTGTAGGCTGTCACGATTGATGAACACAAATACACCATGTACAATGACAATTTATTCAAACATGTTTACCGGGCAATAAAGAAAAAAAGAACTAATCTTACGTTTGGAAGTCTACACGCCACAGTCACGCTAAGGCAGGCAGATACATTCACCGCCTTTCGTGAACTTGCCGAAAATAGAAAGTTCAGTTGCAAGTGGTGGCGCCTCATCACGGACTCACGGTCACTATTGCTCAGCGCTCTAAGATTATGTTAATTTGTTTGTCTATGAATCAACTGGCTCCCACCTACACATTTTAGGAGCCATACAATTTAGGATCCAGGTAATATTATTTGGATATTACCAATTCATCTTAATAGTCTAGTTTGTATAAAAACTACAACACAACATTTTCGTAATCCTATGTACCAATTTTGTTTTGACAGATGAAAATAAATATTGAAAGGGGTTGTGTCATGGTCAATTTGTTCTGTTTATTTTGTCAATAATTTGTCAATTATTTCAAGGGCAGCTAATTCCATAAATTTAGTTTCATTAAATCCATGACCATATTGGTTATTAATATTATATTCGGTAACTTGGTAAATAGGATATTGAATGAAATAAAGAAATAGGTATAAATAAGACTAAGTACGAAAGGTCATCGTCGAAAGACGAAACTCGAATACCGAAACGAAAATCAAAAGTCCAGCCAGACGTTGGCTACAACTACTGTTTTACCATAGTCATCGAAATAAAACTTCGTCAAGGTGCATGTTAGGACATTCTCAAAATGTCAGGCCTTCTCCATCAACTGAACGCATAAATTTGTGTAATCCACGACCACGCGTAGGTGTTTTACTCACCCACTACGCCTACGGCTAGGGCTAGGCTGTCTACACTACAGCCGGGTACGCCATTTTTTGAAAGGTAAGAATATTGTTTAGTACCAAAAATAATTCATGCCGACGTAATACATGATTACCTACCCGTGGAGAGCAATACCAGATCAACCCTGTATACACTGGCTGATCTCTGTAAGTTCTAGCCGTAGTTGCATTGTAAAATGTTACACGTTTATGATATACTCATAGAAAACACATCGCCTGCTAATTATTACGCCATCTGGCGAATTATTGTCTATAGTTGTTCTGTTATCTACCAGATGGCAGCATGGTGATTTACTGACCTAATTAAACTTCTCCGATGATAGCCTCGGTTACCATGTCCATCAGAGTTGGATTAGCCAATAAAAACCGTCGTTACATTATGCTTCCGCATTGCAGAGAATCGGGTAAATGCAATGACATGCCAAAAAATTACTCGATCGTCAAACCGGTGCAGTACTGAATTTGATATACAGACAAGAAACTGTTTGCAAGTTTCAAACATTAAACTTTAATTATACGAAATTAATGTATGTGGTTTTAATGTAATCGTTTTTGAATCCGTAAGTACGTACCATAAATACCTGTTGCCTTCGTAATGTTATTGTTAAGATATAAGATGTGTCAAATATCTGACAACTGACAGTGACAAACACTAGTCAGTGTGACGCTGCACAGGCTGTACACTGCCACTGACCACTGCATAAACACTGCAAAATTGTATAAGCGCATTGATGTACAACTGTTGCACTGCCACTGGTTTAGTCCAAATTAACAGCGAACGTCTGTTAGAAATGCAACTTGCACACATCTGATGTATGAATATTATTATTACATTCACCGTTTCATTCTTATGTAAACAACATTAATCAAAAATAGCTATCTAGACTTTCTAGTATCTCTGAGTCAGATTAATCAAATATCAAAATTATTCCCAACAGGAACTCAAGGCAAACAGTTTTTCTCTGTTTTAAAAACAAGAAACTTACTAAAACAATGCAGACTTAGAAGCTTTACTCCATGAACAAAACTCTACAAACAATTTAGACCGATGTAATAACCATACAGAATTCCTGGTTAAATGAAAATATAAAACACTTCCACAATTTGATGGTTATCAGTTGGTGTGCAAACACAAATACACAATAAAAAATGGGATGGCTTATGTAAATAATGTGATACACAAGAATGGCATAGAAGGAAATGTCTGATTATCAAAGTACAAAATGTGGAGTCCCACAGGGATCTATTCTAGGACCACTCGTATTTTTTATTTATTTAAATGGTATGCCGTTATCATCACATACTGCACACTTCATACTGTTTACTGAGAATGCAAGCCTACTTTTCAAAAGCAAAGACTTAAATAGTCTCTTAATTATTGTTACTTTTGAACTCATAACATTTCTCATTGGATAAGTGCCAACAAACATAGGCAAAAGTAGATGCATGATATTTCAAAACACTAAGTCAGATACACAAACAGGTAGACATTTTTCTATATGGTAATGAAATAAAAAAAATTGAACTATAAATTTCTAGGTATCAGGATACAGTAGATAGAAACCTATAAACAGGAAGATAAATGAAAATTGCTAGAATATTTCCCAAATATTAGCAATAATTAATACAATCAAGCCACTGCAGCAATCGTGCACGCTGAAACATATATAATATTATAATCCATTAATTCAACCCCATTTATCATTTGGACTACTTGCATGGTATAGTAACATTCAAGGCAATTTAAATAACATAACCATATTATTTAAACTACAAAAGGAAGCAGTTCGTTTTCTCAACAAAAGCAAGGTTATAGCACATATAGATCCCATCTGCAAAAAGTGCAATTATTAAATTAGGAGACCTTTTTACAATTCAATGATATCAATTATATGACAAAGTAGTGAAAAAGCAATATATAAAATACCCTTTGATAACATCTACCATGAAGAATAATGAAATTCACCAAGCAAAACGCTAATATTCGTTTTAGTGTGATTGATAGGAACATAAATAAGAAAACAGGAATTGTCTTATAAAATAAATAAAACACTGCTGCATGTATATAATGTACTGCACTATTTAAAAGGCACAATGTCAAAACAAATTGTAAATTCATACTCGGAGGTGTGCCTGTTAAGAAATTCCTATTCTTGCTTGATAACAAATAATGACCCATAATCGTAAAATGTCCCACTCCAACTTGTGTTGAAACAGAGTAGGCCTATGCATGACAATGGGTTAGTTTCATTGTATTGATATGATAAGTATTATTTATGCTCATGAATGAAATATATGAACTTCTTTTATGTTAAAGTCATTTTCATTTTCTAACACACTACCAGTATTCATGTGTAGTAATGAAAGATTTCATTGTATTGGTAATTATAATTTTTTTCTCGCTTTAATGACATAGTTGTCACGAGGCTGACGGAAAAGTAGAATTTCGAGCCCTGTATTGTTTTTCATTATTTTACATCTACTTGAACACATCTTTGCACTAAAATTACATATATGTTTTTAATTTGCAGATATACTCTCTGGGTTATCTTATCGTGAACATTGACTTTGCATACATATTATAAAATTTAAGACTAATCCAATACAAATTTAGTATGTAATTTTCTCAAAATGTGTTTGTGTATTTCAAAGCTATATGCTCATGCAATCTTTGAGTATTTTTATGAGTAGGTTAGCCTAATCACATAATATATATTTAACGTATGTACACATCTATATAAATGCATACATAAATGCATAAATGCATACACACACATGCATACATACATACATACATACATACATACATACATACATACATACATACATACATACATACATACATACATACATACATACATACATACATACATACATACATACATACATACATACATACATACACATACATACATACATACATACATACATACATACATACATACATACATACATACATACATACATACGAACGCCCGTGCATACAACATGGAGGCACGTACGCACGCGCACGCACAAACAAACACATACATACAGTCAGACGCCGTTGATGTGGCTCAATCTCTCTTTGTAATGTTACTATTCTGCCTCCTGCATGTTCTGAACATTGCCTCGACTGCTTAATAGGTAGAGACTTAGTTGAATCGCAGTAATACAGACAATACACTCGTAACTTATAAAATCCTTTGTTATATTCAAATATGTGTTCAAATAGATGTCAATGAATTAATAGAGGTTACGACCTTCAAAATTACCTTCATATTCAAAATCGAGGGTGGCATTTATTCATGTTGTTCTCATCCTTTGAGAACCTTATATACAATCACATGATGACTGATCTATTATTTCAGTGGACCTAATTCCTCATCAGTATTCATTTAACGATGGCAATGCTGATTACAGTGCAACGGAACCTGCAGTGGTGTCTTCGGCCAGCCGTACAGGAGTGCCCCGGTCTCGCCGGGCTGGTGCGGCTCCATGCCGGTGCTGGGGACGGCGGGGTACACGCCGGCCTTGAGCAGCCTCTCAACCACCGCCGTGTGACCGGTGTAGACAGCGTTCCACAGTGGCGTCGTCTGCGAGCGACCAGCGTAAGGTCATTTCTTACAAGAGTGTATCAAATCAAATAGAAATCTGCAGGGGAATGTTTTAAGAATATTTTATAAATGCAGTAAAACGAAGGGAAATGAGGATATGTACAATTACTTGAAAATATATATATATATATATATATATATATATATATATATATACCATCTATATATATATATATATATATATATATATATATATATATATATATATATATATATATATATATTACCATCTATCATATATATATATATATATATATATATATATATATATATATATATATATATATATATATATATGATAGATGGCTCATCAGATATACTTTTCTAACCTCGTAAAACTCACGTTGCAGCTTCTTTCCAAAGAATGAGACGGACTGTGATGGCAAAAACTATCACAAACTAGGTTTCGTGTCCACGTTCGGAAACTAATACAAAACTCCAATTTAAATAACTTAAGGTGCGATTAGTCAACCATGCAGGGCCATGAACTGGCATGAAGCTATGGGCGGAATTTTGTTATTTATTGATGGATTATTTTTAATTATGTTTGTATAAGCCAGCGGACGGACACTGATGCAAAAACTACCCATCACAATAATATTACAATAAAGAAATTGAAAAGCAACGTTTAATTTTGAGGGTGAATAATTATAAAGATATAAGTCAAGCTAAAACTATTGGCTGAATGCCTTACAAAGACTGTTGTGTATAATAAAGCATAATCATAAACGTCGTATTGCCAAGAAATTTTCAAACAGTGCTAAAATATAAGCATTTTTCGGCCACAGTTATACGAGATCACATCGTACTTGTTGTACAAAAGTGCACCTCCCCCTGAAAGGCCCACATCGGACGCATGCAGGCAAATTCATTCCAGCATACTAGCCCATTTATTAATGGGTGTTAAAATAAGTTTGAAACACTTTCGTGAGAAATGACAATAAGTTGCATATTTCTCGAAACGCACAGGGTTCTACACCCATCTGGAGTTTTTTCCATGCGGCAGGAGCTGCTTCCCAACGGGCATAGGATTGGTGCCGAACAAGCAGTGCAATGGGCTGAGAGAACAATGACGTCGCTGGGGCCGCATGTGTCAACAGGAGTTTCTATTTTGCGAAGCACTGAGACGGAAAGTACACGTTTTAAGATTTTTTTGAAGTTGCGACACTGTTAAAGATCTACTTACAGCTGACGGTAAAAATGGTGGAAATAAAATGACCACTGACGGGGATATCAAGTGAGTAACCAAGTACACTATTAACCACCAATGTACTATTGGAGGAAATGTCTTACACAAATAGCGTCGCTAATTATGCAGTTGTGCTACAACGGAGCTTGGCTTGCCTGTTGGACCACACACATCGGCCAATCGACCAGCCTCCTCACCTACCATCAGGGTGTTTGGCGTGTCGGCGGAGGCGCCGTAACGCAGCAGTGCCACGGTGCACATGAGACAACCCTTGTAGGCGACGTGGTGGGCCGGCGTGTTGAGGTCGCAGTCGGCGTGGTCGGGGTTGACGCGCGGCTGCGAGAGCAGGAGGCGAACGATGCTGCAGTGGTCCCCGCGTGCGGCCATCGCCAGCGCCGTCTCCCGCTCGGACGTCGCCGCCTCGGGCCTCGCGCCGGCCGTCAGCAGCAGACAGCACACCTGCAACCTTAGAGGCAGAGCTGGAGGAGCCCAGTTGCCGTTCAGACACATCTCTAGTAGTAGTAATTGACCTAAGATCACATTTGAGGCGGCCATTACAAC
Source organism: Ridgeia piscesae (assembly GCA_025642075.2). Taxonomy (NCBI): domain Eukaryota; kingdom Metazoa; phylum Annelida; class Polychaeta; order Sabellida; family Siboglinidae; genus Ridgeia; species Ridgeia piscesae. The sequence goes on along the minus strand of JAODUO010000742.1, from coordinate 100,464 downwards.
GTTTCCTTCACGTGTTCAGACATTATTTAGCCTTCATGCACATACCGTGCTGTATAAAATTCGTAACATTCTAATACTTTATTTATCCATAATCCCATATTTGATCGGACTCCACGTAATTTCTCCTAGAACCTGACTCATTTCCCTGGAATTTCCTATTAATACCCAGAAATGCACCGTCTGACAGCTGTCATTGTTTGTCACATATGATGCCACGCTGCACCAATACATCATTGCCATTCACTCAACAGTGCTCTAGTCGTCACAGAAATTCAAACAACCTGCATTGTGTTGTTTCTATTAGCGACTCTGCGGTAATGGTGGACGAACATCTTATTGTGGTCTTACGTCTGTTGAGATGGACCCCGGGAAGAGGGGAACATAAAAGAACAACAGGCTGTGAAGAGCGATCGCCGAAAGCAGAGATTTGTAGATGTTGCGTTCTCTTCTGAGTTGGCTGTGTCTGCCGCAAGAACCGCCACGCCAGAGTGGAATCTTTAAGTCACTCTGTGCAATCGACATCGCTTTGTTTACAATCGCGTGTTTGGCAAACAAAGAGAAGGATGCCTATTGGGTCCTAATTGCATTCTTGCTGGGATGGAACACTAACACACGTCGGTTGTTATTCGTCAACGTTGTGATGAGGCATTTTATTGACTTTATCTTGCAAGCATTGTCATCAGTAAAATATAAGATTGTTGGCCCTATTCGTGTCGGCCTGTTACACATTTTGGATGTCATTTAGTACAATTCCATCTGCCATGTAGAGGTGTTTGCACATTCGAACAACAGCGTCGACAGTCCAATGAAAGTACAACGATATGCCATTAGCAGACATTAACGCGTACCAGTTATATATGTATATATATATATATATATATATATATATATATATATATATATATATATATATATATATATATAATATACAAATACAAACAAAAATATATAAGTATATATATATACACCTATATATATTATATGTAGATATATATATGTATGTATGTATGTATGTATGTATGTATATATATATATATATATATATAATATATATAATATATTTATAATATATTTATAATATAAATATATTTTATTATATATATATATATATATATATATATATATATATATATCTGGTGACTGGCTTGTGTACACACCTCGAACTGTCCGGCGGCCGCCGCCCTGTGCAGCGCCGTCTCCCCGCGGTCTGTCGCCGCGTTCACCCGGCACCCGTGTTGCAGCAGCACCTGAACACGTCCACACATTGTGAGTGGATCCAGTAAACGCCGTTTTTGCTATTTGTGGTAATTGTAGAGACTCCACCTCTTTGCCACATTTAGACAGTAGCTGGCGTGTACGTCACATAACATTATGTATTTAAGTCCCTTGTTGGTTCGTTTTTACCATTATTAACAATAAAATAATAATTATTATAAATGAAAAGATTGCCCGTAGACCCCCCCGCCACCCATTACCGTGATGTATTTTTGTGGACGACCCAATAATCACCTGGTGTCGTGCTATAGTTTCTCCTGCTCACTACGGGCAAGGGGATGCGACTACATTACGACAAGGGGATGATAAATCAATGGAAGACATTCTCCTCTAAGGGTGTCGGACTCTCGGTAAATCAACGACTTTACTGTTTTATTTATTCTGAAGTAACGGCGCTCTAGTGACACATTTGGTTCACCTCCCCGCCCCCGTCTTGCGATGTCATGGTCCGTCGACAGAGACTGATATTGAAGCTCCGGCACAGTCCACCAAATGTTAATTTTGTTTCCACGAGGTAGTGTTAGCCGTGTTGGCTCATTAGAATAGTGATCGAAAGTTACAAATGAAACATATGATTCATTTAATTTAACATGCGCATTAAAGGCGGACGCAGACATACATTAAATACACAGTACACATCCACACCTTGACCATGTTGACGTGGCCGAGTTCAACCGCCAGTATGAGAGGCGTGAAGTGTCGTCCGGGCGCCGTGGCCAGTTGTCCGGTCGAGTTTGTCTCTGCCCCACTCTCCAGCAACATCTCGGCGATACGGACGTTGTCTGAAAGCAACGACGAAGTCGCTCGCCCACTGAATACGATACACGACATGAAACAACAACCGTCGGTATTCCGAGCTCAGACGTGCGTAGAGCAAAGGATAAGCATCACGCACGCACGCACGCACGCACGCACGCACGCACGCACGCACGCACGCACACACACACACACACACGTATATATATATAATTATATATATAGTTACACATATATTATACATATATATATATATATATAATTATATATATAGTTATACATATATTATATCAATATATATATAATATGATAATATATAATTATATATAGTTATATAATTATATATTGTCAAATTATATAGATATATATAACTATGTATAATTATCTATATTATCAAATGATATATATATATATTATATATGTATATATATATATGTATATATATATATAATTATGTATATATACACCGACTATAACTACTGGTACAACTATGATTATCAATTGTAATGCCATGCGACGGAAATGCAATGATTGCATTAACCGAGATCATCCATATCACACATTCTCACATCATCAATGGACACAAACATTATGGCGCAACTGAACAATTTGACGCGGTTAGCCTAATCGTGGCAACGGGACGTTCGTCCCCAGTTGCGCTCACCGAGTTTGTCGCCTTCCATGACGGCGACATGCAGGACGCTCACTCGGTGCTGCACCTTGCAGGCGTCCCCCGTGTGCAGACCCATCGAGTTGACGTCGTACGCGCCCTTGTCGAGGATCCTCTCGACCACGGACACCATGCCGCCCTGGATGGCGGCGACGAGTGGCGTCGGTGCGAAGCGGGCGGCGACGGAGACTTCGGCGCCCGCCAGCAGCAGCAGGTCGACGAGCGCCTGGCTCTGGAGCGTCACGGCCACGTTGAGTGCCGTGCCGAACCGAGACAGCAAGTCGAGAGAACAGCCGCGTTTGATGAGGTACTGCGCCATGTCGTAGTTGCGGTGCCTGAGGGGATGTTAATAATAATGAATTTTATTTGGTGTCCGGAGTAGGACCCTCGTCATTATATTTACATAGACTTTAATAACAAAACAGACCATGGTAAAATTATATAACGCATGCATAGATAAGATTTAGTAACGTAAAATAGATTGATCCTGAAACGGTTTACCTTAAAAATATGATTGAATCTTGTATAAAAATTAATTCATAAGGTGAAACTAAGATAGTAAAACCGCTAAAAAAAATGTTAAAGTAAATCAGACTAATGTAGGCCCCTATTTGCAAAAGTAGACAACCAGACTAATAGTAATAATAAATATTAGGGCCTATGGCATATCATGATTGGAGTGAGTGCCATATAAACCCGATACACCAGGGATACGATGAATGCTACTTTCCGTAACATTACGCTAGACTTACAGCAAGACGCATTGCTGTCACGTAATCCGAATACACAGCAAAATGACGCATCACAAGCGAAGATATGAAACATTTCCAAGTCTGAATACTCACGCAAAGTCGACAAAGCGGAACATAATGTTAATATGTTCTTTCGTAAAAAATAAAAACGTATTTGTTTGAAATTCTTTTTACACCATAAGTTTTCGGCGGATCCAGTGACGACTCTTTCATGTCCCCTGTATGACTAGCCAAATGATTTTGTTTGTTGCGCTTCTGAGCTTGAATTTGTTAAGGATCTAGGCTCTATAGAAGTTTTACCATTATTATTAGTGTTATATGTTCCGACTTAGACGGATATATGAATCAGTAATATTAAAAATACATTTCTTCGGATGATTTTGAAATCGCACTACACTATTTTCTTCTGACATAACGTTGAGCATTCAGAGTTAGAACGGTAATATTTTACAATTGAAAAATCTGAATGCCAATGTCCAATAGTCAGTCTAACACAGCGTGCGGGAAACACAGATATACAACATCGAATTAAACGAATTTAAAATGTACACACAACAAAAATGCTGAAGTCAGTTACCTAACCGTGGGACACAACGGCTGCACAATGACGACGATGATGGACATTGACACCCAATGGGATCGTGTGTAACAAAACCAACATCAATGTGGCGGTATCTGAGAAAATAGCGAGACGAACTTGCATGCGACGTGTAGCGCGGTCATGCCGTACATGTCTCGTGCGTCGACGTCGACCTTGCCCCGCACGAGAGTCTCGGCCAGTGTCTCGGCGAGGTCCTCGTCCTGTCTGCAGGCGGCGAGTGTGTGCAGCGGCGTCCAGGAGAGATGCCGCGTGACGGCCTGTGGACGGTGAGACGACAATGAGGGGTCGGTGTGCTCCAGTGTGTGCACGTGAATGTGTGTGTGATCTAGGCGATGAGATCACGGTGCAGGTGGCGTTAGCGAGAAGACGACGGATAATTCGGGTGATGATTAAGGTGGACAGGCAGCCGGTACATGCAGAGGGAAGAAACATCAGCGCTACAGACCGTAGCCGAAAAAGGGAAACTGTATGAAGAGGGACTGGAGAGAGACGGAGGAAGATGAGTGTTGGGTGGACGGAGGGAGGAGAGGGAGGGACGGGACCGGTCACGATGTGAGGATTGGGGGAATGGAGGGAGACAATGGGAGCAACAACAGCGCACACAACGGTGGATGATGTCGACGTCACTCCGATGGAAGGAAGGTGTCTACCTGTGCCGCCACTGTGTAGTCCACGAGGGCCGTCACAAGCTCGACGTGGCCGAAGGCGGTGGCCACGTGGAGTGGCGTCACTCCGGCCATCACGACGTCATCCTTGTCCACCTTCGATTTCCTCAAGCAAGGACAGTGGCCAGCTTCCAGCATCTGTCAACATGGACACAAATCGGTTTAACGTGGCTGTCATCTACAGAAGTAAACAGACGGCCAAATGATCAAAGACGCTTTTACCTCATTGAATTTCCGACATTTTTGTATCAATCAATACGTCTTGATTCGTGACTTAGCGTTGCTATCATTCAAACAATATATACCATCAATTAATAGTATCAAATATTCACTGGTCTCTCACTGGCAAGATGTTCATTATTATTATTCTACCATTTTCAAGTGAGACAAAATCAACACTTTCGTAGCCATCCGATATATTTAACAGTTCGCATAAGTGAATCCTAATCAATACCAATATAAAAGTGGAAAGTCCAATTTACAAGTTACAGCTACAGAAATAAACATTTGACGAGAAATGATTTACTTGGCATGTTAAGCTTACCAAACGTAGTCGCGTCTGAAAAATTATAAGTGTATAAAATAATTATACGATATCACAGATACGGGAACGCCATGCCGTGTGGTATGCAATATACTGGCATACATTCTTGTATGCTGATTACGTAGACCTTGGGAAACTTAATCGCTCCATGTGTGGTTTCGAATAACATCCGCACAGGAATCGGGCAGGTGTCGTAACTACAAGTGTATTTCCCAGCCTCCATGCCTTATTCGTACAACTACAACTACACGAGATTCCTGTACGTGAAGACGGTATGCAGGACACACCACTAGTAAATGTTTAAGTACCTTGTGAGCGGCTTGCATGAGACCATTAGATGGCGTTTGAGACAACGATAAGTGCTAAACGGAAATATGACAGAACGGAGACCAGAAGGACAGACACATGCAGAAGACACATGGACATCGTAGGTCCGAGCGTATATTAGCTGATGCACAGAGCGGGAGGAGAAATACAATTACCAGTCATACCGACGATCCAATAGATGACGGGAAAAGTCAGGGATGGATGAGGTAAAGAACGAACTGTCGAGCAACTAAACACTCTTACTTGCACCAGTTTCAGGATGGCGCACTTGCGTGAGTGACACTTCTCCGTGGTGTTACCGTGGCCGGAGACGTGTTCACGCTGTCGACGAGTAAATGTGTCTTCGCCACCGCTCTTTTTGCCGAGCGCCGAACAAGAGGACGTTCCACTTCCAACTTGCGTGACGTCCTTCTCGCTGCAGATACTTCCTTTCCGCTGACCTTGACCCGTGTCCACCTTGTCTTCGGCGAGCACGTTCTCCGCAATTACGTCTTGCCGACGATTTAGTCGACGCGAAAGGCCGTAGGTTTGGTCGAATGTGTCGGAGGTGACACCGTGGACGGTGGAGCACCGGATGGACGGGTGCTTGCCAATGCGATCGAGCATTCGACCGACCTGTTGGCGAATGTTGTCACGGTGCTGTCTGGCCGAGCTGTCCACTGAAGACACGCTGCTCTCACGACGAGACGGGAACCCACCGCTGTCTCGGAATTGAACAGGGGCGATACCATCCGGATCCAACACGGTGCCTCTTCGCTTGCCCGCGTGTCGCTCGACGTGGTCGGCAGTGACCTGCTGGCGAATGTTGCCTCGCTTCTGCACCAACGAGGCATCAACGCAGCTGTTACGTTGTGACAGAATCCCACCGCCGTCTTGGAGCTTAAGAGGGACGATACTCCCCGAACTGAACCCGGCGCCTCGTGACTTGCTCGGATTCCGCTCATCGTAGTTGTTAACGATGCGCGCTTTGCGTTGCTGTTGCCTCTTGTTCTTGCGTCTAGCTCCGCTTGGGTCGTTTTCGTAATTCCGCAGGATTGACTCAGGAACGTGCAACATCTCAAACTGCAACTTGTGTACGCACGTCGGTGTCGTCTCTGGGAACACAAGTACAGATCATCATCGGCCCAACTGTAGCTCAATAATGAACATCTTATTTTATTCTGAACGTCCCGAAGTATGCTTCTGATTGAACCGCGTCGATATCGGTTATACGGTGCGACACAGTCTGTGGTGAGACCGACTGACCGACGGGGAGACCGGGGCTAGTTGTTACAAGGACAGCACATTTCAAGATTGCGGGTGGGTTTCTTAACCGAATCGAACTGTTTTCATGCCAAAGGGCGTAATTAATTGTTCGGGTTCTCACACTTGTTTGATATAGTGAGTTACATGAGGAGTCATAAAGTGTTACAATTTACCCCGATATGGGGCAAGTTGGACACATGATTTAGCATTGCTGAAAACTTCAATGATATATAGAACACTACACAATTAGTGCAATTTCTCTCTTTAAATGTAATTTAGGCTATATAAGTAGTTTGTTACTTGATAGAATGACCTGTAGATTATAACTTGTAGGCCTAACTGCTCAAAGCAAACATTCGCATATGTAAAAAGTGAATCTGATTAAACAGTTAGTTTGACTATAACAAAATATGTAGACATGCCATCGAGTTACATACAAACTCGTTGTGCAATTCGCCCTGGTGATACAAATATGACAAAGCACCTCAAAAATGCTTTTGTTAGGAATTTAAATGCCCCATACACACCAAAATGTTAAACCATTTGAAAGCCCTCATCTCGTATCCCAACGAGTCGTGTCGTAAATACATATACTTCATTTATTTGCAAAATGGCCTCGTGATACATTTTTAAAGCTTATTCTCTCCCAGTCAAAATGAGGTCCGGTGTGTAGCTGTTACGAGCTGTGCTAAGGGAGAAGTGACGGAAGAATATTCGACTTTTATAGAAACACTGCGAAGTTCATAAAGGTTCAATAACTATGCATCATCTCCATTTCTATTAATAAATTACAAACGTAAAAATTTTGTATTCCCCACAAAGAGATATATTCATGGAACTGTCAGCTCAGGTCAACCTTTAGAAATTATAAAGCCTGTAAATACTGGCTACGCCAAGGTGCTATCGAGTTAAACATAGTCACCATCAAACGGTATAACCGTAACCACAATAACCATTACCATAATGTTTATTGACCCCTAAGTAAGTACACGATTTGTTGAAAGTACATAAATTTCATTAGTACGTTTATACAAGCATACATACACACATATTACGTTATGTTCGCATACCTTTTATGCGGGAATTTCCACCAGGCTACTCAACGTGATATCGGGGAGGGGAGATTATCGGGGAGGAATACAGTGGGGAAACCACTACTACTATTATTAACATTATTATGCAAACAAAAAACTAATATCGTTGTGTTATATGAATGTCTACCACGTGAATTTCCCATTTGGGACCATTAAAGATTATTGTATTGTATTGTATTGCATTATAATAGTATACTATACGGTAGACTGACAATACATACAAATGTATTATGTATTGACATACGCTCAACTTTTAAATATAGAGTAAGTCCCGAATAGTGCATTTTATTTCATTTAAAGGCGTAATCGTAGCGTATCGCCGGAGTCACGTGATTTACACGTACCATGTAAATCTATTGGGGAACATACGGGTGCCTTGTTTTATTAATTTTTCATTAGACTATTGTGTGCAAACCCTCTGTAAAAAATTACCGTGTTACAATTTGCCAACGGTCTCCCATATAGGGGAATTCAGGGAAAAGTTCGGTAGAACTTTATTAATGGGACTCGATAAAGGCCCGGGGAGTGATAATTTCACTACCGTCCAAAACTATTGGTTTTTAAAAAATATGCGTTCGGGTTAAAAATTTTATAAGTTTTAATGGAAACCAATTTAAAAAAACTTAAAAACCCTTAAAACAGCCCCGGTTCCCCTACGAGGAGGTGTTCATCAATACGCGAGGGGAACTCGGGCAAAGGAGAGAGTTCAATTTGCATGATAGTTGATCAAATACACAACGGTTTAGAGATTTGTGGGGTTTTTAAAAGAAAAACATTAGAGCTTTGAAAAAAAAATTTTCACCCGTTTTTAAAAAAGGGGCCTTGGGGGGAAAACAATTAATAAAATGGGGGAAAAAAAATTCAATTTTTCCGGTCAACATTTAAAGGGGGGGGCCCAACGAAAGGCCGGCCAAACCGGGCCGAAGGGGGAAAATTATTATAAATCAAGGGACCATAGTCACCGAATACTGCAACCATCCTTACTGTTCAAATGCAATTCGTCTCGCCGATTCAGTCTCATAATAAAACATGCTGCGATGGGCTTCTTGAGTTTGGGTTCTGTTGCCTCAAAACATAGCACGATAACACTGCGTCAGGGCTGTTTGAAATGCTCTGCTATATATGATACTAACGCACTGCAAGGAGACACCTACCTATGCAGATCTGAACGTCTGGACCCAGGCGCTCCATGAGTTCCTCTATGACATCCCACTGTTCATTGGCGATGAGGGCTTCAAATAGCTGCTTCTTCCACGTGTGTTCTCGAGTCTGCGGGCACAGATCAGCGAACAACCTCCTTTACCAACGTTTATTGAGAAAATCTACTGAATAGCGCGCACTGGTGACATGATCATCATAGACAGATTGTCCTTATCACGTCGACACAAAGTCACGACTTTATCACACAACGTTCCTAGATGTTCGAAGACGCGTTAGGCGCCAGTTGATTCAGGTAATCGTGGAACTAATCACATCCCTGGTACCGTATGTAGGGCTCATCTGCGTGCGTGCATCGCCAGTGCGCACGTGCTGTGCAAACAGGTTTAGATTCGACTAGGCTAGATGACGTTACAAATCAATGTTACAACCCGCCCGTGGTCTTCACCCGGTCTCCTGTGCATGATTCGGTATCTAGATTAATATATTAATCAAATAAATGTCGACACTGGAGAAAAAATACTATTGGCACCTACGCAGAACATGCCTAAATAAATATACAAACGAGCACTGAGCGAGTCTACTAGTACTACCACAGTTGCAATTTTAAGATATATTAGCGTTGATCTATACATAGACGTGTTATGTTAAAGATATGCTAAACTTACGTTCGTATTACTACTGATACATTTGAGCGCCACGGCTTCGTGCACCACAGCGTGTCCTGAATATTCCGCTCGCAACACGTGTTGTCGAATTTTTCTGAAGCCGTGAAACCTCATTTCCTGTTACGAACCGGAACTTGAAATAGGTTGCTTGGCAACAACACGAATTTCCTTTTTCCCGGAATGCATTACTTGCGACGAGTTACTAATAAATATATACACACACGTATGTATTAAATGCCAATTGCTTCTCCACTGGCGCTTGAGGATGCATTGTTGACGTCCATTGCCGTATCGCAGTGGTTATAATTTGTGAATCTCAAACGAAACTATCCTTGTTTAACCCCTCTTGTCCCTGGTTAGAAACTTGTGAAATACCGACCAAGCCACGTTGTAAACTAGTCTAGTCGGAAGGAGACGATATCGTACACCCCCGGAAATATACTTTTCGCGACGCCGACCGTCGGAACGGCCTGCAATCTTCGCAGGCGTCACTGTGCCTGCACAAGTAAGTGTCGCGCACAATATTGGCACTGCGAGCTGTTTTGTTATTCTGCTTGACATGTCCGTGTATTCATTGTTGTTATACGCGACAATTAGCCAGGAGAAACCTGCCGGTTTTCAAGCGTTAATTGTTTACGCGCCGATTTCAAAGAGTTACAGGATAGGAACTTGCCGGTTCTGTCCTTTGGAATACAATAATTACACTTGTAAATTATGTTCATTTAGTTATCCTAGTGCACAAATTGACCGCTGAAATTAATAGACACTTCCTGTGATTACAATTTAACGTCCCTAGACCGCTATAACCATTTTGGGGCGTGGTCGCTAGCCCCATTCAACCAACATTGCGCGACGCTGTCTGTTGCTACGCGACTGCCAGCTGAACGAACAACCCTTCGGGGTTGTTTACATGGAACACAGCTTGTCATGTATCTGAATTATTATCTAGGTTTTGTTTGTGCTCTTTTCTGAGTTTGTTGTGTTTACATTCGATTATAATTCTAGCTACAATTAATTTTGGGTTGAGTTAATTTGAACAATACGACGTTGTCGTCACATTGAGGTACCACAATAACTAATCCGACAGATGGCGCCCTGACGCAACTAGGGTCTTTGTGCCGTCTTTTGCGCGTTCTTGACGTGTGTAAAATGCGGCACCGTTTTGCGGAACATTTTGCAGAACGCTTGTTTAAAGCATCCTACAATCAGCTGTTGAACTCGCATGACTCTGAAGCCTCACCCATAGCTAAATATGGATACAGTCTGACATGTCCGTCAATATGAAGGTATACTATGTATATTAATGTACATTTACAGCCGATGGAACGTCGACTGGTGACCCGACGACAGGTGTGCTGGCTCGATGCCGGAAAGGATGTTTAAATCATCTACAGCTCGCCGTATGCATCACACGAGACTGCTACGTCTTCACACACAGTTAAATATTGATATCGTATAATATGTCCGTCAATATGAAAGCATAATGTCTACATTAATGTACATTTACAGTCGATGAAACGTCGCGGAATGTTCGATTGAATTCAGTGCCAAGATGGCGTTGTTTTGGCTGTTCTGCCTATTGACCACACCTACGGCATGCCCACATACAAGCTATCGCTGGCTATGCGCCTGCACGGTCAATGGCTAATTGAGGATGATTTAAACAAACTTTCAGCAAAACATACAAACAAATCCACGTTAGTCGTTAGAGGCGCTGATACGCAACTAGGGTCTAGTTGCGTATTCGCGCCTCTAGCGACTAACGTGGATTTGTGGAACCCCATTGCCGCGTAGTATCTCACTCAGACGTACGAAATAGGGCCTGTAAGTGGGTCACGATACATGGCGAGACTCCGCGCGACTGGAGCTGATTGGGGACTGGAAACAAGAATAATATTCTAACGATGAATGACAGTTATAGCTTCCGACTGATGAATACTAGGAAAATCATGTCTTAAATACATTGTGTTAGACCTTTCTTATGTTACTTAAATGTCCGATTTAATATTGAGTTTACCACACTGTCATAGACATATAGCGATTTACGTAGTGCAGATAATCAACACGATTTTAGGCTTTAGTGTCTTTTACGGGATTTGCATTTTACATTGCTGTATGTTGTGGTTTCGATAAGCACTTATATCTGACAAGTTGTCTAAATGCACATAATCATAACACATGTATACGTTTGCCCAAACAGGTTGAACTGCGCGAAAAGTGGCACTCTTCATTATTAGTCAAGATCGCCAAACACAAGTACTTGCCGCTATTGCCATGGTAACCACCATAATAATCGATTAAAATTCATGATTTCCGAGATCATTGTCACCGGCAAAGTGTTCCATTGCTTCTGCTTGTAATAATCCTTCGGACAATATAACTGAAACACGCTATTTGGGAACAGTTCGATTATTACAAACAAAAACAAAACAAAGTCCTATATGTTAACATGGCGAATATGGATTTCCTGCCCCCAACTGCCCCCAACCTCGTTTTCGCGCGCGAGACTTACACGCCCTATTGTATTTGTTGCGTGATATTATTATTTTGTGATAGTAAATACCTGGATACCTTAGTCTCCCAACAGTGTCAGTGATTGCTCAGTGCTATTAAATTTCCAAAATAGCTCAGTTACATCGTTTAGTTAATTCCTTAGTTGTTATATTAAAATAGTACAACAAATTAATGTAAACAACAGTCATTACTTTGTTTTAAATTCTTATTTACACAAACACACGCAGGTACCCGTCTCTATAACTATGTTACAAAATAATGAAGTACAGCAGTGAGGCACAGCTGTTTCGGGAGCAACTGGCGAAGATAAAAAATACAAATTCAGGAGAGAGATTACAAAATTCAGGATGCAATGCAATGCTATTCCAGTTAATCATGAATACGTGAAGTTGCTAATAAAAAAGAGTCACCAAACATTGGTGGTGAAGAGAGATGGCAATTGTTTGAGAGTGGGAATATGGCGTATAGGAACCCTTCAAAATCAAGCAGTCATGGCAAACACCTTCATGATGCACATCGCCAGGATGATAAATATAGTTCCGGTCACTCGCGTTTTCTGGGAGACGGAACCCGCACAAAGGAGACAACTAGCGACACACTGGTTCACAGGTACACTCTTGTTGGCGTGAAACGTGAACCAGTGGGAGGACTACACCGTCACTCGTCAACAGAAGACAACGCTACGTCATTTTCAAAGCCTGACACAGTTCTCAATGTCGCTTATCTGAACGAGCCAAGTATTGATCCAGCAGAAAACAGGCCCAAGACAGTTGCTGTGGTGGCAAATACTGAGGCAACGAAGTCACAACATCGAAGCTTGCCAAACATTGACCAGACAGATAGCACTAGTGACGACATGCCCCAGAGACTGACGACGAAAGAGGTGTCAAAAATGTTGCCTGAAGTACGTCCTAAGCGGTTAACTCTCCCTACCCCGATCCCTTTGGTAGCATGCATGACCAATGCGGAATCGAAACGACTTCAGTGGAAGCGCGGACGATTGGAAGAAGCTATTTTTGAGGAGTATAAATTATGGAGGCACCCCGGGGGCGGAACCCCGGACAGACAAGGTAACATGTTCATTGACTACATCCCAGGAAACATGTTTTCAAAATCCGTAGTGCGATTTGATGACACTCAGTTGGTGTCAGCACGAGCCCCAGTTCATGATGCTGCAGCCGGCACGTTGGCGCCACCTGGTCAGACAGAAGTTGAGACGTTGCGGTTGTTTAGTGCGCCTCTGGGCACACGAGATGGCGGTCCTGAGCCATTAGACAGCCCATTCTTGCGACGACAGAACATGGTCGACCATGTGACACATCACGAAATGGAGCAGGAGAAACGGCGACATCTAGAGCTACAGGAGTTCATCCGGATGCAGATGAAAGAGAAGGAGCAGACACCGCGGACGGAACAGGAACAGAAGAGCATCAGTGCTCGGAGTCATTGCAACAGCGAAGTCGGTGATGATCCAAATGAACACGGCACCGAGACACGTGGCAAGAAATCGAAGGTTGCCGACCACGGCTGTCGTGACAGCTCATTGGTGGATGAAGGAAGTCTTACGTCAGAACAGGTAGAACACAGTGGTAAGTCTGACCGGCGAAGACGTCATAGTCACAAATCAAGCGAGACTAGTTATCACGGTCAACACAGTCAAAGCAGGTACCGACACAATTGCCATAGTCAGGAGCGAAGACGTGACACTTGTGACAGTCACTCGCATCATGATGACCGCGACACTGGTGTTATGAACCGCGACAACGCAGACGCCACTCACCAAGCGAAGTGTCGCCAGAGATCGCCATCGAGGCAGAGGTCGTCGTCGACGATCGCTGTCACACACAAACAGTTATGATGATAGTAAATCACGGTATCGGTCGCGACGTGCCGACAACGATGTTCGTGACCGTCATCGGAGTCACGAGCCACCAAAACGCAACACAGCACCTAATAACGCAAGTCCCAGCAGTGTGCTGCCGATGAAAATAGTCACTGTGTGTAATCTACCAACTGGGATGGACAGTATTCTACTGCCACAAACGACTAGCATCTACACTACCTCTGCATCACCAAAAACTGTCAGGACATCAGTGACGACAACCGACAGTAGTTTTACTGACGACATTGACAATGACTTGGACATTGAGAGTGTCGAGACGGAAGACGCTGACAACGATACTCCCGCGCTACAAGAACAAACTAGTGTCCACGTTGATGAAGTAAAACCGCAGGAAACAGAACCAGTGAGGTTGGGGGAAATAGTCCGGATATACGCTCCCCAACAATAGTCCACACCCTATAAAAGCCACAACTTAACAATAGCGAGGGTCCGAGTCAAGCAGCCGTCGTTACGTCACCATCTCTACGAGGAGTCGCGGCGCCGGCCGTCGGAACAGCCTGCGATCTTCGCAGGCGTTATTGTGCCTGCACAAGTAACTGCCGCGCACCATACTAGATCGGAATAAATACGTAGAAAACGGTTTGCTATGTTAGCAAGTCAGCAAAATGTCCCACGCATAATTGTTATGATACGAGAGTGGTGCTGTGCCTCCATCATGCCGCTGCCCTCGGAAACAAGAACGCAGTAGACAGAACCTCTGACACATATCTTCGTGATTCTTCTTTACCACGTCCACGCCACATCCAGCTGACTGTATACCTCGATACGGGACAGGGAAACATCGCCAACTAGGCTACCTCTCTGAGCAGTATCCCTGGGTGCTTTCAAAAGGAATGGGAAAACCTGTAGAAGAAACCCAGCTTTCACAAAGCATTCATGCAACTCAGTGAGGACCGGAACCTCAAGCCTCACCTGCCTGACAGAGTGGCGAGTATTCAATGGACGTCGTCCAAGCCAAACTCCTGCGCAAGATGGTGGGGGAAGACGAGAAACGCACTTCCAAGTCTAAGGTCGACCTGGCTCGCCTTCCTCCCTGCCACTCTGCTTTGAAGTCGCTCGTTCAGTGTATGATCCAACGCGTCGCCTTGTACAAGCGAGCTGACGAACCCATCCTGGATTAGCCAAAACCCTACGATGATGGACAAGGGTGGATAAAGACCGACTATGAAGTGATGGAACCGGTGTGGTCCTGCGATGCTGTCCTACCAAGCACACCTGTTGATCTCCATGACACCGGTGATCGTGACGAGGAAGAAGATGAGGAGGAATAAGACGAGGACGAGTTTGACTTTGACGATTTCAGTGAATGGTGAATGATGTTCTGACAATTATCATTTTGAAGCCCATGACAGGTTGAGGCGCGGCAGATCAGAAAAGATCATTCTGGCTTGCTATTTATCTACATCAATAAATGAGTTGGTAATTGAACTTAGTGGAATTTCTGTATTCACAGTACTTTGAATTAACTCCCAGGTTAACGTAAAAACAACACGATTTCTTGAGTTAATCCCCTCAAAAACTGTCTCAACTTACTGTATTGTGTGAGATACAGCGAAAAGTCAAAAAATTTGTAACTTGTGAAATACTGTGCCCGTCACGTTGTGTCGTGTTAATCTGTTGTACGAAGGAGTACGGTGACATAAACAGTGGTGAATCGAGAGAAGGTAGCCTGGGGATGTACAAAACCTCCAATTGCTCCCCTTTTGAGGCTCTCCAAAAACGTGCGCTGATGATGGAACGTCAACACAAATCCTCTCTCCGCGTCTTGGCATCGGAATTCTATTGATGAAGTCAAGAAGTGTTTGAAATCCTGGTACCGACCTCTGTTTCGAAACTTGGGCACTTTTCTTCACTGGACCACGGCCTGTCTTTCGGATGACTTACACCCAGGTCTTCTATAACTATATGCTGGTAGACTAGTCTCTTTTATCTGGTGTCTATGCCAGGGGAAGTAAAAGATCCCACGCAGCCTTGGGTATATGTGTAACTTGTATTGGGCTCACTGACTATACAGAATTATCCTATCCTACTTTAACATTTAAAAAGGGAAGTGATTACCAGATATATGTAAGTGCACATATATTGCAATGAAGACAAAACTACAAACATTGAAGTAGTGTACTCACTGATTCCATTCGAAAAAGAAACCTTGTGAAAATTGTCCATTCCGTTATTAGCTCTTGATCGGGCTGTTTGGAGTCAAAAAGTAAATCTTAAGTTTTGTTTTATTTTTGCTGCAATCTATATGGAATATTTTGTACTAAGTAATCATATCTATTAACATTTGTACTTTAACAAGTATGACAGTTGATTACCAAATACATATGTGCAAATATATGGCAATGAAGACAACAACATGGAGCGGTGACGAGTACAACAGTCTTACGCTGGTCAGTTTTATTTGGCACAATATTTACAAGTGCGTATATCTAGTTACACTACGGCCCTCACGTCACTAACGTCTAAACTAACTATCTTAAGTACAAGAGGTCACCACTCTTGCTCTATGACTATGTACAACTAAATGCAATCACATGAAACAAATACTCTGAGAAAACTTTACCCATCGACACATCATTATCTTCTTGCATAATAATCTAAAGCGACAAGTTGAACACCGTCGCTTCATTCAAGTTCAATGCTGTGGCTTCATTCTAAATCATCAACATCTATCAACATTTCACAAAACCGACTTCACACTTCCACACCACAGATACCACCACGTGACCATTACTGACCATTATTATCACAACTTTCATACAACTTTTACTTCTGCTTACCATTTCAGTGATATCTACTTCACGTTGCAGCAAATGATACACTATAAAAACCAGGCTGCCATTAATTAAAATATCACCATGAAGTACGTGTTGTTACAATTGGCAGTCAGTAACAAAACACTATACCTGGTATTATATATTTTTATATAAAAAAGTGTTTTTGTATATTTCATTTCTAACAATACACATCCAGCACAGAAATGATCTTGTCATCAACTGGTGAAATAACAAACCACAGTCATAGATACACTGAACAATATTCAGTTCCCAATTTATATGTAGACAGTAAAACAATGTTGTGTAAAACTCAGATAACTCCTCAGTTATATTATAAATTGTATCTTTAAACTACCCCTGCAGAATTCTTTTAAATTACATATTAATGCTGTGAACATCCTTTTAATCACAAGGTAGGAAAGTAATGCAGTATCAAACAATCTATCTGCAATGCAAAAAATTTGCAATCTTCTTACATGGGCCCAGCTTGTATTGTTTCTATGTTAACTAACAACAGGTTGTTATTTAAAAAAGTAAACCTACACAAAAGGAATCCTGACGTTTGACACAACAATGTTTTACTGTGTATCACGTTGATGGAATATAACATGTATATAACACCTATTGGTTAACACAGCCTTGAGGTAACAGTTATACAGATGACACATAAATATAACCATATACATGTATGTATCATATTAAACTAGAACACCGTATACTGGCTGTGTTTGCAGTCAGAATGTACATTACACTTTCCTAGTGTTGCGTTTAAAAATGTAAAAGTTGTATAAAATCAGAATTATCTGGCCGACAACAACGTATCCTGTTGCAGCGGCCTGAATAATATAATGCTGATACTTATAAAACTGAGAACATGGAGCAAGGCACAAATCCCTGCTTGAAGTGTGCACCTGGTAAGAATTAAGTGGAAACATCACATCCACTTTGTATTTCCTAATACAGTCATATGATATGACACATGGCAATGCTATCACATGACTGAATTGTTGAACGCAATATGACGCATAGAGTGTACCATAAATGCAATGGCAGAAACTCTAAAGCAAGCTGATATTTCACACGCAGGCACGCACGCACGCACGCACACACGCACGCACAATGCAGACTCAACAGACACACACAAATACATCGCATGTACGCACACAAGCATCCCAGAATTTCATCATTGTATCTGAATACAAACCACATTTTTAGTAACATACAGAGTACTTATACTGAAACACTTTCAATTATAGGAAGCTAACTATAGAAGATATTCATTAACAAACAAGTATTTCTATATGTTTAAGAAATGACAACATTCATTAAAAATCTGTCCAATCTTATCACATGACAATGTGACCATGATACAATAAGATGTACATATCATCATCAGCAATCATAAAATGTACAACAAAATAATCCAATAAACATATATTTCCTACCCTTGCATCTAAATTGTATGTGGCAAATAGTCATTTGACACAAGAATACAAAAATATTGAATTGTGCCATATGGTACATTGTATTACCTACTTTCACTATGAATAAATGACTACATAAATTTACAAAATACACATTTATAAATTAGTGGGCATAAAGCCTGATCATGCAAAGGCATTTAGTCTTCCACAGTTACGATTGTTTTTCAATTCACACAACAACATCATTATATAGTCCATTTATACATTTGCAAATATGAAAGACCTGTATTCATTGGTCACTTTTGTTTAACTCACTCAACTGAAGCCATGTCTCCAAGTATCTAAGGATATTACTAACAATAGTCCCATCTCATTGTTTATATTAGCATTTAAGACCTTTGAAGATAAACTGCATGAACTAACATGATATTGCAACTGGTAATCCGTGTGGATTAAGAAATTCCAACGATCATTGTGCATAGAAGCTACGATAGCCATGCGTATACATGGTTTTTAGAGACATCTAAAGCATTTTGTAAGTCAACCTTAGGATTCTTTGTTGTATTAGCCATTGTTTTATGCAACTGATTTATGTGCTTTTGTACTTTGCCGTTTCAAACTTTGTTGAATATCTGTTCTAAATTCAGTTTTGCAAATTATATAATATGTAATCCTATAAAATCGATATGTATGGTTGTCAAACAAAGATGTCCATATATTTGCACGAACAATACAGACCTGGTTCTGCTGATAAGACGACTGATTGTCCTATGATTCTGTTGATAAAACCACTGATTGTCCTATGATTCAATCGATTGTCCTATGATTCAACTGATTGTCCTAGGATTCAACTGGTGGAGTGTTAGTAGATTGTTTGTGAACAATTGTATTGGTAACTCTGACTCCACACTGTGGTATAGTACTGATAGTTTTAGGTATTGTGTGCCATTAAACATAGCATGGTTAACTGTATCAGCAATTGTATAATATTATTACAAATGGATCCAGTGATCCATGTGTTAAAGGGTACACCCCTGCATGTTAATACCCAATCATTTTTTTTTTAAACAAATTTATTTGGGTATTTGTTTTATCCAGAGTAAAACATGTTCTTGTCTATTATTGTGCTCCAGATATAACAGTCTCTGTGGTCAAACAACCAAAGACATTTTCATAAAATCCTGTACATAAGACAATAATAAATATTACAAGCAACATATATATATATATATATTAATATATAGAAATAGCAATATGTAATTTACAGATGATAACAATGGTGATGCATTTGTACAAATGAGTTTGAATGATTCTTGATGCGAATGAGGGCAGACCAGGGCAGCCTCAAATGATGATGAAATGTACCAATTATCACATGACTGCTCAGGATGTAACGTGATCGACTCGACGGAAGGTCGTTTTATGCTGCAGCACCACCTGTGGAGCATAAAAGGAAATTACATTACAGTGTTAACACAAGAATGACACATTAAAATGTTTCCATATGGTTACTGTCTACATCAAGGTTTGTGAATTTACCTACATTTCATAATTTTTAATGTAACATTTGAATGAAATATTGTTTAGCTTACTGTGTCTTTTCACTGACCCAATACTAAAAGACTAAACACATTGTCGTTATGTTCCCAAAATACAACAATAACTTACAGTGTTTATTACAGAAGCTGCAGTTGCAACCCAGTGGCGCTATCTGGTGTGCAGTGACCACAGTAACCTCCACATCGACCTTCCACCACTTGCTGGTCCTGAAACACCACAT
Organism: Ridgeia piscesae; assembly: GCA_025642075.2. Lineage (NCBI taxonomy): Eukaryota > Metazoa > Annelida > Polychaeta > Sabellida > Siboglinidae > Ridgeia > Ridgeia piscesae. The sequence goes on along the minus strand of JAODUO010000742.1, from coordinate 80,311 downwards.
CACAGCTTTGTCACAAATCAATAGCTTCGACATACGTATAATAAATCAAGGATAATTTATTACATGGAAATCAACGCTATCCAGGCATAATAACAAGATATCAGCCAATGTAAAGAAAGCCATTGACGTACTTAGATTCCATGGCTAAGCACAGATGTGCAATGTTTGAAATCATGTCTTTTTTACTCGTACAGAGGTGAACACTTGATATGAGTCATGATTGCAATTTAAGTGGACATCTATCAAATTATGTACATTTGGGTAATTAAACAATTTAATCAAGTAATCTTTTCTAAGAACATGTTGGGAACGTTTGAATGTTTTGTACATTTATGGAAAGTCACAATATACTATTCAGATTTGTCTACAACAGTTTCTCATTGCGGGTGTATTCACTGATATAATGGTGCACTAATTCACACTGGCTCACCTGTCATATATTCAACACTGTAAAAAACTCTTTTATGACAACCTCAGTGATAAGCCACCTTGCAATTAAGAGCACCCTAATAAATGTAGGAAAATAGTCCTGCTAAAGCAGTCACCTCTTTAATCAGGTCACAATCCAAACAGTGACCCTAATAGCAAGGTTTTCCTATCAATGCTGTCACCTACCTCTGACACTGCGATGTGCTGAGCTGATGTATAGCCAGTACTCTTCCATGAGCTCGAGGCCGATATTTTCAACTTTGTGCCGGCCAAGTTGACTCGGAACACACCCTGAGGAGACACGAACATCAACATGAAACATTCATGTGGACTAGAAATATATATATATAAACAATGCTGTAAAATAACATTAGATCATATTAAGTAATTTTCTAATGCAAAATTTTGATAAATATATAGATAATATATATTTGATAAAGGTGATTTAGGACACTTTAAGGTTCAGTATACCCATTACAGAGATGGAAAAATATCTTAATCCACCATATGCTATAACTGTACAATCACACAATTATTATGCTAAATATCGGGTTTGTAATCAGTGTATGCACGAATGATTCCTTTGTATCACGTGTCTGGCTCACGATTTCCTATTACCATATCCATCTGTCATGCTGATACACCCACAAAACAATAGTAAAACGTCAACTTTACAACTTGTCTCACCTGAGGACAGTTGTTGGTGCTGTAGCAATCACCAGCAGAGGCAAAAGGAACCCTCCTTGTTCCAGCTACAGTCGAGCTGAACTCTAAGTCACTCACTGAAAACACAGGTCAGTCAGTCTCTGAGGCTTGCAGCCATGTTCACACAAACTCCACAGGTGCAATGTATAAAACTGACACTACATTACAGACACAACCGACCTGCAAAATGTGTTCACTAAAGTCTTATCAAAGCTGATGTATCACAGTCAAGGTTCTTGAAGGATCATAATTAATTTAGCAATATTTAATTAAAATGAAGACAACATACTTATATGTGATATATGGATATACTGTATTAATTGAGAAAACACATTTACTATATCTGTCGGGTTTTCTGTCGAGAGAACACAAAGATTACAGCTTAACGTAACTATTTCTAAATAAATAATTTATCACTTTACAGGACAGCTTAGCAACATTATTTATTTATTAGATAAAAATAAAATTATGGATAAAAGAACATTAAAGAACAAGAAGAATATTATATAAGAACATTATATATTATTATATTTATATATTATTTAATATATTTCAATTTATTGTATATAGGCACTATGTGATTCAAACCCCAAACACATTCCTATTTGATATGAAATGTACATTGCATGTTGAAAATGGTGAATAAGCTTTATTATTATAATAAGGAATAGCAGGAGGGCGACCTTACCTATGACCTGGAGTGAGGCAATAACAGGAGGGCGACCTTACCTATGACATGGAGTGAGGCAATAACAGGAGGGCGACCTTACCTATGACTTGGAGTGAGGCAATAACAGGAGGGCGACCTTACCTATGACTTGGAGTCAGGCAATAACAGGAGAGCGACCTTACCTATGACTTGGAGTGAGGCAATAACAGGAGGGCGACCTTACCTATGACCTGGAGTGAGGTAATAACAGGAGGATGACCTTACCTATGACTTGGAGTGAGGTAATAACAGGAGGATGACCTCACCTATGACTTGGAGTGAGGCAATAACAGGAGGGCGACCTTACCTATGACTTGGAGTGAGGTAATAACAGGAGGGCGACCTTACCTATGACTTGGAGTGAGGTAATAACAGGAGGGCGACCTTACCTATGACTTGGAGTGAGGTAATAACAGGAGGATGACCTTACCTATGACTTGGAGTGAGGCAATAACAGGAGGATGACCTCACCTATGACTTGGAGTGAGGCAATAACAGGAGGGCACCTACCTATGACTTGGAGTGAGGTAATAACAGGAGGGCGACCTTACCTATGACCTGGAGTGAGGTAATAACAGGAGGGCGACCTTACCTATGACCTGGAGTGAGGTAATAACAGGAGGATGACCTCACCTATGACTTGGAGTGAGGCAATAACAGGAGGGCGACCTCACCTATGACTTGGAGTGAGGCAATAACAGGAGGGCGACCTTACCTATGACTTGGAGTGAGGCAATAACAGGAGGGCGACCTTACCTATGACTTGGAGTGAGGTAATAACAGGAGGGCGACCTTACCTATGACTTGGAGTGAGGTAATAACAGGAGGATGACCTTACCTATGACTTGGAGTGAGGCAATAACAGGAGGGCGACCTTACCTATGACTTGGAGTGAGGCAATAACAGGAGGGCGACCTTACCTATGACCTGGAGTGAGGTAATAACAGGAGGGCGACCTTACCTATGACCTGGAGTGAGGTAATAACAGGAGGGCGACCTTACCTATGACTTGGAGTGAGGTAATAACAGGAGGGCGACCTTACCTATGACTTGGAGTGAGGTAATAACAGGAGGGCGACCTTACCTATGACTTGGAGTGAGGTAATAACAGGAGGGCGACCTTACCTATGACTTGGAGTGAGGTAATAACAGGAGGATGACCTTACCTATGACTTGGAGTGAGGCAATAACAGGAGGGCGACCTTACCTATGACTTGGAGTGAGGCAATAACAGGAGGGCGACCTTACCTATGACTTGGAGTGAGGCAATAACAGGAGGGCGACCTTACCTATGACCTGGAGTGAGGTAATAACAGGAGGGCGACCTTACCTATGACTTGGAGTGAGGTAATAACAGGAGGGCGACCTTACCTATGACTTGGAGTGAGGTAATAACAGGAGGGCGACCTTACCTATGACTTGGAGTGAGGTAATAACAGGAGGATGACCTTACCTATGACTTGGAGTGAGGTAATAACAGGAGGATGACCTTACCTATGACTTGGAGTGAGGTAATGTTGATCCGTATTTTGGAATATGAAGTGAGACCGGCGCGTCTGTAGGGTTTGGCGAGACAGTTGCCACAGGAGGACGCATTCACTCGTGTCCCATTGCCTGGACACGTGTCAGGCTGGCGCAGTCTGGAAGGTAAGACAGTCACCTTGTCACCTAGCAGCTATGTCATGGAGGACTGAGATCGGGCAAGTGTTGTTAATTAACCAATCATCCATAACATGTTAAATATAATTAAGTCAGAATTATTTTGCTTGCACAGATAACTTCAAAATTATCAGTTTGTACAAGACATCTGGAAATGTTATATCATCATTTTATCACCCCCACTGTTATCTGCGCTAGCTCATGTAACTGTAAAATGTACAATGATGTTACCTTTTGTACCACATCTTACAATTACTTTAACCATGATGATTTTAGATGTTACAAAGAACACAACACACAGAATAACAAACCATTTCGAAAATCACTACACAATTCATCCGATGACACAACACAGCCATTGAACGATTAAATAATAATACTGAACATTTCATTTACTTGCCTGAATGATTAGGGTTATAATGTTGTATTCTATGCACTTCTAAACAGTGCTTATAATAAAAACAAGGGTATAATTATAAAACCCCGACACACACACCTCTTGTCATATACTTCCGAGTAGTTCTCCCTCTCGCCACCAGGTAGTGTTATATATTCTACAGGTTGAGATCGCATGCGATGACAGTAAACCTGCAAGAGAGAAGCAAAGGTAAAAAGAGACACCACCTAGCAGTAGGTCTTTCCCCTTTGCCAAATGAATGACTGTCCAGACCAACTTAATAATTTCACCACTTTTAACTAATTAACACATTGTTTAATTCCATCAGGACAATTTTCAGTTTACCCCAACATTAAATGTGGTGAAGTGATATGTCTATGAAGACTGTTTTGGTAATACATTATATCGCACAAATTAAAGTACCACGGGTATTCCCTCTAAGAAAGTGCCCTGGATATAGAAGCTGTAGCCATATAAGGGAATATTACCTCAAAGACTGTGCCTTGTATATAGAGGCTGTAGCCATATAAGGGAATATTACCTCCAAGACTGTGCCCTGGATATAGAGGCTCTAGCCATATAAGGGAATATTACCTCTAAGAATGTGCCCTGGATATAGAGGCTCTAGCCATTCCATATAAGGGAATATTACCTCTAAGAATGTGCCCTGGATATAAAGGCTGTATTCCCCATCAGTCATCACTGACATCTGTTCCTTCAATTCCCCACAACTTGACACGTAACCTGAAACAAAACCACAGCAAGAAACTTAATTCCTGTCTAAATCCTCTGAGATCCAAGCTTGGAGGTGCACAAAACAATAAGGTTTGTCATTGTTGAAATTGGTGTGATTACAGTTTTCAAAAGCTGGATGATTGTTAGGCAAGGTTGAAGTACCTGGTATACCCGGTAGTTGTAATATGATGGCAGCACTGTATAATGTACCCTCCTGATAAAATTCAAAATGGAAATGAATTCCAAAGGCGCAGGTTACACACATTATAAATCATACCATGCGTAGATAAAATAATATACTGGTATGAGAAAACGGGAATGTAATGGAATGTAAGCCATGTTCTTGCAACTCCATGAATACATATTAATGCACAAACACACACATGTAGATGTATACCCATATATGGTCAGATGTATGTCCATACATGGTTACATGTACGCCCATATATGTTCACATGTAAGTTCATACATGGTCACATGTACGCCCATACATGGTTGTATGTACACCCATACATGATCACATGTGTGCCCATACATGGTCACATGTATGCCTATGTATGGTCACATGTACACCCACACATGCACCCACACATCCATGACTACAGTCACATGTTTTAATTAAAATATTCATATATATTAAATAAAAGTTTGTCTCATACCTGCTTTCTGCGTATACTAATTACAAACAAACATCACACCAAACACAGGCAGTAGAAAGTAGGATTGTGCACTTACATGGTTTGAGGTAGCATGGTTTTGTTGTCGCAGGTTTATAAGAGCCCCGACAGTGGCGCTGGTGGCTCCGTCTGTTGGCATGAATGTTGTAACACGTCACGTTCCTCCTAGCTGTGCCGTGGCCACAATCCTTGGAACACTGGAAGAAACATTGTATACATAGTTATGTACACACTAGTCTCCAAAAGTACGTGTTTAAGGGGAGCAAAACTTAGTAACTGATTTGACGGTTCACCAATTGTTGTCAGTATGTCCATCTTTACATAGCTAAAAATGTAATAGTTATGAAGAAAGTATGTCCATCTTTACATAGCTAAAATGTAATAGTTATGAAGAAACATGTAACAGTTACATATTTTATTTTACCTGGTACAAATGCATACTGCTTCACATTCTTGCTTATTTAAGACAGCTAGTCAATTAAAATATTTCTTGAGTATCAAGTCAACGATAATAATAACCATTTATAAAACAGAAATTACGCAGTGGTGCAGTGAAAGATTAAAACTTCCATTTAACTCACATTCTGCCATTCATCAGCGCGCCAGCGGAAATAGGATCCGCAATCTCCCAGATTGCACCACTGCATGGTGGCAGGTCGATCGGTTTTATTGCAGCGGTCAACAATGAGTCCGTCAAGGATCCATCCCTCTCGACTGGTGGCGCGACATGTCACCTGACGTGTCTGTTTGCCGACACCACAGCTGCTGGAACACTGAGCAGGAACCACAAGTGTCGGTTAGTGACTAGTCACAAAGTACAACCACAAGTGTCGGTTAGTGACTAGTCACAAAGTACAACCACAAGTGTCGGTTAGTGACTAGTCACAAAGTACAACCACAAGTGTCGGTTAGTGACTAGTCACAAAGTACAACCACAAGTGTCGGTTAGTGACTAGTCACAAAGTACAACCACAAGTGTCGGTTAGTGACTAGTCACAAAGTACAACCACAAGTGTCGGTTAGTGACTAGTCACAAAGTACAACCACAAGTGTCGGTTAGTGACTAGTCACAAAGTACAACCACAAGTGTCGGTTAGTGACTAGTCACAAAGTACAACCACAAGTGTCGGTTAGTGACTAGTCACAAAGTACAACCACAAGTGTCGGTTAGTGACTAGTCACAAAGTACAACCACAAGTGTCGGTTAGTGACTAGTCACAAAGTACAACCACAAGTGTCGGTTAGTGACTAGTCACAAAGTACAACCACAAGTGTCGGTTAGTGACTAGTCACAAAGTACAACCACAAGTGTCGGTTAGTGACTAGTCACAAAGTACAACCACAAGTGTCGGTTAGTGACTAGTCACAAAGTACAACCACAAGTGTCGGTTAGTGACTAGTCACAAAGTACAACCACAAGTGTCGGTTAGTGACTAGTCACAAAGTACAACCACAAGTGTCGGTTAGTGACTAGTCACAAAGTACAACCACAAGTGTCGGTTAGTGACTAGTCACAAAGTACAACCACAAGTGTCGGTTAGTGACTAGTCACAAAGTACAACCACAAGTGTCGGTTAGTGACTAGTCACAAAGTACAACCACAAGTGTCGGTTAGTGACTAGTCACAAAGTACAACCACAAGTGTCGGTTAGTGACTAGTCACAAAGTACAACCACAAGTGTCGGTTAGTGACTAGTCACAAAGTACAACCACAAGTGTCGGTTAGTGACTAGTCACAAAGTACAACCACAAGTGTCGGTTAGTGACTAGTCATAAAGTACAACCACAAGTGTCGGTTAGTGACTAGTCATAAAGTACAAGATGTATACAGCCTGTATATTCACATAGTGCATATCTATGCTGTACAGGTACAACAAATATTTAATAGAAACATATTTATAACTAAAGAAATAACTGATACATAACAAGAGTACATCAGACATAATTACAAAGATGCTATTAATAATCATAATAGTTAAGAGAAACAAAAACACGTCTTCCAGGTCAGACACAACATGCAGTGTTCAATGTCCATTACTTGATTTTATCATTGTTCTGTTCTGACTACTGAGTGTTCGATGCCATGGATGTCATTTTTCTGTACTGATAGAAGTACTTTTTCGTACATAAGAAACAGAAAAACAAAGAAACAAATAAATTTTAATGAATGATCGGTATAAATTAGATTCTATTCCTAAAAACTGGCAGGAAATTGGCCTAAAAACAGGTGAGAGATTAGACACTGACATAAGTACCGGTAGTCCTACACAATCCGCCACGTATTGCTATCAACCTTACAAGCAAGATATGGTTTGATTTATGAACTGATAATGTTTATCACAAGATGTTTAGATATGCCTACATGTTATCTTTCAATACCTTGTGTGCACTGATCATGTACCATGACCAGGAGAATGGTGATAGACACATATGTAAGAATCTATGACTCTCACCTGGCTCCAGTCACTGGCCATCCACTGGGCAGAACAAGGGGCCAACTGACACTTCATGTCGGTCTTTGGCCTAGAGTCAGTCCCACACTCACTGGCATTTACTTCCTTTCCCCCAGCCGTTGTGTCAATGCAAGACGCATTTCGACTCATTTTTCCAAAGCCACAACTCTGGGAACACTGTAAATGTGACAAACGCACACAGTTATGAGTGCAATAAGACAATGTATTCATTACTACCAGATAACTGGACGAGTCATAAGATTACAACTACTTGCAATAAACTTTAAAATGTGGACCAGTTTAAACTTTGGTCCATTTACTTATCAAATACGTGAACCGTTATCAAAAGTATAGCTCTTCGACTGACATAGTTTGCCATAACATTTTACATTTGTATGGAAAACATAAACAATAGGAAATCTAGCATTTTTGGCATTGGAGTTATTTCATATTCAACGACATATGACCACATTCCAAAGATATCTTCCAAATTGGTATTGCATGCAAGAAACTTGTACCGTTGCCAAGACTCACCTGCGACCACTTGCTGACGTGCCACTGGAAGCGAGCGCATTCTGCCACAAAGCATGACTTGATGTCTTCTGGCCTTGTCTCATTCTCACACAGATGCGAGTCCAGCAGCCGATTCTTGCCAGCCACACACTTGACCTTTCTGTGGCTGACCCCAGCCCCACATGACACCGAGCACTGCAGTGAGAGAGAGACCATGTAAATTAGGAATTGTGAGAAGGGAAACAGACCACTCATGATTACAAATGCTGGTGTGGAATCCTAGTGATCTTTCTGGTGTCACACATACACACTAACAGTTTTGTTTAACCACATATATTTTCAGTTTGTTTTACAAGACCTGGCTACTGATTTGAAGGTACATTCTTATATAGTACAGTATCCAGTCCTCAGCACTGATCAAGGCACTTTACACTTTACTCCCTGGCAGACCTGTTCAACCGAACACCATCCTGATTCCTCTGGGAAGTGTCCAGCCATAATGCAATTAATGCGCAAAGACTGTTCATACACATACTCCACTGTCTATAGCCAGGTACCCATTCATAGAGCTGAGTGAACTGGTGCTATGCAGAGTGAATGAATTTGCCAAAAGGTTTCACATGGCAACACAGGATTTGAACCCGGGTGCTCTTAGTCAAGAGTCCAAAGCTGTAACCACGGTAAGTCCACAGCTGTAACCACAGTGCCACCGCGCTACTACAATATACTAGACAATGACATGCTGCCTGTTGTAGGTGGTCAGGACTGACTCGAACCTTGGTCCACTTGTTGACCTTCCAGTGTGGACATGATGGCTGGCGACACCTCTTGACACTGCGGGGTCGACGGTGTCTCCTCTTCCGCGTACATAGACTCTCGTCCACCTTGTTACCCTGGCTGTCAACACAACTGATGCTCCTGGTCTTGTGCCCTGCACCGCACGAGGTGGAACACTGCGAGAGAAACAAAGGGGGTGAATGTGACATTTATGTAAAAACAACCTTTCACAGCAGCAATGTAATCGCAAACACCAGGCGACTACAACAGAGGCTAATATGGAGTATTTGCAAATAGGCTTACAAATACAAAATAGCACCCATAAACTGATGTCTGGTTTAATGGATCTGACATTCAAAATAATATGTACTACAGGCTGTATTGTGAAGAATGGAGTCATAAAATAATGGCTAATTAGGTGTTCAATAAGCCTGAATATTAAATAAAGAATTCAACAAATACAATATCTGTTAATGCATTGATTCAGATGCCTGGACTGTCTTTTTTATTTGTATGAGATAATAAACAAATCAACATTGTACTACATTAATGTGTTAATACTACATGTACCGAAGGTAACTTAAATAAAGAGTAATACAAATTAATGTTGTGATAAGACAACACACTTCTGACGACAGGAGGGACATTGTGACCATCCCACACAAACCAGTGGCCAGACCTAGTTAAGTGACACAAGCAAGGCATTTAACGCTGTTTTTGTTTCGTATAAGCACACTGCACCACGGCTGATGTCATCGATATGTCCCAGACAAACCATGTTGCTTAAAGCCATCAATGTGAACTTGAGACTTCGCTTACAGTTGCTAGTGCCATGTCAACTATAATAACTACATGTGCTACCTTATATAAACTGCATTTTTGTATGTCAATATACCTTTTAAGAGGATTGCGAATGTATTGCATTTGAAATGGATACTTTTTAACAACAGATCGGTTGCCTGTGGTAACAATTCAGGAGTGTTAAATGTTACTTCATTGATATATTTAGCACAGTTAGATGCCAATGGTAGTCAAGACATTTTACAGTTTAGCCAATGCATTACTAGTATTTCATAGAAATGAACTTATGTTAAATTGGTGCCACTACAGAGTAAACATATTACTGGCTTCCTTTTCATATGACTGATAGTAACCACAGGGCATTGCTACTTTTCGTAAACAATGGAGAGTCTCAAGCGAAAGTCCAAGTTCAGCCAGTACAGTGCAATTCTTAAACAGGCTCTAACACATCTCTGCCTATTACATAACTCAGGCAGATGTTATGACATTTCCGGTTAAGTCCTGGTGCACAACCAACAACAACAACAAACAACAACACATGGCTACGAGCAACAACAAAATACCACTTTGACAAGATACTTTGTTGTCACATTCCTTGCATCGCAAACACACACACGCGCACAGATGCCTAGACTCATGACTTGACACACAAGTGTAAAAGGTGTGTACCTGGGTACTTCTAACCACGTGACGTTAATTACCATGCTCCCACGCCCACAAATTAGCACAGATTAACATGAATTAAACATAACAGACAAGGGATTAAGTAACTGCGGTGTAAGCAACACGGAGGTGTGGGAAAACACGTATAAAGCAAGCCAGCAGTCCTGTCAACTTTACCCCTTTATTGGCCTGCTCTATGGTCACGTGAACGGCTGCGCGTTTGGACAGGGCACGTGAACGCAAATCATTGTACTGAAATAAGTCGGAGATCGATACAGTTTTCTCAGCTTCAGGACAAGCCAGAAGTGAAAGCTAAATTCAAAATGACATTGCAAGAACATGCACACAGAAGGGAGGTTTTTACAGCAACATGAACCCACCAAAAAGCTACTATAAATCACTATAATTTACATAAAGTAATATACAAAAACCATGTAAACAATAATTAAATCATTTGAACACAAAATAAGTAGAATAAGAGGTATGCCTACTTCTGATGTGGGTCCACAAATCTCAAAATGTAGCTGTTTTACACAAATATTTAAAGAAACACAATAACTGTATTAAAATAATGATAAAAAGGATACATATGGAGAGAGAATTGATTGAGAACATACCTGAGACCAGGACCCTCTGTTCCATCGAGCGCCCCCTACACACGGAGCCTTGCGACAGGATCCTGCTGGTGCCGGCTTCCTGCTGGCGTCACATCGCTCCTCGTTGAGAAGGTCTCCGTTCTCTCGGCGACACACCACGACTCGTTCTCGTCGACCCGCTCCACATGTCACTGAACACTGCAACAGACATCACCAGTTTACTCAACTCAGTTGTTGTAGTGACTAAATAACAAGAGCTGTCTGTCTGCACAATGTTGAGATGAGGAGAAGGATTCAATAGACAAAGGAAGACAAAACATACCTCGTCCTTGTTCCAGGGAACCAGGAGGCAGAACAACAAAACAGACAGGAATATTTTAACGAAGTATCATGAATGGTGTAGATTAAAACCCACCATCACGCACAGGGAGAAAGTGCGGGAAAGGTATGACAAACGAATGGTGGTGTAGAAGAACGGACACCACACAACAGTTGCATGATGAATGGAAGGTGATGTGACAACTAGTGGCTCACCTGTCCCCAGTTGCCGTGGCTCCACGTGGGACAAGCCTCTGTGTTGCAGTCGTCATACTCCTGAGGTCGTGCTGACGAGTCGCAGGCATCAGTTGGTCCGTTCTCGTCCTGACACATGACACGGCGCCGTTTCTTGCCTCCGCCACATGACACAGAGCACTGAAACACCCAAACACCACTGCTGTCATTTGTGGTAAAATATATATATATATATATTTATATATATATATTTAATTTACAGATTTGCACAAGGGTATATTAAGTTAAATACTGTGTTATCTGTACTATATTCAAGTTGTAAATTTTAAACTTTCTACATTGTTATGGGTATAAATTAACAGTATCAATAATAAGTGCAGCTGAATCAGCTGAATTATATACTCAACTGCACCAAGTGCCAGGCAAGAGAACTAAAGCACATATGTAAGACGAGACCTACCCGTCCATAGTACCCGACACGCCAATGTGCGGTTCCCGTGACATCATTGCTCGAGATGCTGGTGATGCGATCTATGCTAGGACATGAGTGGAGGTTACAGAGTCGCTGGACGGAGGGTTTGACCGCCATGTCACACTGGGTGGGGTTGGTGATCTGACCCTCCAGGTGCTCCAGGGTGATACAGGCCACCCGGCGCGTCTCCATGCCCTCGCCACATGTCACTGAGCACTGGGGACAGAAACCGTTAGGATCATGCACGGTTGCAACAGTTCATAATTTGTATTGGTTTACTGAAACTGTTAGTGGAATACTGTAAGTTACTATTTTTTCTGTACATTTTAGGAGGGACATGAAACTGAACCGATCTCTATTCAGTATTTTGCATATGTATAATATATATATATATATATATATATTTACACTATATATATATATATACTATATATATATATATATTGTTAACTTATTTATTTTTTATACATTGCAATATTATATTACCTTATATTTTGGATCACACCAATCTATCTGGATTTCAATAAGTCTGACTTGATAGGAAGTAATTGATACATGAACACAATTTTGGACTGTCATTATGTTACTGGTTAACCAGTCCACTGGCCATCCAGAACTGCTAACTTTGGGTGAGACTCTTGTGCAACCTTGTTAAATTAGCCCATTTTAAACCAGATACTTACCCCGGACCACTCTTCCGTGCGCCATGTTCCACAGGGCCTCTCCATACAGGGCTTCACAGACTCAGGCTTTGGAACGTGTTCACACTCGCTGTTGTCAGCTTGAGCGCCGTCCTGGTCCACACAGCTCACGTACCGCTGACTCGTACCAGCACCACAACTCTTGGAACACTGCAACACATAACCAACTCGTACCAGCCCCACAACTCATGGAACACTGCAACACACAACCAACTCGTACCAGCCCCACAACTCTTGGAACACTGCAACACACAACCAACTCATACCAGCCCACAACTGACACCAACCAACTCGTACCAGCCCCACAACACTGCAACACACAACCAACTCGTACCAGCCCCACAACACTGCAACACACAACCAACTCGTACCAGCCCACAACTCTTGGAACACTGCAACACATAACCAACTCGTACCAGCCCCACAACTCATGGAACACTGCAACACACAACCAACTCGTACCAGCCCCACAACTCTTGGAACACTGCAACACACAACCAACTCGTACCAGCCCCACAACACTGCAACACACAACCAACTCGTACCAGCCCACAACTCTTGGAACACTGCAACACACAACCAACTCGTACCAGCCCCACAACACTGCAACACACAACCAACTCGTACCAGCCCACAACTCTGGAACACTGCAACACACAACCAACTCGTACCAGCCCCACAACACTGCAACACACAACCAACTCGTACCAGCCCCACAACACTGCAACACACAACCAACTCGTACCAGCCCACAACTCTTGGAACACTGCAACACACAACCAACTCGTACCAGCCCACAACTCTGGAACACTGCAACACACAACCAACTCGTACCAGCCCCACAACTCATGGAACACACAACCAACTCGTACCAGCCCCACAACTCATGGAACACTGCAACACACAACCAACTCGTACCAGCCCCACAACTCTTGGAACACTGCAACACACAACCAACTCATACCAGCCCACAACTCATGGAACACTGCAACACACAACCAACTCGTACCAGCCCACAACTCATGGAACAATGCAACACACAACCAACTCGTACCAGCCCACAACTCATGGAACACTGCAACACACAACCAACTCGTACCAGCACCACAACTCTTGGAACACTGCAACACACAACCAACTCATACCAGCCCACAACTCATGGAACACTGCAACACACAACCAACTCATACCAGCCCCACAACTCATGGAACACTGCAACACACAACCAACTCATACCAGCCCCACAACTCATGAAACACTGCAACACTCAACCTGCTCTGTCACGGCTACTGCCAGCAAACTGGTATGTCATTAGAGTTAAATGCCATTTTATGGTCACCTACTGGAGTATATAAAATTATAATATAAGGTCACCCATATAATACAACCACCTTGGTGATTGTAGAACAGCCCTAAATTATGTTTGTAAAAGAATAGGAAATGTTGTTTGACTCATTTGGCCTTTGTTGCCAGATGGGTTTGTGCCAGACAAGGCTGACAAGACACAGACCCACTGTTAGTCTTCTGACAAGGGTGAGTGAGTTGGGTGAAATCTATGGAACAATATCTATCCATTCATTTGTACATTTTCTCTTACCGTGGTCCAGCTGCCTGTCCTCCAATTTAGTCGTCGTGACGATGGTGTTGTCGTTGGTCTGGCTGTTGTCGTGGCAACCATGTAGGTACACGGGGGTAAGTTGTAACACTTCATCTGGTCACGAGGTCGTCTAGCGGGGTTACACTTGTCGTTGCTGATGACCTGACCCGATGACCCAGCCCGACACAGAGCCACCCTCTTCTTGGTGGCCGGGCCACATGTGGCTGAGCACTACAACACAGTGGTGGGTTGTAACTACACACTGGCGGCCACTGTGTTAACACATATTGTTGACAAACCTAGTTTTCAATGATATAATTATAATTTTATGATAACATAAACTGCTAGATTACTTTGAAATCTTGATGACATAGAATAGAAGAACAAAAGTAGATATATTAAGTTGACATAGCGGAAATTAGTTGACATGTTTACAAGACTAATTACACATTACTAAAGATTACTAAAAATGTACACTTTATATATATATATATATATATACACACATATATAAATATATATATATACACACATGTACATGTATATATTGCATTCATTAATACGAATGTATTAGACACATAACCCACCCACCCCATGCACTCACTGGCAGAGTGAAACAGCTATTTAAAGGGGTTTTAAACATCTGAATACAGTATAAATAATCGTGCATTGAGATGATTCTACTGATGAGCGTAATGGTGGGCAACTGCATGAGAGTGCACCAGTAGCCACCATTCACCCCAGTACAGTGACCCAGGAGGGGGGACCAGTGGCCACCATTCACCCCAGTACAGTGACCCAGGAGGGGGGACCAGTGGCCACCATTCACCCCAGTACAGTGACCCGGGAGAGTGGACAGAGTTGCAGTAGGGTCTGACCTGTGACCAGGAGCGAGTGTACCAGACTGGACACGGCCCCAGGTTACAGCGAGCCTTCTTCTTTGGCTGACCCTGTCTCAAGCACTGTCTCTTGTGCACGGTGTTGTCACCTCTCTTACACGACACCTCTCTCACACGCATGCCATTACCACACGTCGCAGAGCACTGCAAGCAAACCACAGTGCTGTCACAATGTAGGGTAGTGTGGGGCAAAGTGCGTCATTCAGAAGCAAACATAGTTTGGTCTAACTGGTCACTTTTAATATACAAATGTATACCACAAACAGTTATACACTTCGTTATCTATATAGACATACAACTGTAGCATCTCATTAAAACCGGAAAAAGAAACAAATTAATATTAGTGAAATTCTACAATAGTTTCAAATCACGTTATGTGAATAAAAGCATAATATCGGATGTTCTCTGTCTGAATAGTTGTCTTAATTATCATTCACAAATAACACACTACTATGATAATATTACTAAACAGGGCTAATCATTTAAATCTTAATAGTCAAAACAAAAGTAAACATTCGCCAAAATGTCATCCAATATCAACCGAATATGTTACTCTTCTTGGCTTGACGACATGCAAAACTGCAATTGCAACAACAGATTTCTGAGCATGTCGCTGACCTGTGTCCAGTCGCCGAGCTGCCAGACTGGACAAGGAGCCTTGTTGCACCTTCTAGAGGTGTCTTTGGAGCCCCGACACTGTGTGTCAGCCACAGTGTCGTTCCTTGCGTTCATGCACACGGCGTCTCTGTATTGTGCCCCGCCCCCACAACTCTTGCTGCACTGTAACACCAGGGCACATGGCTAGACAGGGTCACCACCTCATCACGCATGTCTCATGTGTATTTGTACACATAACACTGTACAGCAGTTATTCATTTACCACCTTACCCATGGAACTATAAACTACAGTTCCCTCTGGAGAATGGATAAACACCCTAAGATTCCACTAAGTAAATCAGTCTAAACAACTACCTTCGTATTTTTAATGAATCGCCAATTATTTGCAATGTGAGTTTTTTTTAACACATTCATGCTGCTACAATTAACACATAATCAGTATATAATATTTGTTCCATCCACTTACAGATCTTGAAAGAATATTCTGTTGTATCTAATCCACTATTCCTAATGCTGCTTCATAATACCTTCAATTTTTCTATCTACAAAATTGAACAAATACTTCATTGCTATTTTCAAAACCATTGAATACTTGTATCTAATGTGTTTGACTGTACGGTTGTTGAAAAGTCACATAACAAAATTCTACAAAAACACAGAGTGATCGATGTGTCATCGTCACAGATGACATGACAAGATGCCACACCTTGCTCCAGTAGGAGTAGACCCATCGGGCCCGCAGACACAAGCCTTGGCAGCGCACATTCGACCGTGGTTTCTTCCTCAGGTGGGCACAGTGGCGGTCCTTGACGTAACGCGGCCGATCTCGCTTCACCTTCAGACACCGCACCTTGCGCATCATCACACCAATACCACACTCCACCGAACACTTGCTCTGGTCCTGGATCTGCCACCTGGTGACCAAAGGTGACAACCTTGTTTATGTGAAACCAATATTGAGGACATTTAAACTAAATGCTAGTGGAAACATCAGGGCTAGTGGTTGTTACAACCTTGTTACACCTGTAAACTGTATTAATTTTTTTTACAGTAGGACACGAGTTATTAATACAACAAATAAAGTTATGATTACTTGCAGAAAAGCTTACACATCAATCGAATGCAATACAAATATTATTACTAATTTAATTTGTACATTCAAAGTATACTGATATTATCCTGAACCATTCGTTGTGTTCATAACATGCTACGTACCGCACAGTGCATTTCGTATGACACCTCCGGATCACAGTTTTCGGCTTTCTTAGGTGTTTGCAATTGTCATCAGAGACAATTTTGTTTTTTCCTGACTCAACGCAGACAATCTTACGACGCTTGAAGCCTGAAATGTCAATTATGGGAATAAATTAATCTAATCTGCCTATTTGTATTTAATGAAATAAACAAAGCACTTCTATCACCTTTTATTTGAAAAAATCTTCCTTAATTAGATTAATGGCTTTTTATTGATTCTAATCAATGATGACATAGTTTTATTGACATTTTAAACTTGTTATAGACTGCGTAAATTTACATGGATTGAGAAATCAAAGAAGCAATTGAAATGAACACTTATAAATTAGGGAGTTGGAATCACATTGAGATGGATAAGATAAATACAGAGAAACATTAAGGAGAAACTGACAAAGAAAACAAGGGCAACAGAAGATACGGTAGATGAGGAAATGTAAGACTGAAACTATGGAGACACCACCAATGAGTTTCTAAAGGGTGAATCAGTAAGGATGAAAATCACAGACGATAAGGAAGCATAAAGTTACAATTGAGGGCTAAGATTGTAAAACAACTACAATGAACTGCAGATTGTGGGAAAATTGCAGCAGATGAGGATTGGTGAAGAAGTATCACATCCTGCAAGGGCACAAGGGCAGGTAGAAGTAGAAGACGTTACTATGACACACCTTGACACACCCTGTCACAGCGACTCCACGAGCCTTTCTTGCGAGACCACATGTAGGTGACACGGGCAGGGAGGTCGTCAGGCTGGGAGGCTGGCTGGGAGATGACATAGCTGTAGCTGATGTCTGGAGGATGCAGGTCTCCCACAGACAACACCTGTAGCACCACAACAGCCACACTGATGACACATTCATTGTTACACAGTGCAGTTGTCTTGAAGGCTCAATACATGTTATATAAAGTAACTATATATTAAGCCACAGCGAAAACAAAACATATTATTCGCTAATCAATTTAAATCAAAAGTATGATGCATGGCACTATACAAGATTGATTTGTTATGGCTCCCAATCTTCTATAAAGCATGAAACTTATAATTATACTGATCTGTGGGTACTACTACCATTCAACATGTTCTCATCTTTCATATTGCTATTGTTATATACAACTTCATCCATTATAATGATAAAAGAAAATTGCTAACATGCTCCAATTCAACACCCTTGTGATTGTTTAATAAAAAAACTAAAATATTCTGTGATCATGCAGCATGAAATTGACACTATTCCTTCCATCATGACAACATTTTGTGCTGCGTGATCCACTGACATCTAGTGAAGAGTGCCTTGGCTCACCAGTAGTTCCACGTCATCGTGCAGAGTCTGTGTGCTGTTGATACGCTCCACTATGTTGTCGGAGCCGGTGTACTCCAGCACGCTGCCCTTGATCTTCAGTTCCTTCTTGAACATGCTCACCACAAAGTTGCCATTCAAGATGTACTGGCCCCCACTGTCTCGCAGGGCTGCAATAAATAACATGTGACACTTAATGCAGTGAACTTGTGAGTACAGTTACTATGTTACCAGCAGTTGCGAAAAAAACATAAATTATATGAAAAGATGAATAAAAATTAAATAAATGTAATCATTTTGTACTAATAAAACAATTATTGTTTTTTATGTTTTTATGTAAAAGAGTAACTGCATCGATTAGGTTAAGCAAGCATTTTATGTATACTATTATGAACGTCTTCAAGTTTCATAAGTCTGTGTTAAATTGTATGAAATTAAAGCTCTAACTTATGCTGTCAATGTAATGTGATAATTATTAATCAAAAGATATAATCTCCTGTTGCTTACTTTCATTCCATTTATACTCGTCACAATACCTCCCAAAACCTACCCAGATAGTTGTCATCCTTTGTGAGGTTATTGTAGCCATGCTGACGAATGTCAATATCTGTGGCACCACGCGGTATTCGCCCCACTGAATTGTAACCTGCAGCAAAGCCAAAAACAACTCAGTAGGCACACGTGCTGCCACCTTCTGATCAAACAGCTTATTACTACTCTCTGGAAACATGCCAATTAACAGTAATGAGATCACAACAATTTTACAGGTTTACTTCGTTATAACAATTAGAAGGTTTTAGATCATTTACATAAAGCTATATTACATTTATTTCCAATATAAATTAGAAAGTTTACAGTATAACTAAAACGACTCATATTCTGATTACAAATGCAGTTTCAACGACACACGTTATGCAAAGTATTACAACAGCTGCCAAAACTAATAATACCATAACAATTTAGAATTATTAATTCACCTAACAACATAAATGAAACAGTGTTATTACTGTGAAGGGTAGAGTGCTGTATCAGGCATGCAGGTAGAAATATGGAACTTTGCAACAACTATCAATACTCGTATTTAATACGACTACTAATAGTTAGTGCAAATGCTAGTCTAGGGCTGGGTACTGGTAGAACATTTCAAACTTTTATAATGTATATACGTGTGCTTAAACAAAAAAAATCAATTTGTATTTATAGTATATAGTCTTAGTTTTTGACAAATATTCACTACAGTATGTATATTTTCCTAGCCGTATTTAATAGTATCGTGCAAGTCATACAAATGTCAACGTCACTTGAATGTCAACATTTTATTCTTCATAATTGATGTATTTTGAACCACTTTTCATTGCTTGATACTTTACATCTGTCGACATAGTGGAGCGTATCATGCAAGATTTTGACATAAATCTGATTAACTCACAATAAAAACAATATATTATTTAATATCAGAATATAACAATTACTGTTTTCATTGTGCATATCTCCATGTGAAGTTTATTGTGCGGTAACATCGTTCACAACAACTGTGCATGCGAGAACGACGCACCAAGTGCAATTGATCAAGCCCACCACCTGTACAGTGACCAGTCCAGTGAACAACACAGTAAACAGTCCAGTCAACAGTGCCGTGCGGTAGTTTAATCAAGCATGCGCCGAAGATGGTTTAGGTTTCGCCGTATACTAGCGAGGCTTACCAAACTTTATCTGCTTGTTCACACGGTAGCTCTGCGTATCAGAAGTAGTTTAGAAATGATCATGTACACATTGATTCACCAGACACCACATCAAAAATAAATAATAAAACTTATATTGCACTTAAACATAAAAAATGTAGCTCCTAGATGTATAAAACCAAACGGGTAAATAATAAAAACAGCTTCTGACTGAATGGACTGATCGAATTATTGACGTCAGTATACCCAGCCCTATTACAAGTAAAAGCAGTCATCATAACAGTCACGACAACCAATGATATCACATCAATTCTACTCCACTTTCACATCATGATATCATTGTTACTATTGCTACATCAACGACAACTAATATTGTTATTGCTAGTGCTTCATCATTACTTCAGCAATATGACACATGTCGTCATCACTACACTACCACTGTCATCTTCAACACTGCCCCCATCAATACCATCACATCGTCACCACCACCACCACTGTCATCACCACAACCATCACCACCATGATCATCACTACCACCATCATTACTACAACTACCACTACCATCACCACCAAATCTTTCGCCATCATCACCACCACCATCATAATACTGATTAACATAACCCCATAATCCACTTGCAGCATCACTGCCATCTCTACCCCACAACCTCCATCACTGCCACCTCTACCCCACAACCTCCATCACTGCCACCTCTACCCCACAATCCCCACCACTGCCACCTCTACCCCACAACCTCCATCACTGCCATGCCACCTCTACCCCACAACCTCCATCACTGCCATGCCACCTCTACCCCACAACCTCCATCACTGCCACCTCTACCCCACAACCTCCATCACTGCCACCTCTACCCCCACAACCTCCATAACTGCCACCTCTACCCCCACAACCTCCATCACTGCCACCTCTACCCCACAACCTCCATCACTGCCACCTCTACCCCACAACCTCCATCACTGCCACCTCTACCCCACAACCTCCATCACTGCCACCTCTACCCCACAACCTCCATCACTGCCACCTCTACCCCACAACCTCCATCACTGCCACCTCTACCCCACAACCTCCATCACTGCCACATCTACCCCACAACCTCCATCACTGCCACCTCTACCCCACAACCTCCATCACTGCCACCTCTACCCCACAACCTCCATCACTGCCACATCTACCCCACAACCTCCATCACTGCCACCTCTACCCCACAACCTCCATCACTGCCACCTCTACCCCTACAACCTCCATCACTGCCACAATGATCACCCATACGTCACTAAGAGTTCTGTTTGACAACAACGTTGAGCATGCTACGACGAGAGATTAGAGGTGACTACAGCCAAGTGCTTATCAAGTTATGGCGATGTATCCTACCATATCTTACTTCATTGAAAGTTCTCGTGATCCTCACACACGTCCGGCCGTTGCCGCCACAAATGCCACAACGGTCACGTTTCTTTGACGAGCCAAGCCGATTGTCACAGCCAGCTTTCTGAAGACAACATCACAACAGTTTCACTTTCTGTCATTGAATAATTACATATTTCAGAGCTACCAAGTCTCAGGCATTTGAAGTTGCGCTCTTACATAGCTAATGGCAAATCTCATGCATATTAGCCAATATTATTACAATAACAGCCTGTAGGCAAATTTTCGTGCACATGTTGACATATTTATTCATATGTGTAGGCGGATAGCACAGAGCAACCATTGAATTCACAAAGTTATTCATATCACCCCCCAGTAATCCTTATAAAATGACGTCTTTGAAATAATTTGAATGGCTAAAAGTGCTGCCATCTGGTGCCAGAAAAGAGGATGTTGCCATCTGGTGTTCTACTGTGGAACTGGATAACGCACCTATATCCAGACACAACTGGTATTTGGTCATAAATGCATACTTGGCAAAGGCAAAACACTCCACTAGAAGACAACTTACATGGCCAGTCTGTGGCCTTAACACTCTGACACTTTGACAAGTGGACCCCACTGGATGAATGGAGAAAATAACAACATGGGGAGCCAGAGATTGTGAGATGATGTCAAGTGCCTGTACCTGACATTTGCTCTGGACACAGATGTCCGAGGTGTAAGGTCCACACTTTGTGCCGTCCACTACGCGGTCAGAGAGCATGTAGTAGGCACTGCTGCCAGCCACTCGGCAGAACATTTTACAGCGATCTTTCAGGGCGACTGTCAACACAAATACAGTGTCAATGTCTTCAAAATAACACACTCTTTACACCCTCCAAATGATCATTTAAGGAATTTTTTATATTCTTATAAATGGTTCTAAAAAGTAATGAATATCATATAATACAAACAACTGGGATTTCTGGATTAAGCAATTAAACTTTATTTCACATACGTTTTTACTAATATGCTAATACTATAAATAAGCTAGCACAGGTAATTAGTCAAAGTAACATTCTGTGAGAACTTTTTATATAATTCTATTACATCATGCAATGTGTTGAACAGTTGAATACGAAGTTCTGATCCAGTGCTTATATGGAAATGTGGGAAAATTCCTTAGCCACAAGTTTTTTATAGACTGCATCTTCACTTACTGCCTGAATACTTTGGGACCCATCGTACATTAGGATGAAGCCCATTGATGTTGAAGTGTTTTCCGTCAAACTTGGAGCATTGCATTTCTCGGAAACTCATCTGGCCATCGGTACAATCCTGCAGCAATTAATCAAAGCTGTCACATCTTTTTAGCTGGTGTTTCAGTGCAGCTCAGAAGTGTCAAGCTTATTCTAAAGAAGCAAAGCTCTCTACATATTATTGTAATGAACACATGACCATTGTTTATTTGTCTAGACTCATGAAACTGTCCCTAACATGAGAGAAATAAATTAACTAAACATGAATTCGTATGAAGATGATAATAGATGGTAATTTTGTAACAATTATGCATGATCCAATGTACGGTAAAATAAAGTAGACTTTATAAATGTTATGATAATGAAATTAAATGATATGAATAATTTGCAATAAAACTGTAATAATGTAGTAAAGAGTTCCAGATTTGGTAGTCTCCAAATTGTACAGAGGGCAACTGCTTACCTTTGTATTACATGATTTGTATTTGACTCTCTGACCTGTGCAATATTTGCCTCCGTACTTCGGCCTGAACAGAATTAAATAGTATGAGTAACATGTCCATATCAAACAACATTTGAAACATCAAATGGATATAAACATTTCAAAAAAGTATTTTTCTTATAATGGGTGAGACATGGTGTAACTTTTTGGAACAAAAATTTAGATTATATCTGAGTGCAAAAATACAAATTAATGAAATAAATTATTTGTGGATTGCAAAAATATTAGCACTGTGAATGTGTAAATATTGGTCAAGATCTCGGAAGGGCACATATATAAAATAAGTAGAATTCTTCATAACCCAGGTTATCCACTTGCCATGTGGACATTCTTTGTCAATCCAGCATTATAGAGCAAGTGTGTCTATTTCCAGTGCTGTTAATTTAAGAAAAAATGGATTACTAATTAACACTGCTTAGTAGATCATTGTTATTATTCGACCAATGGGATGACATACGCTGGTTTGTTGCAGAACCGCTGTGCCTGTTTGATGCCACCCCCACAGGTTCTCGTGCACTCTCCATATGAGCCCCACTTGCTCCAAGAGCCATCTACTGGCGTGAACTCCCGACGTGGGACGCACTCACCCCGCTGACACCACTGCAAGCAACACACCCAATGTACCCCGGCACTACACACCCAATGTACCCCGGCACTACACACCCAATGTACCCCGGCACTACACACCCAATGTACCCCGGCACTACACACCCAATGTACCCCGGCACTACACACCCAATGTACCCCGGCACTACACACCCAATGTACCCTGGCACTACACACCCAATGTACCCCGGCACTACACACCCAATGTATGCCGGCACTGTGCCTACATGGCATGAAGATAAAGGTACGTTTGTGTGGAGGGCAGCAATTCAGTGACAAGTCTTGGCCATGTTCGTTCACTCAGTGCTGCTGCCCTTCACTCAGTCGTATGAATACGTACCTAGCTACAGACCATGGGTTGTATATTTCTATAGGAATAAGTGCTGGTGTGTTAATTCTAATGTGGCTAAATTCTTCAGAAAGATATTGAGATAGTATTTGACTGAACAGATCTGCTAGAGTTTGGGTATAGCGCTATAAAAGAACTTACCTTTACTTACATACTATCCAGTCGTTAGGACTGCTCAAAGCTATAACTCTGTGGCAGAACTGCATTCAGTTACTGTACAAACCCTATTCGTACACAAATACACATCACTGTCGATTGGCAGATACTCGTACATACAGCTGAGTGTACTGGAGCAATGTGCAGTGAAACAAACTGGCCAAAGTTTGAAATGGCAGCAAGAGGATTCAAATTAAGAACTGTGTTCACTGCTCTAGCCACCACACTCCCAGCTTTACACCATCATACAGGGCTCTGTTAGTGTTATATATTTATCCTGGCTTAATAGCAAAATATATGTGTGAACATTTTAAAGAATGCACATACAAAAATTATATGGAGCTGAGTTTCGTCAAAACGATGTGCTGTGTGAATAAACTTAATATGTATGTTTACTTTCTTACAGCAGAGTAAGAAAAAATAGTAACACTAAGCAACATAACCGGACATTACAGATTAATAAAACAATATCAGTAAGTAAATATAATATTAACAGACTAATAAAGTTACATTTCGCTGAGGTATGAGAGGTAGTGAGAGAGCTGTTACCTTCCCTGTGGCACACTCAGTGCCGTCAGACCATGGCATATGCTGCGTCCTACAACCACTGTTCTCTGATTTCCCCGGGCTTGTGCACCACAGCCGCTTACAGACTGGCTACAAGAGACAGAGGGTTAACTTATTACACATTGGTTATAGAAGAAGGATGGTTAACTTTGTAAAGATCAGCTTAAGGTACAATGGGTTAATTTATTATTGTCATGAGAGAAAGAAGGTTAACATAGGCTTGTTATAAAAGATTTCTTACTGATAAGCAACATGTGTCACAGGGTTAACTTCTGACAAACTTGCTACGCAAGCGGAGGGTTAACATGAGATATGTACAGTATGTTCACATGGCTCCAGGGGCCCATCTCAGCAGAAGATTGTTTGTAGACATCTGTGTTCAACCAGCTTTCTGGTGATGAGATACTTTTTAGGATGCTGCCATTTTTCTATCCCAGACAGTTATGTTGATCTACCAGCATCAAGTTTCCTTCCCAAAAAGTATATGCCGTCTGACTACCACACCTGTACAAGACTCATGGCTGCCCTGTAAGACAGTTTTGAAGATGAAAAGACCACCGGTTATGCATGTTGTACCCAAATATGTAGCCAACATGAAAAATAGTAAATTTATCAACACCCTATTGAAAGAACACTACTATGTTTGCCCCATTATTACATTATTTTCATTAGCATACATTAGTAATGTGCAGTTGAACCTCATTATTACAATCACCATTGGGACTGGGCAAACGTGACCTGATTAGTGAGCTGTCCGTATTAGCAGGACTAATTTCCTATATTTTACTGAACATGGGACAAATTTGGGACTATCCTATGATGACCTTAATTGTGAGGTGGCTGTATTACTGAGGTGACTGTACAGCGAGGCTCGACTACCAAACGAGATGAAACCCTGTAAGCAGTTAAACAATTTGTAAAGTTTAACTAAAGATGTGCTTAAAGTCACAGACACCAGTCTCACCATGAAAGGACAGATGGTTGAGCCCTTGCCAAACACCTGGTCACACTGCACGTCCTTGTCATACACCTGCCCAGGCTGGGTCTTAAGCTTCACTGGCATCTTCAACTTGGGGTTGTACTGGACGGCTGTAGGCTCATCCAACAGACAGTCCCCGTGGCCAGAACTACAAGGCAAGGCAGGCACATGAAGGGCTGTTACACAGAACAGACACTCAAATCAGTTTAAATCCAGTTGAGATTCTACTGTTTGTTTCATTCTTACAAGTGGCAATGCATTTTACATGATCAAGGAAACCCGGACATGAAATGCTATTTTGCAGGGTGTTTGTGTGTTTCATAATCATGTGTACAGATATACATCATGTGCACACACACACGCACGCACGCACGCACACACCACACACACACACACACACACCACACACACACACACACACACACACACACACACACACACACACCACACATACCATATCATACGTATGCATACGTATGCACGCACGCACGCACGCACGCACGCACGCACGCACGCACGCACCCACCACACCACACCACACCACACCACACCACACCACACCACACCACACCACCACACCACACCACACCACACCACACCACACCACACCACACCACACCACACCACACACCACACACCACACCACACCACACCACACTACACACATACCCATACATACACACACAAGCACTGTTGTAAAAAATGCCTTGTATACAAACAGAACACTGATGAGAATGCCAGCTACGTTACGTACTCGAGGTAGTCTATCATGAGGTTCTTGCTGCAGACGGACCAGGACCAAGGATTGGTGCTGTAGTCAAGGGTAGGGGACATGACGTGGAAGAGACCCAATTTCTGGTCCTTGAACTCCTTACATTTTAACTTGTCGTCATCGTGGGGTAGACTGAATCTGTAAACAGGTCACATTGATGGCTATTACTAACAGCATTTCTCTGTAGAATGTAAAAGAAACTATTTTTACAGCATTTGATCAATCATGATTACTCTTGGGTATTTTAAATATATGAAATCGCATTTTTATTTAAAACTGTAACTGAAATGAATGTAGTTAATCTTGAATTCAATCCATGAATTACATGTTAAAATGTTCTGTAATAATTTTTGATACACTTATTATAATACAATTAAAATGTTTATTTTATAAAAATAGCTTAATAAAATGGTACTCTAAAATGAATGTTATTTTACACTATATGAACGCTTCGTGCATTAATGTGCTGGAACATCCTGGCATTCAGGAACCATACATTTATTACTATTTTGGTGATCAGTCATTATTTCTACAGCTGCTGGGTTATTGCAGACACTATCAGATTGCTCTGGTAGAAGGTTAATCCCTACAAAAAGATACTACAAGATTCACGGTGGTATAGAAATGCCTTGTTTCACTTACACATGGCCAAGTTCATGAGCTATGGTGAACGCAGCACTGAGACCATTGTCTTCTATGATGGAACAGGTCCGCTTCGAATCACACATTGTCCCCAGCTCAGCCAGCCCTGAAAATTATAAAAAAGTTACAGCTTTGCTAATGTTCCTCTTCCAATGAATAAGATTAATATTACATTTCAAAAACACTAGGTAAATATGATGTTATATGTTGCCAATATTTCTCTCATTTGTTGGCTTTATTACAAATTCTTCATATAAACCATCTTAAATTCTGTCACATGAATAACTCAGATTTATGATCACAAAATAATGTAAAATCCATATTGAAACACAAGACACTGCAAGATTATGAACCCCACATCATTGGCCACACACTGAGAAACCATGGCCCGCCCCCTGTGGTCGCCCCCTGTGGTCGCCCCCTGTGGTCGTACCAAGACCACCGATAAGCAGACACATTAACACTGCAATAAACTAACACTTCCAGTGAAATATTGCTAATAAACTCTATTTGCACTACACAAGTAATCAACCACAGGAAAGACATGTCCACTGTCCCTAGACATGTGTGATTTACCAAGCTTTCGCACTGTATTCCAGGCCACAGTTATAGAGTATTAGACAAAGGTATACAATTACCAACATCAAAGAATGACACAAATCATAATTGGGATCTATGTGATGACAGCCATAGGTTAATCGCATTAATCAATTACAGTAAGACACTTACCAAGTGTATCACATTTCCGCGATGACCGGCATATATCTTCCCTGCAAATGAATGAAGTTTCTTGTTTAATTAAGTTGTTTATTAAGCAAGTGGACTCATAGGATGACTGTTTGCAACATAGACTAAACAATTGTGAAACACCGTAATTGTTTTTATGTGTGTACATACACATTCATAATATGTAATAACTATTTTGTTTGGATATTGCCAATTTTTCACTCTATCCAATGCACACAAAAATGAATCGTCAAGTTCAAATATGTATAAGTGAAATGATCTAGCAACACCTTGATGTCCACTAAATAAATGCAACTTATTAACTCATTTTACAATGTTACAATATAAAGGTCCTCCCATTCAGCAACGACGTGGCCCACATTACTGATACCCCCACATCAATGGAAGTAGTAGTTTCTTCAACTTTATGTGTGTCGCATTCTTTGGCAGTTATTTGAGCTACAGTAGACACACCTGGTGAGCAGAACGGCAGTGTCATGATGGAATGGACTTGAGTCGTCTGGGTCATTGTTTTCATGCTGCCAACTACAGAAGTTACGGAGTGTGCTCGCAGCATTTGATGAGATTCGAGGTCCTGCCTGCATCACACAATAAACATTTCAGGTGGTTCTGACAGGAAACTGATGCTATGGTTTCATTTCACCATCAGAATGCAAAACTATGATGCATTACAAGGTAGTCATGTGCTATTTATGCTTTGCTTGATTTACAAAATTTTAACCCAAGTGCTCACAAATCAGTATAATGAAAACTCCATGCCAAAACGAATGGGATATCTGATTTATTTGTGAGTGCATGCTATCAAACCCTTCAACTGTTAAGAAGTATGTAGAAGCACCCACACATACATGCATCAACACACAGGGACATGTTCACATTTGCCAGGCCTGGGTGGTGTGCACTGTCTGCACTGTGTATGTACTGTGTTACCCTCCCATCATAACCTCCTGACTTATGGGGCGAGGCAGGCAGCTGGGTGCTGATGGGTGCTAAAGCTGCAGGCCAGCAGCGGGTGCCTGGACTGGTCAGTGGGGCCCAAGACTGCCTTCCTGGCATGGAGTGGTCAAGTGCACATATGTGGCATTTCACATATATCTGTCTGTCCATCTAGGTACACTCTGTCTGTGCACAAACACCAGGTGTGTGTGTGTGTGTGTGTGTGTGTGTGTGTGTGTGTGTGTGTGTGTGTGTGTGTGTGTGTGTGTGTGTGTGTGTGTTGTGTCTGTGGTGTGCGTGTGCGTGTGTGCGTGTGCGTGTGCGTGTGCGTGCGCATGCGTGTATGCGTGCATCATCCACCCATCTATTGGATGCTCTCAGCACATTTTGGAAAGGTGGAATTAGATCAGCAAAACAAGCATGTTATATATTACTGCCAATTACTATTCTTAATATGTCCATTAAGCTTTCAAAATGTTTGTCACACTAGTGTATGAGCTTGTATTATTATATACAGCGAGCCTTCATGCCTAAGATTACTTGTAGAGCCTGGATGTCTGTAGAGCTTACGTCTGTAGAGCCTACATGTCTGTAGAGGCAGACAACAGACATTCTGGCAACCTGCCTGTGTCCAGCTGTCCACCACGTCTCTTCACCTGGTTTACTCCCCCCAGCCCTACACACTTGTGGAACTATTCATGTGCCCTCACATTCTGGGGCCAATATAGCCCATAAAGCAGGTGTAATTGGCCACAAAGTACACGGGTCCAAACGGCAAGAACAACATGACACTGATCAAGTATGTGCTCTCACAACCTGGCCACATACTCAGGTTGTACAGTGTACTACGATTGCATGAACCGATGGGCTAAAACTGGGGCCATATAACCTGCTTCTCTGCCCCCGCCATGCGTGCCCCTTTATTTCCTACACTGAGTCATTCACCCGCTCATCAACAACCTCCACATTTAACGGATGTCCCTCTACCCGCCCAATGGCAATAGTTATTTGATATTTCTGTTATGCAAATCATCTTAGTTTAAATTAATGATAACACCCACAATGTTTCCCCATTTATGCATGTGCACCTCTTCAAATTCCTGTGACTGCCCGATAAGTGTCAAGGGTCACTGTATTCTGGGATCCAGTCAACACAGAGACTGGTGTGTTCACTAGAGGGCGCCACTTACCAGTCATTCTCTTTTAAAGTTGTCAAGGCTTTAGAACATGGGACATATTCTAGCTGTGCTAGAGAGGCTTAGTTAGGGGCATGTTTTATGTTCAATTGGTAGTAGCAGTTAATCAAATAATACTTCATTCAGCTTGTCAGCAGACAAACATTTTAAAGATGTTTTGGAGACTATAGAAACTAATCTAGACATGACATTTGAGTTTAAGGACCTGAATCTTAAAGCAAATTATTTCCCTGAACAATTTACTAAAATACTGATTTATTATTTTGTTCTCATCCGAACACCAAGACGCTTCGACCAGTTAACAAAAAATCTGCTTCCAACGCTAAATATCTGCTTCCAACACTAAATATCTGCTTACACCAATAAATGTCAACTTCAATTAAGTAACAACAGTCTGACCATGCCATGGACTATCATCCCTGGACTATCATCCCTATCTCCAACACTGCCTGGGTTAGCACTCTGTGCCAGACCACCGGGGAAAGGCCATGAATGTGTCAGTTCATCATCTTGAATCTGGTGTGATGATGGCAATAACATCAAGGCAGTTATCATGTCCGTATCATATACACTGGGCACGCCTCGCACCGTATAAATCAAGCAACATGGGAGTGGTCAAAACAATAACTGAGGCAGGATTGACTGTATCAATAGCAGGTGCCTGACAGCTTTAGTACTGTATTATGTTGTTTGTGAAAGGCAACATGCGCTTTACTTTATAGTAAATGTGCAACACGTTTTGTGAATGCAGAGGGTAATCTAAGGGTCAGAGGCATTCGCTAACTGCAGAAACAGTACTTTCTAACATCTTATTTATAATATCCACTGTGATTTCCTTTGTTGGTTTATATGCTTTACAAGGAATAGCTACAATATTGGCACATATTACATTTTTATATCATATAACTAAACTTTCAGATATTCAAATTCTAATAAGTTTAATTTTTAGGTACCATAAATATACATTACAATAATCAGCTGGACATATTATAGTAGGTCTTCTACTGATTAAAAAAATTATAGTTTTTAGAATAGCCATATTTGCCTGCTATAAACTGTGTTACCGCACCAGTCATCAACATGGACAACTGTGTCACCGCACCAGTCATCAACATGGACAACTGTGTTACCGCACCAGTCATCAACATGGACAACTGTGTTAGTGCACCAGTCATCAACATGGACAACTGTGTCACCGCACCAGTCATCAACATGGACAACTGTGTTACCGCACCAGTCATCAACATGGACAACTGTGTTACCACACCAGTCATCAACATGGACAACTGTGTTACCGCACCAGTCATCAACATGGACAACTGTGTTACCGCACCAGTCATCAACATGGACAACTGTGTTACCGCACCAGTCATCAACATGGACAACTGTGTTACCACACCAGTCATCAACATGGACAACTGTGTCACCGCACCAGTCATCAACATGGACAACTGTGTTACCGCACCAGTCATCAACATGGACAACTGTGTTAGTGCACCAGTCATCAACATGGACAACTGTGTTAGTGCACCAGTCATCAACATGGACAACTGTGTCACCGCACCAGTCATCAACATGGACAACTGTGTTAGTGCACCAGTCATCAACATGGACAACCGTGTTAGTGCACCAGTCATCAACATGGACAACTGTGTTAGTGCACCAGTCATCAACATGGACAACTGCAGCCAGAAAACAACATGCAACAGTCAAAGCAGTAGTAATGGTGTTATTAGAGGTGGGAGACTGAGTTAGCTACTCAGAGAGCTGAGACACCCCATAACTAACTACCCCAATCTTTGGCCCCTTTTGACACAGATCATAATTTTATAGACGTCTCGGGGTCTGGAACAGTGATCTACAGAGCACCCAACGTTGCATGTTATGACCCCGCATTATCAAGTTCCCAGACGTCATGTAAATCTTACAAGTGTCCCTGTCCCTGACTACTGTAGACTTGTGTCACTGTTTTGGGGTCTGAACCTGACAGGACAATTACTACCTCCTTCTGGCTCAGAGATACATCAGAAGTGCCTCGACAAACTGACGACAAACCGACGAGGACATGAAAGAAGTTGACTGGCTGGGGTCCAATAACCACACAGTGCATCCTTTATATATTCTCATGTTTTAACATTCCTCAACGTTGCTAGTCTGGGAGTCGCGCTCCTGTAACATCTTTATCTCCTCGGCCAGATAATCTCATTCGCTTTGATATCACAAACTCGGATTTGTACATGTATACCCCTCTCAGTATACACAGCACTGCTATTGTTAGAACAGGACCCTACCATTGTGTCACACTGCCGGCAGCTATGGTGTTCCGGCTGAGTAGCATGTACCCCAGGGTGTAGAATTTGTAGTAGTTACACCCTCGGGTGTGGAATCTTCTACGTTCAGTCATTAATCTAAGCAAACAGTGTTTCTGTATGTCATGCAGCTACAGGACAGTCTAGCACTGTTAGTGCTGTGCAGTGTGCACCCATTAGGTCTGGACTCATTGAGTCCCAGAAATGGGTTATAAATACAGCCACGAAAACAGATTTTACATCCCGCAGTTTGGATCCATTTGTTATGTTGACGTCTGGCAAAATGTTCTTCTGGGTGGCATCTGCTTAACATGTGTCTAGCCGCAAACTGACCAGAGATAAACTGACCACAAGCAACCACTCGTGTAGAGCTTCCAGCAACATAGTAAACGTCACATGAGATATATGGCGAAGAGGCACATGGTGTGTCAGAGAATTATTCAACAAGGTCTACCAAGAAAGCAATCCAAAGGAAACCAAAGGATCTCATTGTGAGTCCTACAATGACTCATTGACATGATACCACAGATATTTGTAAATGTTTTTTTAAACACTCATTTACACAATCAATAGATCAATTATTCCATTCCTTTATAGTCACCTGTGATAACGACTACCTTTACAGTTAATATCATCACGTTATTTCCTTTTATAGCTTGTATCATCATGATATTTCCTTTGACAGCTAGTATTATGCACGGTATTTCCTTGTACCGCTAGTATCATGCACGGCATTTCTTTTCACAGCTAGTGTCATGTAAATTTCCTTTTACAGCTACTGTTATGCATGATATGTCCTGGCAGCCAGCATGGGAATTATTTGCAAGATTCTTCAGTCTTTTTAATAATTATTACACACTATAAATATGTAAACCCTGCAACAACTACCAGTTGCAGTTCAAAGCTAATCCTAACTGTGCAGTAAAACAACTTTAACAAGATTTATTTAACAAGACAACATACCTGTTCCCCTTCAAGGACCACAATCTGTACAACAACTACGTTGATGGCATTGCCTATACTTGGGTCTTTGTATATACTTGCCACCTGCAAATAGACGAACCACTTTTAAATTCTTGTCAAAGAGGAAACATCCTTTACATATTCAGGAGCACTAGTATCAGTTGTGGAAGAATAAAAATTTTCTTAAGTTACAAGTAAAACATTATTTATTAGCGAACCGACATCACTGGCATGCTATTGTGTTGTAAATATTCCACTGCTGTAATGTTTGATATAAATGTTGAATTTATGCAAAAATATAAAATCTGATTCAAAAATTTAATTGTTTTGGCAACAGAAACATTTTCAACATATAGCTACCATGTTTTCTAACGCTGTTTAAAACATTTTGTAACATGTGTTCTTGGATGAGTTATTATAAAGTTGAATGAATGCTAACATGAACACTGAAAACAGTAATATAATATAATTTTCCAACTTCAGTAATGAAATATTGGTTCACTTACTATGGACATTAATGTAAGGACATATCGGTGTAGATCGGAGCCGTGATATTTAGCCATTTCCCTGTCGACAACAACCATGACCTCGACATAGCGCTCAAACGACAACGACCGCTTGTGGCGCCCTCTGTGTCTAGTATGGTTGAATACTTCAGCGCTGTTTGGCTGCCTCTGGTTCTCGTCTTCACGCGTCATTGTATTGTTTTCTTTCCGTCGGTTGTGTTTATAATCAACTGCAATCAGAGAACATACAGTTTATTAAAACTGTTAGATATCAGAGCAAGAAACTTTGACAGTCAGAAATCAGAATGATAGTACCGTATTAACATTTTTATTTGTCTTTTTAATATCACATTTGAGTCAGATCATCACCGACAGTAAGGACAAAAAAATATTTCTTCCTGAAATGAACAGTTCACAGTGGCCCCATCTATCTTAACGAATGACACAATTATGAGTTGTTCATAAAGACAGGAACATTCAGTAGTCTGTATTTCAACTAATATATTCTATATTATGACTGTGACTTAAGGTTAACTCTTTATGTATTTTTTAAATATACGTCCACTACATTTAATGCTGGCATCCTTAAACAGCTTGTGTGCAGTTGTATGACACTCAGATGACTGATCTGTGTGGAACAATTACAGCAAACTCTTGGCAATCCAAGCACACAACCTGTGTCACCTGATATTGTCACCTCTGAATCCGACATGTTTCAAACTCGGGTAACTGATACTGAAATGTTGGTTTGTTTGGATGTAAAAACAACACAGATTTGTGATAATTATTTCCTGGCAGTGTTTCATTTTTTCCTTGAATGGCTAGTTATTTATAGAAGGCTGCACAGCATCCCTGAATAAATATGCCCAAATTCACAGATCTATAGCATTATGCTGCATGACCTTATACCCAATAAAATGATAAATTTTGCATTAAAAATGAAATCACAATGACCTTCCATTAGATCTGGTTGTTCTGCAGAAGAGTAAATCTATAGAATTGCACATCTGTTGGATTACCCATAACAAAGTTTATTGGCAGAAAAAGACTGAGTTCAGAGAAATACAATCAACATGCATTAACTTTAATGTTTTTGCACTGTATGTACAGTACATGTACACACTAAAATAATGATGCGCTAGTAGACATTTATAAATAATTTTACCAGCAACAACAATAAAGAAAATTCTAAACACTGTTTGACACCAGGGGCAAGGGGCATCAAGGGTAAGTAAGATCAAGCCCAGACAGTGACGAACATAAACCACCTAATGATCATCATTCAAGACTTTGTAAAGAACTTAATTACAGTTTTACCCAGTATTCACTCCATTTTAATCAAACTTGGGTGGTCCAGTTCTTATGGAAATATTTTAGGAAGAAATCTTTTCATGTGCAAATTACATTACTTTTTTTAATTCCCTGCAAATTTCAAAGTATCCCAATATTGTAATGGGATAGAGTGGGTGGGTGGCCAATCCACTCAGGTTACAGTTTCTAATTATGTGTATGAGCATGCGAAATGGGCCAGAGCTTGCCTGAATATCGTAACATTATAAATTATCTTACAAGTTATTTGTGCATGTTTTCATAATGCGCAACCACAATTTTTTTTAATATTCACTAACGAGAAAATCTCATTGTGTAATGAAATTAAAATGGTAAATATGAATGTACAGCCCCTGTAAAATAAAAAGTACACCTAAGTGCAAATGTAGTAGATTAAGTCATAATTCGCTAGTGCTGTTTAATTGTTCTTTCCGTGTGTAAAGTTAATAATAACCTATATAGGTATTACTTAAGCACAAGTGAACTAAAACATTTCAGATCTATGCAATCCAGTCAGACTTTGTTTCTGTCACATGTCCTATGACATAATGTTAACCATACTTTCAAAAGCTACTGATCTAACAAGCAGCATCAAACCTTTGATATAAACTACTACATCTGTTCACACTCTACGTATAACTGAACACTATTGACCCTGGTCAGTTGTATCAACGGGGGACAGGGGTTTCACATAGCATACATATATAGAAATCAGCCAGTGCCATGCACCACCTTAGGTGTCCTGAGAACCTGGCTGCAGCTTAGCAATGACTATATCTATGTAGGTTACCCTCCAGGTGGCTGCAGTTTAGCCACTCTAATCAGATAAGATCACTGCTTATCCTCGAGGTCTGGCTGCAGTTATATACAGCTGCTATCTGGACACGAGCTGTCTGGACTTGACCCTGTGTGAGGCTGCAGGTTAGCCCACCTGAGAGATAGGTCAGTAGGTTGTGACCTTTCATGCTGATGCCACCTCATGGACATGTCACAATCTTAATATTTACATAACAATGAAGAGAATAGCACATATTATCATCTGCATGGAAAATTGCATTCCTCATTGACATATCCAATCCAAACTGTTCCTTCAGTCCTTAAGCATCAAACACTTTCTAGTCCTCAAATAAATCATGATGTTAAAAACATCTAAATATTTTCAAATGGAATAAAGACGTCTGATGGGAAACTATCACTTGTCACTGATGCTATATCCATTTCCTTGACAGCACTAATGACAGAAAAATGCCTCCAAAAGTAGTTATGTCAGTAACTTATATGCAACATTTTACAAAAAAAACTGCGCTTTTCTCATGCTAGTAGTAATTAATATGCAAATTAAAAATGACGGTCTGGTAACCCCATTTAACTAAATAATGTCTGACTGAAAATTCCAGATAAAATCTACATAACCTTTATACAAATGTGATACATCATACAATGGATACCCTATTTAGGTAACAACATGATACGGAACTTCTTACGAGATGACAAGATAATGGGCACAATTATAAGATATGTTAACCTGAACCTGCTAGATTTTGAGCTTTCAGACCTAATTTTTTCTTCGTTTGAGGGTAAATAATGAACTAAGTGTGAGGGGTGATATGATTGATATTCCATGTACATGTCGATCAGTGTGTCATGACCTGACAGGGCACGGAGAAAGTAGGGTTAAACGGATGGACCAGAGCTTGACAGCACTAATGATTCTGCCAGATCATGCTGTGATTCTAAAATACGTAATGATGGGGGTTGGCAGATAAAAAGCATAACACAAATGCCTTGCTATTGGCCGTGACAACCCCACTGTCGCTGTCTCAAGATGACTCAGACAGTTCATCAACCACAAAGTCTACACATTAACTAATGTTTCCCATGTCTGGTTTTTGTCGGGCATCCAGGGTTCGCGACGGATCAACAGCAGGTCTCAAAAAGTCACAAGTGATTGACACAGGTTATAGAGATGAGACCTTTAGTGACACTGCTGTGGAAACGATGCACTCTGGTACTCGATCTACACTTCTACAACATCATACTCTAGTTGCATTGCACAACTCTCAGCTGTCTGTATAGGTCTTCTCTAGGTTAACAGCAGGTTTTCCAAATGCAGAAATTTCCCTTGCTGTCTGTAGACTTTTTCCAGCCTGACAGTCAATGTAAAAACAGCAAATGGCAGCAACTGACACACTGACACAAGTGTTACTGTTGTAACATCTCCTTGGAAACATTGTATACAGTCTGAAATGTCACTCTCAAAAAACATTTAATGTAAGAGAGATTTCACACTCTCACTCCATAACAAAGTTGAAACGTTTGTGAATGTCATCATTCTCAGTAATTATTCAGTCATTTTCATATCATCACTGGCCACAAGTGAAGGCGATTTGCCAAGCTCCTTGCTTTCAGACAGTTCTGGGTCTGAATAAATAATTTTACCAACCCAATTCTGAACCGCTTATGAGGGAGTAATGGTAGATTACAGGGAAATCCTTGCCATACTGGGTGATCTGGTGTGACATTGACCAGATGCAGGTCCATGTGGTCAGTAACAGTAGACATTGCAAGAAAACAAGCCAGGACAATTAACCCTTGTCAGCAGAGTGTCAAACATCTGGTTGTCCTGTTGTTAAACTTGTAAAACAACATCTCCCATGAAACTGAGGGGTCATTGTATCAAACTTGCATCACTGACACCATCTAATGTGTTCACCTAGTAGCTACTTATGACTCAGTGATGCGTCTCTGTCTATATGTTCACTGTATCGACTGTAATTGCAGCCATTGTTTGTGATTTGTCTTCACACTGTAAAAGACAACATTTACATTGCTGCAGGTTTGCACCAGTGTAAAAAGAGCACCAAGAAGCTGATGGATTAGAGACAGAGCAGGAGCCAGAAGCCGCAGGGATTCATTACTGCGCTTGTGGTTCTGTGGCATGTTGCTGCATGATTTGGTCACCCCTGGGGAATGATTCAGGGGTGGAGGAAGCTTTGCTGGGGGTATGCAGTTATGCACCCAAGTGCTACATGTGTCCCTACACTGTGCACTTTTCAGTCACCCTTTTTTGTAGACTAGGATTTTTACAATTTACTAACACACACATCACCTGTTACTTATTACTCATGATATCATATTGGAAACAATAGGGTGAACAGGTGTAGTGTAGTTTATTTATAGTTATTTATAGTTTTCCTAGATTTCTTTATCTAAGATTACTGTTTATCGAACCAACGACAGGTTATACAACTACCACCTCATTTCCCTGTTTGGAATCTGACACATAAACCCCAGGTAGAGAAAGGGGAATGTAAGAGTATATGAAGCATCAAGTGATTCCCAGTGGCACACAGCGGACGGCATCAACACCTGTGTACATTACAAGACAGACACAAAGTGACAGTTATTCAGCTGGGAGCAGCCTGCTATTTACACAAGTGACAAGTAAACATGACAGACACACTCTCCTTGCTAACATGACAGACATACTCTCCCTGCTCTGTCCCACCCAGCCTCCACTGACAACATTCCACTGATCACACTCCATCATACACCTACATTCTTCTCTCAGTCCCAACTGCCTTCCACGCCCATCCCAGTGTTCTATTCCCTTGCATTTTCCTCTTCTCTCTCCAACCTTGTTCAAATTTCTATTTCTTGTTGACTGAATCCCTTATAAGTTTAACTCAGCGTGACAAAGTATAAATTATTTCATTTTACCAAGTTATATTTTGTATCCCGTATCAAAAGGGTCCCATTTTGTTACCTGGCACGGTAGTGGGAAAACCCAACACTACAATTCCTTTTCCAGACTAATAATGACAATTAAACAATATTTAAATCTAATTCAAGATAACCGATTTATAATATTGTATTTGTATGATGTAACATTTGTAACTTTTTGCAAAATTACAGAATATTTCACCACATGAATAATGTAATATTTCTGTATAGAAACCATGATATAGA
Source organism: Ridgeia piscesae (assembly GCA_025642075.2). NCBI lineage: Eukaryota > Metazoa > Annelida > Polychaeta > Sabellida > Siboglinidae > Ridgeia > Ridgeia piscesae. Next base: position 41,010 of record JAODUO010000742.1, on the reverse strand, counting down.
TTCCATGTCGATGTACACTAGTTTGTAGTGAACATCGCAGTTTCTGCTGTGATACTGCATCACATTAACCAGTGGCGAGAGACAAAGATCTACGAGAGAACTTGAATGACACAACACACGTTCTAGTGATTAGCCTCCATAGACAAGAGGTGTTCTCACCTCATGTGGACCCTATGTCACCCCGCCAGTAAATTACCCCACACCACCCTATATCACACCAACCTAACACATTTGTATCTGTATTGTCCCTATTGATGAGCCTGCACCGGGAGACAGAGATAAGATGAGATGTGCCAGAGATAAGTTCCCTTGGCATGCTGTACAGCAACATCAAGGCTGTTGCATGTCCAGTAGGTAAGATAATGGTTCCTCCTTTTGAAAGGCAACCAAGTCATACCCACACTCTTGCTGCTGCACTGGCTTTGGTCAATCCAAAGGCCACTGAACACATTCAATCACCTACTTAAAAGTTCTACTAATTATCAGTTGAACCACGGTTTCATTATTTATCAAAGGAAATATCTGCATTAAGTCAACTTGGTGGTTGGCACTAAGCGAGATTATTACTCTCCATTCGCATTCAATTGGTGTAGAAAAAGAATAATTTCTGCATAAAAGCCAGTGAATTATGAAAAAAGCGATCCCAATTATTGATTACCGTTGAACCCAATGCTACCATGGGTGTGTCCTTGCATGGCTGGCCTACCAATAAACTGAACTAAACATTCTAATCCACGTCATTATCAAATTAATACACAGTGATTAATATCATGATGAAAGAATGCAACCATTAGCTGGCTGTATGACGCTGCACGTGGAATGGTTAAGAAGCATTTGAAAACTGACCGATATGCTAATGCAGAACATGAAAGGTATTTCTAGGAGGAAGCAATTAATTTTTTTACCCTGTCCCTTTGAAATATTTACATCCATGACAAATTAGTTACCACCAAAACAACAATAAAACACTTTTTATGAAGACACAAGATGTAAATCAGACAAGTTTCTGGGTTTTGAAGTGTGTTATCTGGGGTGTGGCAGTGTAGGGGGTAGACTGCCAGACTGTCAGTCAAAATGATCACAGTTCCAGTCCACCTGCTGGTCTGCTGAAGCGTAAGCAATTTTGTTCAATCGACTTGGCCAGGTGTCTTTTGGATGAGACAATTAAAGCCTCAGGTGTCCTACCTAGGGGAAGTAAAAGATCCCACACAGGGGGTAAATGTGTAGCCTGTTGTCAGCACACATAGTCTACATGCACTACAGGAATTGTGTGCAAGACAGGAGCCGAATTAACTGCTGCCAAAACCTTGTGTTTGCTACTGAAATTAAAACCATGTCCCATTGACCCACAGAACCGTGCCATCCCACGTCAACCACACCTTCAATGTGTGCACTGGTTTATCCACACATTACGAAGGTGAAACAGCTGCATCAACAGTGAATGAGACAAGGAATTCAAGAGGCTGACTGGCATGATACAACAAGACTGCACTATCTCAGGTCCGCAGCCTCCGCAAGATACACATGTACTGGTTCACTCCACGTAGCTCCGTCTGTTTACATGATTCCTAATCCGACCACCTCGTCTGCTACAACTATTGCTGCAGTGACATGTGAACCACGATTCTACTGGCTTTTGAAGAGCGGCAGTCTATCATGACAACCCACATGGGTCTTACTGACAACACTGTCTGCAAGCATGTTTGCTTCCACTTGTTAAATGCTCCTGCACAGTTTTTCTGGTAAGCTGATCACTGAGCCCATCAGTAAAATCCATATGCACTAACAGTATTGCATTTCTTCCTGGTGTGTCTCGAATTATTTTCCCATAATCCTATGTGGTGCAAATTACTAATTATAACTAGTTTATGCCCACCCACAGAGCAGAAAACAATGGTAGCCACTGTCACCATTATAATTATATTTTTAAGTTAAACTCGTTCCCATGAGCATTTTATTTCTACTTTTGTTAATTACAGCATTACGTGCAGCTGTGAATAATTTTAACATCACTTCAGTGGCACTACGTGGAGATACTGATATCATACAAAAAATAAAAAACTTGTTTTGGGATTTTTTCTACCCAATGGTAGAAGACAAATAAATTTAAAAAGAGTCGAGTAGACCTCAGTGCTTGGGAGGAAAATAAACTTACAATGCTCCAAAGTTAATGAATTAATATACAGATCAATAGAACTGATAATAAATTTCTGACATAGGTCTCATTCAAATAATAAGTGCTTTTGTATCTACATACATCTGTACGACTGACATTAAAAGCTGGCAATGTTTGAAATCTACTGGAATAAAGTGATAGTGAACTACAATATATTCTGTCTTGTCTAATATTTAATAACAAAGATGTTCTTCAGACACATGAAAGCAGCAGGAAGAAGGAACAACTACTCCACTGGCTGACAAAACAAGCTCACAACACAAACTACTCTTATGCAATCTACCCCCCCCCAAGATCTACCAGATGAATGTTATCCGAGAAACCGTTCCCAACTGTTGTGGGGAACATTCCTGCATTGGGAATCACACAGAATGTGCGACCCCCTCTGTGGGCCCATCCCACAACACAGGGGTCACCAACTTCTTGGAAGATGCCTGGAAACTATGGTACCAGGTAGTTCTTGGCGGCCAGTCGTCACAACTCAAAGGAAGGGGTCTTGGTATTCAGGCCCCACAGAGCCTCACAGTCACAGGGTACCTCTCAGCAAACCCCTTGGGCAGTTAATTCACCCTCACCTTCTAGGTTCAACCCACTCCTAACACCCCTCTATCTGTCCTAGTCAATGCAACAACTTATAAGTAATGATACTTTCTCTAGAAAATAATCTACCAAATCAAAGCATCAGCATCTCCGCAGTTTAATTACTCAATGAAACATTATCATCTACGTTATATGGAATACAATTAATAACTGTCAAACTACACAGTTTTACTGTATGATGTTTAGTCTGCTCAATATATCAGGTACTCGTTTTATGCCGACAGGTAGTGACCCTTATTTGTATTACTTAGAACTGAAAACTTGATATGAAACAGAATACCAGCATCATTACAACCACGATGTAGGTTTTCACCAGGAGTATATGTGGCCCACAGCAGGAAGCTAAATGGAGACTGGGGGTGACTACTTACCCTACCCAAAAGGAAGCAGCTGAATCAATTAATTACCAGTAATTGAGTAATTATCTTAATACCTGTTTAATGACCTACACCAGGTTGGGCAAGTGTCAGTGTCTGTGGTGCCCCTGGCAGTATGTACTTGTGCCAGGGACTTGACCACTCACACTGAGAGGTGGACCAGTGCCTTATGTGATGGCCTGACTGTTCCCCACTGATCCATTCAACTGACCCTTCCCACTGACCCATTCAGGCTGCTAATTGAAAAGCACCTTTAAAAACCAATGGACATTCCAACTGCATACATGACATTTGTATGGTACCCTGTTGTATTGTACCCTATTTTTAATAATTACTTTTTAACACTTATTCAAAACAATTCATTACCTATATTGTATTTTATGTATACATGTAGACTTTTATATAAAATAAACATTGTATGTAAATGTAATGCCATGGACACTGCAATACTAAATGTGTTGCATAGTTCAGCAAATTGTATTTGTCTTACTTTGTATTACCTCGGTATGCATATATGCCATGTCTCCTCCTTTTCTGAAAAGGCACACATTATTTTTAATGAACCCTGACCTCAGATATGCAAATGACAATCACGGAAAACATTCAAAAACTAGAAATGTCATATTACAGGACCGACAAATATCAGGAAGAAATCGCTTCCTGTTTGCCTAAGATTCCCAGTTGCCTGTGAAATAAAAAAATGGGTACCACCCCAGGGTACACTTGGCAGCTTGCACCTGCCAGGAGGGGGATAAAAACAGTATTTTCATTTGTTGGGGAGAAAGTGGGTCGGCACCAAGGAGCAACGAGCAGCACAGGGGGGAGTAAGGAGGAACCTGGAGGGAAGACATGGTTGAAGACCATATGACTCAGTGCCAGTGCCAGTGCATGCACCCCATGGGTACCCACTGGCCTAGTAACAAAGACAATTCAAGTCCGGGTCACCCATTAAACTAATTGTTCTATTTTAATTTCATAAATTATATAAAAATAATGACTACCTCACAAAAACATAATCAAGTACGCTAAACCACACAAGTCGTGTATGAACCACACATGTAAAGAACTTGAAGACTAGATGGGTGAACAAGGACATTTGACTTAAGTGCACAGGCCACAGTGACCCCTGCTGACTGTCAGAACACAGACACAGTGCCTAACTTAAATGTAGAACACATGGCACTAGTAAAAACAGGAAAGTGCATTCTTATAATTACACCAATGACACTCACATTGTACCCTGTTGTACTGTAACATGTGTTATTACTACTAGCGATAAACTGTTGCTTTAGCACACATCAAATTGTGTACTCGTGCATGATATAATTTAGAAAGGTGGCGGTTTTATTGTGCCACATACTTCTATGATGAACTTTACGGTATGTAGTCAGCAAAACACTAGATCACTGCTAGTGTCTTCTGCACACCCTGTACACCCTGGATGACTTCTGCACCCCAGGGATGCAGAGGATCACTGATAAAGCTAAATTCCTAATAACCCCATAGCGCTGTCATTTACATGAAAGCTGGGTCTGGAAGCAGTGGTTTTGCAAAAATGCAAGAAATATAAACAGCAATAAAATATTATGGATGCTGCAGAAATTTACTGAAATTCTTTGGCTAAACCTACTACAAAATGTGACTAAATTTGATGACTGTTTTGTTTTAATTATATATAGGTAACTGAATAATGGTTATCATGTCTTCCAATACACAATAATCATGTTTGTGTTTACATATATGTTAACTGATCTTCATCCAATGCACTGAATTGACTGTGTGAATTCACTGACAGCTGTTCATTTAATAAAACATTGGAGTTCTAGGTGGATAGATAACAGTTAAAAAGTTGGTAGGTGACTACTAGTTATATGGGAATTCTAAGGTATGGGCTAAGCATGTAGAATTATTTTTGCAACACAACTGTTTTAAGTTTCAAAACTCCAGTCCTATTTAAATTTCCAGGCCAAGATAATGTTGCCATCACGAGCTTAACGAGATCCTGTTGGACCATCCTATGGGGGCTGCTGGCTACCTGGTACCTTTTATTTTTTACCACAGAATAAAACACACTGTATAAGCAAGAAATTGTTGCAACTCGTAATCCCACTAATCGCTGTACTAATCTTCAGTTAGACACCCCATTCCAGCACCCAGTCAGACAGGGGTATACATCCACCTGCCTGTGAAATTCAATGAATGAATCTTTTTCAACAACACTTTCTTAGAAAATTTATGGGCACATAGGCCAAGATACGGTGTAAGTTTAACTGCCGAAACTCGACTGGAGACTTCAAAGTGGCAGAATTGCCGGGGTTAAACTAACCTGTGCTGCTTAACGAGCCTTATCATTTTTGATGGAGTAGACGCTTCGCTTGGCTGGGGCTTAGAATGGCATCACCATTGGTAGAGACGTCAACTCGACCAGATGTAGCAACGTAAAGAACAAGCTATAATGGTTTCAGTAATGTTCACCAGATGGCACCACCTGTTAATCTGATTTAGTTTCCTCTAGATTAGGACAAATGCAGCCTTGTTGACATTAGAGGTACGGTGACTCAACTGGTGACACATCCCATGACAGCAGCATTATTTCTACAAACTAAATTCACTGATGGATTATCCTATCTTGCTTTGAACAGTGTTGTTCCTATCATACCTTGGTTCCTGATAACTTCTTTCTGCAAACGTTTCAGAGAATTGTGAGGACAACTGATAACAAACAATTAATGAGGCAGCAAATGTCTATGATAAGATGTTTCATTAATGACAATTTGCATCCAAAGTATAAAATGCAACAGCATGCTCCTAAAAATTATAAGCTCTAGTTAATCATGTCTACGTTTATGATCCAATTTTTTTTAATAATGTCTGTTTCTATCAATATCAACTACTAAAACTATTAAGATATTTATCAGTTCAACCTACAACTCTTTGACAAATTATTTCTATATCACATTAACATGAAATCATTAGTCAGGAATCACTTGATTACTATATGGTATGAGTGTAATTAACATGTTAACTTCAGACCCAAATTGACAAATAATTGTTATTATAAAGAGTGATAGTATCTGGACTGAGAACACCCACTGCACATGTTTTGCACCAGTGTTTGGGGTGGTGCACTGCCATACTTACCCCTGCACCAAGAACGTACTGGGTTATCACAGGGTAACTAAAGGGACTGTATACTGTGGTTAGTGCAAAAAGTATACGTGACACATTTGGGGCTAATGCGACGAGTGTACTAATTAGTGAGTTCACCCTAAGGGGCTAGTTGTGACAAGCCTGTTCTTAAGTATTCAATTTTAAATTTAACAGCTGTCTAATGGTTAAAATTATACATGACAATTTTACAGTAAAACCTCATCGACTATAACAAATAATTAACTAATCAATAAAGTAATGCAGGATCCCGGCCCAAAAGTAAATGGAAGGGATGGTACACATGTAGAGGGAAGGAAATTTCTAATTATCATGTACCCAATCCCCTTTTCCCCTTGGGGCAAACAAGTCCCTGTTATCCCCAAGGAGGGTGACACTACCTCTGCAAGTACTTGTGTTATCAAAGCCACAGTGTTAACAAAGTTCCCCCACTATGTTATCAGTGACGTCATCCATGTTTATATCAGAGGGGCTGTCAAAGTTATAAAAAAACATTTCTCTGGCATGTTTAGGGGTGTACATTTCCCTGTGCACTGCGGGACATATGATGTCAGGCAAGTGCTTAGTGACTTGCTTAAAACTAAAATAAACTAAGTTTATGTACTCTAAGATTATTCAAGTTATGTTTGTACACAAATCAATGGCTAATCAATGGCATTTCGAATTCAACCACCGCATCAAGGTTTAGTAACTCATCTTATTGCAGATGATAAAATATAATAAAATTAGATTAAGTTGGATTATCTTTGCTTTAATTAAAACAAATTAGTTTAATTCATTTGTATCCATTTTATTTTAATTACTTATATTGACTTTAATATTTTTTTACCAAATTATTTCAATATCTGTAGGTCATAGGATAAATCAACTCTTCAGCAGGTTTTAACAAACAGGAAAAACCATAAAAATGCGAAAGGTATCTGTGCACACTGCCTCACCCGGACATCAAAAACTACGCGATCCAATCTCACCCGTCTACTGTTACGATAGTAAAATTTATTCGAATAATTATCGTGTATCGAATTCGTGCACGTTGGTTTTGTATGAATGGCGATGAAACACTAGAAGAAAATTATGCCAACTGTTTTTACTGCAAATACATCTAGATACTTTGGTAATTGTGAGCTGTGTAAACATTGTTTTATGCAAATCTGCAGGGAAGACGCGCTGCTGTGACAGGCCAGGCGTGTTAACTTATCAATCACTTTTTTACTCCGAACTGTCTAAGCGTAGCATTTATGGACCATATAACCTTGGTACAGGCGACAAGTGCACTAATCTAATTATAGTGCAAATGACAACCTATAAATGCTTTTGTCCTTAGCTGAGTAACTCGGGAGAGGGGGAAACAGACACTTGTTGTGAGGGACAGAGGAGCAGCCTCTGTGCACCCGTTCTGTCTCTGCTAAAAAGCCACCAGTCGGCTAATAGCAACACTTTTTCTCTTGTTACTGTGGTCTATTTTCATGATCTGCAGCAGTTGACGCAAGAGAAAAACTGCCTGGGAAAGTGGTGAGCAGACTGTTATGTAGTGCAGTGTCACTGGGTCTGGTAGCCAGATGAGAGGTGGTCTCACTGCGAGCTGGCTCATTCTCAGCACTGGGGTGTGTTTCAAATTATGGAAGGGCGTTGTTTTGTAGGGCCATCCCCAAGCAGGAGGCATCCCCTGGGTTTGTAGAACAATCTCTCCCAGTATCACTCCTGTGTCTTCCACCCTCTCGAGATCCTCCCTTATGTTATTGTCCCTTGCAGTACATTTGTTACACTGCTTCCTGATCTCAGCAAATAAATGGCTCGTATCAGTACATTTGGTGATTTTATATTTACATTTTTCATATTTTATTTGTTATGTATTTATTAATATCTTCTTGCTATTTTTACAACTTTTGTAACTTCAGTGTAACTTATAATTTTAATTTATCTTTAACACATCTTTAACTCTTTGCACCTACATTTTGCTTTACCAAAATAAAGGTAATCATATTTTATAATGTCAGCTTTTATTGTTTCAACACAACTGCTTTACATTCACGTTTGAGTAAGAAGTGACCACCATTTAGTAGAGATGACCAGTGGCTTGTCAGAAGTCAAGTGTTGGCCCAATACCAAATTACATTGTAACACTGGGGTAAACACAGCTATCAATCTAATTTATTTATCCGCAAGACACTGAGTGGTCATTCTTCCTTTGTCCGAGATGGTCAGCGCTGTAAGCAATAGGTAAATGAATGAGTCCTTGCAGAATGTAATAGCCAGAGGCTCCTGTTATCTCAGGTCTCTGTGTCCACGTCCATGTCTACTGAATATAAACAAACACAGCACCTACACAGCTTCTAGAAATATTAATTTTGTATAAACAGAAGCTAAAGTGCAGCAAAATGTCTACACAACAGTGACATGAAAAGAGAAACATGCTCAATGCGACAACTTAAGGATATTTATGTCCTGTCCAGACCCGTCACCCCAGGTGCTCCAGAATGACTGCTATATCTTATCTTATCCACCCCTTCTTACCCAACTAGAGTGATAGCCTCCACTCAGTCTCTTCCACAAGATCACTAATGCTCCTCCATCACTCCAGACCTGTCATTTCAACTCCCCAGGCAAACACACAAAACCTATTTTATATATATATATATATATTATATATATATATATACATAATTATACATTTAAAAATAATTATATATATATACAATATATATAATAATACAATAAAAACTCACAATACAATACTGTTTCGGGATGGTCACAGGTGACCCCCAGTGACATGGGGTTAATGGATGGGAAACATTTGTCTGTGCGGAAATCCCATGACCATCTACGTGGCATGGATCACCAGCTATTACAGGACATTTTTATGCACAGACAGTGTTTTGACTGCATCTCTGTTTACAGAGCACTGGTCTGTGTCCATTGTTATTGTAATGCATCCATGACAGGGAGGAAGAGGGTGTAATTTGTCCAGGTCTACAGTCACTCTCCACTGCATTCATCACTGTGATGAATCCGAACAGTTGTAAGTTTCCACCAAGCTCTGCTCACCAATCATCATTTGCTTCTGTCTGTAACAAGCAGGACCCCTGGAACCTGACAACACATCCTGGTGGCTGGGCTGTACCTTGTTGAGAATATACAAACAGTTGCAGATATGACCAACCCACCAGAGCAGCCTCAATGGGGTTCTCAGCATGGCTGGCATGCCATGCCACCCAGAGGTGTTCATGGACTCTCAACCTCCAAGGCTGTACTTTCTCAACTGACAACTCAGACACTATAAATGATTACAATTACTTGTCTGCTCCTCAAAGCACTGATAGACCCATTATAATGTAATCTGCCAGCACAATTACAACAAATTATCAGTGTAGCCCCTCAAATGCACCAACCAGACGTATCACACACCATCTGCAATTGCAGCTTGTTTCTTAACCGCAAATTGGTCCTGGTTCGTTTGTCGTGATGAAAAGCACTTTGTAGAGAATCAACCATGGCTGTGGCTGGGAACTGTGCCAGCAGTCCTGTCTAGTAACACAAGTGGTGACAGCAGTCGTTTTTATTCCACTCTATTTGGCTATATTTATTTAATCTAGTAACAGTTGCCAGCCCCAGACACAGAGGGCAGTGGGGAACAAGTCAAGGACCGCCAGTGACTGGGGCAGGGTATTTTATAGATTTACCCCCTTCATGGATTCTTTTACAACCTAGCGCAGCAACGTACATTACAATAGGTGCATATACATGTACACATGTGTGAATTTGAATGTGTGCACATGCATGCATACACAGACACATATATGCATATATATATGTATATATATATATATATATATATATATATATATATATATATATATATACATAATTATACATTTAAAAATAATTTAAAAAATATCATTGTAACACTATTCATGTCTCATAAGCTGTACATCAAGTACGATGTTTTACTACAAAAGTACATCACCATTTAAGTAAACATGGTGACCCAATGCTGACATCTTCCAAGGTTACTAATTAAGTTGAATAGATTTATTTATTGATTTCCCAGAACTCATATGCCTAGTAATCAGGTCCACACCATGACTTTATCTACATCTATTGTCAACTGTAACCAACTCTACCACTACCATTGCAACTCACCTCTGACCCCGGACAGGGCAGACTGGCTTCTGGTTAATAACCAGCCTGGTTTGTTGATGTGTGAGTTCCACTGATGACAGCAATATGCAGGAAATTGGAAGGTCTGTATGGATAACCTTAGCACCTGATCATTACTTCTGCTGCAGTACGGCCACCCAGAGGGGAACATGAATGGCAGACTTAGCACATAGTGTAGATGTTGGAGTGAGTGAGTAAATGACAGCTGCCCTGTGTCCTGCAAGGTGTGGACAGTGAGTGACCAGTGTCTGGGGTTGAGTAGAACTAGTGTATTGGTGCAGGCTGTGAAGTGCTGCCAAATACAAACCATGTCTAATACACAGGATGTCTAATACACACCATGTATAATACACAGGATGTCTAATACACACCATGTCTAATACACACCATCAGTGCATGTCAGGACTGCAGTCAATGGAAGCTCACTTGAAAGCACAGCTGCTAAAAAGTGCCATCTTAAAACAGTGAGATTTGACACTAATATTATTTCATATCAACCCCCTCTTACCCCAAAATATAACTTTGAATACTTCAATACATTTTTATATCATCAACTTTTTAAATTGGTGTCCTTTACGCAGAAAATCACATCACATGTTATGATATTCGACCATTCCATTGTACCCAAACTCAGCATAATTATGAACTATCATAATCATAGCAAAATTACAAACAACACCTTAGAGCAAAAAAAGTATGTTATTTTATTAATATCATACACCTGTCTTGAGCTGACCCCTTATCTAGAGGATAAACCAATGGGATTGCTCCACTGGGACTAGCATGGCAGATATTGCACCAGACTGTTGCAATAATGTGAAAATGCACAGCTAGATAACCTCCTTTGATCCATGCCCAAGACTGGCTTGTTAATGAAGTTACAAAAACAAGCTGAAGTAATCCTAGATCTAGCTCAGTGAAGGCCCCCTTTAAACCTGCCACACTATCAGAAGGGTTAAGGGGCAACAGAGAAATCTATGGATCCATAAGACTGTATGTGAACACCTGAAATCTGGTTGTTTAACTTCATTGTGATGGAAATGCCACCACAGTTGTTGCATCAAATTAAATAACTTCTGGGCAAGCATTCTTTGAAACTTGCAATGGAATGATAACAACTGACAGTTTAGGCACCCCTGTCATGTATACCAGAAGGTGCACGTGGAACTTGTTTTTTTAAGACGAAAGCTTACTTACCGACTAACAGCTCAGACTGTCAAGCAGCAGCATATATGATAACAGAAGTAGGTTTCCTGAACTTAGCATGGTGATAATGGACTGACATAGATACCAGGGCCAGCTGTTTGCATAAACTAATTTGAGTCAGTCATATATAGAAATAAGGACACTGTGAACAGTTAATTTCTTTCAATGCAGAAGGTCAAAAAAAAATTTATCCTGACTATAATTTAGCTGGGAGATGCATCAGAAAAAAAATCTTCATATAAAATAAATCAACAGATTTGTTTAGAAAGAATTTCTACAAATGAGTTTGGGCTGGGTTAAGGTCATGAAACCCAAAGCATCATAAAAAACACCAAGCCACTCAGGTCAGTGATATATTGTAGGTGCCCAGGGCCCAGAATATGCAAAATGTAATAATTGGGGTCTGGAGAACGTCTCATTGGGAAGTGTTGCCATAGGGAAGGGAGGTTAGAAACGTACAGTGCAGCTGCATGTCATCAGCACCGCACAACATGCATCTGACGGATGTAAGTATATGTTCAACTATATCATTACGCCGTCTGTTTCAGGCTGTGGTGGGTTTAAGTATTTCATGCTATCCGTTTAATTACATATTCAAAATCATCAAAGAAGTTAGAAAAGAAAGCTGACCATATTATGTGCCTGTTCAGTGCTGTTTGAGATCACTGCGGTTCTCATTAAAAGTAGCTTTTGAGCAGAAATGAAGGCAGGTATTTGGTTACACACTGATGTACAACATCTCTGGCAACCTGTTGACACTGCATGACATCACCAACAAGGTGACGTAACAGCGACAATAGTTTGTTCTATAACATCTACTAAATACACATGTCTTACAGAATGTCTGGGATGCAGTAAAGAAACCTGTACTAAAGAAAGCCAACAAAATGGGGGACTGATTCTCAGAAGCTAGAGGGCAAGTGGGAGAGAGGAATGGAGAGGTAGTGAGACCCAAAAGAAGGATATGGAGAAAGAGTAAGAGACAAAGACAGATACTGAAACAATGACATTCAGTTGAAAGATATACTGATGTACGACAACAACTGCAAGATAACATAAACGTTCTGTTTACAAATTCATCACCCCACGAGTTGTGTAAGAATGCCCCATTCCTATGATTTACAGACACAGCCATAAAGACAGACACCCACTGTGTGCTAATGGGTGGTGATTACAAGACTGACCCTCATAACACTGCAGGCCACAGGCACAGGTTCATTAAGACTCAGCACACATAAGGTATCTGTCCAGTGTCAACACAACACACCAATACTGTCTTCTTCTCTTGTGGTACAGTTTCAATGCAAACAGAGAGTACCAGAATCAACCAGTCACTTGTGCCTTGAGTAACTGCTCCTATTGCATTTCAAGGTGACATGGCAGACATATCAGAGGCAGACTGACAGACAGCTGTACAGACTGGTGACAGATGGACAAATGAGTGCAGTGTTTGACAGGTGGCAAGCAGGTTGCAGCAAAAGTCTGGGATAAAAATAAACAAATATAAAGTCACATTTTAATGTCCTACAGTTATCAACTTTTGAACACGTCTAAAGTGTAGCAGCTTGCAGGTCTGGCTAGCATCATTAGCCAGCTGGGTACATACGTGGAGAAGGTACCGGGAATCTCGTTTCATTGGGTTTTTCCTGCAGAGGTTATCTGATGCCGGAAGGAGAACGTGGCTGTGCATAAGACAGTTATAAAATTGTCAGCCCCAGGGTCCATGTCCAGGAACACACACAGTTCAATGGGTTCAACAATATGGACGCAAATCACACTTCCCATTTGCAACTATTGGGGCATTTCCTCAGCACTTTGGCAAACATATGTCATTTAATCTTTGTACATGCATTAAAACATGCATACAACATATATAATTTTACGCAGTTATTATAATTAAATTATTAATGAATACTACCTAAGCTTTCTTTCATCCCCAATGTCACTGAAAACATAAATGACAGATGTATGGACAACAACCTCCTACTGAACTAACTGCCAATAATGCAACTGCTGCTGATAAAAACACTGGCATCCAAAATGTGCCTGATGTTACATATGTATGTTACATTATATTCAGTGTGCATGGGTTGTTGCCTGGGCATATTTATCCCTGTGAACACCTCCAGCCCAACAAGTATACAGTGAACCAGGTGCAGCCACAAGCTGCTTCCAATAAACCCTCTCTCTCTAAGATGTGCTCAAGAACCCTTGAAGACTAGTTGAGTGGCTTCGAGTGATGTGCATCACTAACTAGACAGCCAAGGACATCCACTCCGGAGCAACAGAAAGACACCAGTGAATGTACCTCCATAAAGGAGCCAAACCTGTATGTTTCCTCAGATCACTGGTAAACAACATAAGAACTAGAAGGATAATTAAGCAATTGCCACAACATTCTTATTGTGCTTAATTAGTATAATGTTGTTTACATATAAATAATGTAATTGAATGTTTTAAGTTTTTGTCTAAATTCAGTTATTGTTAAGTAATATGAGGGACAGGGGTGGAGGGAGGGAGCGAGGGAGAATGACAGAGAGGGACACAGACAGAGGAAGAGAGAGGAGAGGAGAGGAGAGGAGAGGAGAGGAGAGGAGAGGAGAGGAGAGGAGAGGAGAGGAGGAGAGGAGAGGAGAGGAGAGGAGAGGAGAGGAGAGGAGAGAGAGAGAGGAGAGGAGAGGAGAGGAGAGGAGAGGAGAGGAGAGGAGATAGATAGAGACATATAATTATAGAGAGAGGAGATGGAGAGCGAGAGAGGAGATAGAGAGATAGAGATAGATAGATAGATAGAGAGAGAGGAGAGAGGGAGAGGGAGAGAGGGAGAGAGGGAGAGAGGGAGAGAGGGAGAGAGGGAGAGAGGGAGAGAGGGGAGAGGGAGAGAGAGAGAGAGAGAGAGGCTGGCTTTGATTTCAATTTCAGTTTGTCTTCCTACTCTGTCTGACTTCAGCCTGTAAATACTTACACTATGCAGTAAACACAAAAAAACTGTCTGGCTACTGAAGATTACAATTAAGTTAGACCAAAGAGAAGAATATTTGTTTCCATAGTAGAATAGACCCACACTGATTGCAGACAGTGTTAGTCACACAGACACGATGCATCTGACAAGGAGCATTATGCATTATGCATGTGCATCAAAATGCATCCGAACTATTAAGCAGGAAGAATGCATGCGACTCACTGAACAAACTACAGGTCTGTCCTAACTCACTTAAATCAATCACCTGTAAGTTTTCATACATGACCGCCTTGGTCGATACATTTAAATCAGACACAATTACACGTCTTTCTGATTTTAAGCATGAAAAAAACCGAAAACGTTTCTTTGAAGGAGACAATCATTTATGTCTACTGGAAACAGCTACATGGCCAGGACAAAGCAGTTGATCAGAGGAGAATTACCTGCATACAAAACGCTGTCATTATATAAGGAACTGCAGGTGATGTGACAAACACATAATGCCCCCTTTCCATAATAATGACTACACTACTGCCCCCATCTCCGACCTGTCACTCAGTGACACATGCATCGTTTCATTTCAAAGCTGAGAAAACACAACACCTCACTTGCTGGAAACACACCAGAGGTGTTGTGAACGTGCCTTTGCTGCCCTGTTTTAAATATAACATGGAGAGAATTTATTTCATCTGACATGCATGTCTCGCCAGCCACTGACAGCTTAGAACTGTTCCTCCCATAAAGTGTCATGAACCGCAACCGAGGGGCCAAAGAACCATCACCGTCAGTGATGTAAATCTCCCGGTATATTCGTCTCCTCAGACTGTACTGAGTGGAGCCACGCAATCCAAAAATAACACCTGATGATCAGATGTTTGGAGATGGAAATTTATAAGGGATATAGATCTCAAAGATTACATGGCAGGCCACAGCAGGGAGGGAAACTGAATTGGGATATATACAGGCCATGAGAATCACGTGATGGCATGATGGCATCACGTTCATCGAGCAGGTTATTGAATTTGAGGTATTTGTTATACCACTATGATTCTAACACAAACAATGCTAATCCAAAATTCATGACAGTTCACAGTGACATGATGTACTCAATTACTCCTTGGTTGGCTACACTGTCTACAATATGGGCATGGACACATTTGATGGAATTTTCTATGTATTTCAGTCAAAATGTCTTGTTTTTTTATTGCACAGTAATTTGATCTCTGAGAGGACAGGAAACATGTGTCACCAAAGCACAGGTCATATATGACATAGAGTGCAAGATTAACATTTTAAAGAAAAAAGGTGCACATTAAAAGTTAATACATTGTATTGATGTGTCATGTAACAGTGTTTTATTGTCACATTTCAAGAGATTTTGTTTTTATGCTTATTTTTCTCATGTGAAATTGACAAAGTGAGCTGTCCCTTAGGGCAGGCTTCTTGAGGCCCTTCAGGGCAACTGTGGTATTTGGCAAACACTTTTCAATTATGCCATAAAAACAAGGGTCATCTGAGTGTTATCAACCTGCAGCTAGAATGGCACACTTCGACATGGTGACTGGTGATTTGATATAGCCAGGTATCTTCTTTTCCATCAGTCAACCGATCAGAATCAATCTATCCCACACAAATTCCATCTGTGATAACCAGCCCCAGAGAATCAATCAAAACTCATGTTGGTGCTGACAGAACAATCTCATGTGGACGTGCTCACAATTACCCTTTCAGAATTGTAAGGTATAGCTTACCCCCTGAGGGGTGACTGTGACAACATCTAACTACATGGCACCTGTGTCCCATGTCACTGGAATCAAGCCATCAAGTTACAGGTTGTTGTCATAAAGTAACTGTTGTTATGATGTTGAGCATAGGAATGTCTAGAATTGCATTGTCGTCATTAATTAAAGCACAGCAAACTGGGTGATTATAGTTTGTTGCCATACAATACATATCGACATTAACTAATAAAAAACATGTATAGCATTATACAAAGACAGATCATATAACTGCATAACATGTTTTATTCATACCATAAAATAAATAAAATTTAGTATCATATTCATACGCTACAAGTGACAATGAAATCTACTAATATTGTATAAAGAAAAGCACATTATTTCTTATTAAACTGTACAGTAGAGTAGTTGGGAGAGATCCGAGCCATTGCACACATTAGCCAAATGAAACATTTGATATTCCTCTCTTGCTCTTTTAGTTTTACTCAATTAAAATAGATACCATAGATGCAATGTAGTAACAGTTTATTTCAAGGGGTTTTTGATTTCACTGATCAGTGATACCCAGTGTCTTGCCTGTACAGTTTCTGTATGGAAATGGAAGTTGTACTCAACCACCAAATGAAGATTTACCTTATCACACTAACCTTTGCCCTGACTGCCAACTGTGACAATAGGGGGTATGGATAATGGGCTTCTCAATCAACTCAACACTGCTTTGAACTGACACTGCATCTGTAGTGCAAGTTGCAGCACCCTGTTGGCTGTGGTTATGGAGTAATTATTGTTGATTCATTGATGGAAGACTATTTTGCGCAGTTGTTGGGTCTTCAAGCTGCTGAACAGCAGCTCAACTAGCAACAGCTTCAAAAGCACCAGCAGAGGATATTTTCATAATGCATTGGCACAGGACATCTTCTTATTGTTTGGAAACTGTTGTGTTATTGTTAGTTGATTTGCTTTTTATTTTGTGTCAATAACCACCTAAATTGCTGATGTAAAGTATGCCCAATAAACTGTGAATGAAGCATCTCTAGATTTTCTCTGATTTTGTTAATTCAAGTGAACCATAATTCAATGAAACAAAAACTAGCACTTGTGTAACGGAGGACAAGAGGTACAATATCAGCAAGGATTTGATTACAAATGTCACTCTGTCAACGGCCCTGACACCCAATTCACAACTTGTAACAACATCGATTCATAAGTGGTGGAGACTCTAGTGGTTCGCCCACAGACCTGTCACAAGAACTGCTCACCCACTCAATATCAGCAGGTCTGTGGCACTTTCTTGTTGTGATGGATGCTGAGGAACTGGCAGACACACGTGCCACTATGAATAGGCGCCGTGGTCTTTATCCCAAGTCTGGGACACTGGGATCGTACAGACGCCATCCCTAAATCCCTAAAGTCCCATGTCTGGGGCACTGGGACACTCAGTAAAGTTTCGTCACAACTTTCTGCTGCAATCGCAAAATAAAGGAATATTGAATTAATCCAGAAGAAAATGTCACTATGCTTACCTATTTTTAATGCCTCTGGGTGGAATTTGTTAGATTTACAGCGGTTTAGAAAATTTACTTACTATTACACAGTATAGTTACATTATTACTGGGAAAAAACTAATATCTATCTAGTAGATGGCAACAGGCTGTAAAAATAATATACCTAAAAAATCAGAGCTGTAATTCTTATAATACTGTTTTTATTGATAACTAATTGATGTGCTTAAAAGATCATCATGAATGGCTACTTGTATCCTAAAAACAGGCGTATAAACAAAATGTTAACATTGTTGGCTAATAAAAACCAGGTTTTGCTAGTACATGCCCCATGATTATCACCCCTACAGTGATGGCAACAGCTAGCTACAGGTACAGAGTCCATCACAGGGATATCTTTTCAAGATGGGAAACAGCGGTTGGTTCGGCAGAAAAGACGGACATAGATATATGGGTAGGACAGCTCCAACAACAAATTACAGCAGGGTTGCGAGTGATAAGGACAGCTAGATAAGTCTTAACACATCTTTCTTCGCGACTGATAACAGACACTTTGGCCTGTGTTCACCTCATCTCAATGGTCCGGACAGCATCTCAATCAGCAAGGATGTAGCCATCACGTTCATGGCTTCCGCAAGCAACTCACCAGTGTTTGCTGTAAGCGAACATATACCCCTGGATTCACTAATCCCACACTAACCACATAGGGCAAAGGTCTGGGTGCTATCAATGAAAGTGTGGAAAGACAGAAAAGTTCAGAAGTTATGTTAGTATTAGGTCATCAAGGTGGTAATTCAATTATGACATTCTTGTTTGGCATTATTTATGATATTAAGGTAGTGTCAACATTTCGACGTTTGGCTGGATTCTTGAGAAACTGAATTCAGTCCCACAAAAAGCCCACTGAAGGTCACGGGAAGGTTGAAACTAAGTAACATCATACATATAATTGTGTCGAGAAAAACAATTATGATCAAGGAAATTATAGTTTATCAAACAGGCATCACTATTTTTGATGTTATAATATCCATGACCACACAACCATGAAAACCACATGATTATCTTCACCATAATAGTATGTGTTCTTTATTCGTGCACTCAGAAGCCAGAAAGCGGGACAGTACCTAGAGTATCAATAGACATTCTTCCTTTTTCTGATTCCCATAAAGAAGCCCTATCTTCCAGTGGTACAGTGCAGAATCTTAGGCATTTTCACTCATGAGATACTGTGTTTGTTGTGGCTGCATAATGGAGTGTTTTGCGAGAAACAAGGCAAGAACATAGTCATTTACTGATAGCAAATCATCTTAAGATGAGAAAGCTGTCTCAATGTACCACTGTCAAAGATCACATGTGGAATCGTAGGTTTGTGCAAATATACATTGAGAAGAACAATTTAGTACTATTTTGAAAGTAGTTTTTCTTTTGCCAAATTGGATCATTGAATTTTTTTGTTTTAGCACCACTGGGACATCATCGACTTATGATATGTAATTATATAGATCATGTGACACATACTGGTCATATGACAAACAGCAATTTACACAGCACTGTTAGGATTCAGGGTTTTGAGTTTTATACAAGATTTTGACTAATAGTTTGTATGCACACATTAGGTGGAATAATAGTCAGAGTTTTAGCACAAGGATATCTTCAAACAATTGTGATCATTGTGGTTAAAATGCACCTATTAGGTACACTGTAGTGTGAACTGTATGTACTCGCACCAGTCCTATAGAAGTAAACAGTAGTGTTTACAATATTCCACTGGGTGACTTACATATTATACTTACACCAACCACACAATAACACTTTACAAGTTTTCTTCATACTTAGGTTCATTCACAAAATATATCACTAGATTTTTTTATTTTACAACAACAAGACTTCTAAGAATGTCTTTCATGTGCTGGTAAAGTACATAAAAAGCTTAACTACTGCCTGAAAAAGAAGCGTAGTGTCACAAGAAAAACCGACATTGCCACTGGCAGCGCCATTCAGAGAATGATTCACCCTTGCTGTGTTGTATATTTTAATTTATAATGTAACAACAAACAGCTGTCGCATATATTAATGCGTAATGTCATCACAGAATCAGTAGGACCCTGATAAAAAAAATGTTTTATGGTGTACACCAAACAACCATTGATGCTGTGATGATGACATGGAAGGGGGGGGGTCAGATCATTATTTTTTTCACAGCTGATGAAGATGCAACATGTGTTTCTGTATGCAAATGAGTCCTTCCTTCAGGTTGCAAAAATCCTAGTGATCATCTCAAAACAACTTGCTCTTTATTCACATACCCTGAAGGCACACATGAAACACTGACCTATCGCTTCAGCCTGTAGTGGGGAGACTATGTACTCCCCAGTGAAACTTTGAAGGTGACAGAGTAAAACCAGCCACCACAGTCATCTTTGATCCTAAATTCACCTCCATAAATTGGGGTCATAAAAAAGGACTTAGCCTAGAGACATGGAAGTGAATAATGAAAAATGCATCGAAATAAAATGTTATCAGTCTTTCATGTGTCATGTGTGACTGCATACAGATCACACTCTGGCAATGAACAGACATTGTAATGTAAACAATATGTTGTGAAGATGTATTTCTGCAAGATAGTGGACCTTGTGAGAATAAATTATTGTAATTTTGATCATATATATATATTCTGTCATCCAGATTGGAGTTGTTTGCTGTGTTTATTCTGGACAGCATGATTTCTTGATTGGTCAGAAAGACAAGTGAATATTTTTTACCTGTATGATATAGTATAAAGGCTTAACCAATTCATAATGTTACTGGTTGTGGCTGCTCTGTTGCAAAATTTATGTAAGTTATGAGGATGTCATTTGTTTTCATTCACTCTCCCAGTATTGTAGACGTACACAAACACTTACAAATGGAATTCTGTCAATTACCATGGGTTTCTGGTGCAATTCCCCCAGTATCCTCTTAAGCATACTGCAGACACATTATGCCTTGTATATTACAAGTCTACTAGGTTCTATGCAGAGTGGCAAGAGTCATATGTTGACGGATGGTGGTCCAGGTAACTGAGACTACAATATGACACGCCAACGAAACTATTAACTCATTTAAAATAACAGCGGTTTTTGTGACATCCCTCTGTACGCATGCGTAGATGTGAGCACGCACGCATGCCTGCGTAATTTTGCTTTGTCATTCGACAGTGTCAAACCATGTGTAAATCCTTTGTGATGAATTCAAAACATTCCTTGTGCCAGGAGTTAAATCAACATCCAATTAAATTTGCTTCTGAGCACAATTACCTTTGTAGGTGAAGGATGCTTCAGCTAAGCCATCACCTGGGGTTAATACCCTAATGTGCATAACATCTCAGGTTAAATATGCTGCAGGGATATCTCAAGTAGACAGTGAAACACTTGACATATCATACCACTGTGGAGGCTGAGGCCTGAAACTGGAAGGTGGAACAACAATGCAGCCATGCTGCTTTCAGAATGCTGTCTTGATTTACTGGTGTGACAGTAATTATTAAGACGGTCGGTCACATCCAACACACATTTAATACTTTTACTATAAAGACAATAAAAGTAGAATTTACACTCATTAACCTGCTAACTTTCGGGGGTCCACCCTTTGGGGAGCTGTATCAGTATCTACTCCCAGGTGCCGAGCTACACTTGCCTCCCTGTGGTCATCTGTTACTTTGGACCACTGACCTTTGATCTGTCAACTGGTGATCTATCAATTGGTGATACACTGCCCTTTAATCTATTGATTGGTGATACATTTGAAGAAATACAGGAGTAGTTACTTTGAATTACTGATTTATGCCTGCTGTTTACTGCTGATGTGCACTCATCAGAGGGCACCACTGTGGCATCACCAGAGGGTGCCACTGTGCCATCACCAGAGGCCATTAAAAATGTACAGTGGTAGTAACTGCTCGGCAGCCTTGGTCCATTGTTACATGACTGGGTCTAAGTTAGTTTTGGTCAATTGTTACATGACTGGGTCTAAGTTAGTTTTGGTCCATTGTTACATGACTGGGTCTAAGTTAGTTTTGGTCCATTGTTACATGACTGGGTCTAAGTTAGTTTTGGTCCATTGTTACATGACTGGGTCTAAGTTAGTTTTGGTCCATTGTTACATGACTGGGTCTAAGTTAGTTTTGGTTCATTGTTACATGACTGGGTCTAAGTTAGTTTTGGTCCATTGTTACATGACTGGGTCTAATTTAGTTTTGGTCCATTGTTACATGACTCAGCCTCAGGGTCTAAGTTAGTTTTGGTCCATTGTTACATGACTGGGTCTAACTTAGTTTTGGACCATTGTTACATGACTCAGCCTCAGGGTCTAAGTTAGTTTTGGTCCATTGTTACATGACTGGGTCTAAGTTAGTTTTGGTCCATTGTTACATGACTGGGTCTAAGTTAGTTTTGGTCCATTGTTACATGACTGGGTCTAAGTTAGCCTTGGTCCATTGCTACATGACTGAGTCTAAGTTAGTCTTGGTCCCTTGCTACATAACTGGGTCTAAGTTAGCACACATTGTAATTGAAGCTATGCACCCAATGGAAGATGTCAACACAATACTCCTGGTAAATAGGGCCTTATTCCCGATAAAATGCAAAGCTGGAATGTCAGGTTTACTTAATTACAGTAGCCTTGGTCAATATCCATGCTAATTAAAACACAATTGTGTGTGGTCCTGGGTGTGATTTCATTACACAGTGGCTCCAATATACAGTCAGCATCTCGGTTGTTGAGTTTTGTTTATCTGACGTGCCAAGATTTATGCCACTTGTGCGAGAGCATGCAAGCAGCTAAATGAACACCCTGTTAGAGTATTTAAAGCACCCATAAAACATGTCTTTTTTTAAATGCTGGTGTCGTCAATTCACCATGTAGGCACACAAGTTGCGCAAGGTCTGAATTCTAAGTAACAACTTAAGCAAGAGAAGAATACTGAGTTGTTGGCACCATGGGTATCCACCTGTGTGATACAATATTAAACTGAAGGTTAGGTTTCTATCAATTTTAATTTTAATTTTTTCTCTTTACTAGTTTAGTGACATTGTTTTGCTGTTTCATGAACTTGTTTTTAAGTGCTACAAGTACATATGCTGGCTAAATATATGTAGTAAAAATAGTAATGCTGACTGCAAGTATTTGTGTCGACTAGCTTCAAAATGTTATGCTGATCCATTGCAAGTACATTTGTTGACAGACGGAAGAACATAATATTATGTTGACTAGCGTCAACTGAATGCAAATAATTATAACTGACTGACTGCAAGTACATATGATTACTAATATCAACTGACTGCAAATACTTAATATTCACTGATTGCATGTGCATATGACTGGTGATTAACTGAAGTTTGTTTTTGAGACCATCAACATACAAGTCACTGAATGCAGAAACGGGAAGACATACTGGGATCTAGGCATGAAACTGAATACATATTTCCCAGTGCCAAAGTATGCTGGTCGTAAGATTCTTTATTATATTTTATACACAATGACCCAACTCTCGCTCTGGAAGAGTGCATTGCCACCCACATTTTAGATATTTATCTACACACCACAAAGGAAAACCACAAAAGAAACCACGTGTGAACAAATGTTACTACTAATACAGCAAAAAACAAGATGTGTACAGGAAGTCCCACTGGCACAGTGATCAATGGCAACATCGGGAATAAAATTAACCACAAACTGCTCCCAGTAACCTCTATATAATTAATTATTCTGTACTCCATCGCGGAAACTAAAAAAGTATCCACTAAAGAACACGGCAGTTGACAAATAGAAAAAGAAAAGTGGCCAATAAAAACTGAATATCTGAACCTGAAGTGTCGGTTGAGATCTGTTTCTGGGCCCACAGGTTTCTGGGTGTGCAATTAAGTGCAAGGCCAGGCTGCCAAGTGTGGCAGTGTAGGTGCCAATGGAACTGTGTCAGTGGCTGCTGGCAAACTCCCAGCCAGACGGCAAAAACCGCAACTGTCTCTGATCTCTGACCTCTGAACCACGACCTCTGCAGTGTGGAAGAGCTTGCATGAAGCAAGGGCATGACAGAATGCTGCTCCTTGGCTCTAATGTGTCAGGCTTGAATAGGCTTTTCGACAGCAGCAATAACACATGACAGTCCCACTATTTCTCTAATGCTGCTCATTACTATGTATCTGAGTATTTCACGCTTATAAACGCAACCATACTGGGTGTTTACAATGTCTCGGTTATATTTATTGACATTTAAAATGTTTGGTCTATGTTTAGAGATTTACTTTTTGAAGCATTTGATCTTTGTTTGCTGACATCTGATATGTTTAGCATTTGACATTTGAAATGTTTGGCCTACATTTAGATACACAATGTTTTTTCTAAATATTTACACTGTGAACACTTCGTTTTCATATATACCCAATAGATATATTTAGATTGCCATTTAAAATGCTTAGGCTACATTTGTAAGTTTACGGGACTTGAAGAAGATTGTGGGGCATAGGTACTACCCTTGCCAGAATGAAAAAATGGCAAACACGAGAAAGTAAATTTGACCGTTGGGATTGCCTGTAAGCAGTGTCCAGCTACAGCCTCTGTCAATTACCTCACCACTGTTGCCTTCACAAACTCCCATCCACCTGAGTCTCCACAAAGTAGGTTAGAGATCAGCCTGGGGAATGCTATCTGGCAGTGGCAGGGAAGGTCTGCCTGGAGAGCAGGTGATACAGCCAGACTCTGGTTCAACAACTCCATAAATCAGCCACTCATGTAAAACCATCTCCTCTGACACCTATACATGCGTGCTGGGGTCAGATCACTATTTAACTTATGCTTTACAGCACTCTGGTGAATTCTAGGATTTTTTGCACATGGAAACTTATTTCACTTTTTATCAAATCCGCGCACTTCCAGTAATGCTACACTGCTACATGCAGGGTTAAATTACCTGTGTGCATACACGCGTGCGTTATTTGAAACTACAAAAACATATCAGTGTTTTTGCTCTTGTCTAGACAGCCACAATTTTGAGGGGAAACATTTAAGATATTCACTCCGCTTGATTGCCACCAACATGGAATATAATTCTAAACTCATTTTGCCTTGTGTCAAACCACATGTTGCCTGGAAAATGTTTTTGCTTGGATGGGCAGTGCATGTATGACATTAACCATCCAGCTGTTTTGATGAATTTCACATTTCATGAGCAGAAATTGCTCAGCCATGAGCCAAAAACGTTTCACACCCAACTCAAGCCAGACTAATTCATTCCTCTGTAGGTACCCCGGGATAATTACATAATAACAAGCTTGCTTTTTCAGGTCTTACCCAAGTGCAGTTAATTTGTTATTCAAATGTGCCAATTTACCATAAAACCAACTTCAAAAAGCAAACAGTAACATAAACTATGCAATATATACAGTTTAAGTAACACAGCAAAAAAAGACTATGGTGTGTAACATTGTAGTCCATGGCCAAGATGATCATGGTAACAAGTTAGCAACATCATGATGTTGAGCATGCAATGTTTATAGAAACATGGGCGGAGCTCGACACTCATAAACCAGATAAGTGTTGGAAAGGAAGCTTGTAAGAGACAGCTAACAGACAACATTGCAGATGGAATGGTAGCAAACTGGAACAAAAATTTTCATCAAAAGTCCGCCATACAGATGTTGGAAATGAAAAGATAGAACATAATCCCTGTTGTCAAAAAAACTCGTCATTACCATTTGATGTTTTAGAAACATGAATATAAGAATGCAAAAAAAATTACCAATGGAAGGAACTTCTGGAAGAATAATAATTCGTAAAGACCTCGGGTATAGAAATATGCTCTCCAGACCAAAAAATAACACAAAAACCTTCCCAGCTCTTCACAGCTCCGGTGGAGTCTTAATGAATCATAATATATAGTTTATTTTGAAGAAATTATGTGTAACAAATACAAATCAAAATCTGGCATCTGGGTGCTTTGGGTGTCACGTTGTTCTTTTTAGAACGGCAGAATTAAGCTTGGCAGAAAAACTGCTGTCCTGATTTTGGGAGGTGTTCGGATAACAGATGGATCTAAATGAGATGCAGGTGGTGACAGCTTTGTTAATCAAGTTTTCTTCAACGCCACAAAATTTTCATACTGCTTGCATTTCACATGTCAAATATGCCACCACATGTCATAAAAGTCTGTTTATATCCATCACTCTTGTAACTTTCAAGGGCTCCCAGTCTAGAAAATTTGTGTCAAATTGCATCTATTAAAATGATGTCATACTTTGAGTTTGACCCCAATCATTACATTTATTTTATCACTTGTCATCCTTCGGGGAGAGGGGGGGGGGGGTTGTAACTTGTTTCCAAAATGTGGAAGTTTCATTGCCTGTTTATAAAATAAATATTCTACCATCCAAGGCTGGAAGATGGTTATTTTTCCTGGTTACATTACTAAACGTACAACTTTTATTCCAAGTTTATGTTATCTATGGAGATCCCATTTCCTGTCTACACTACTTACTTTTTCCCTAGGCTTAACTTCCTATGCCCTATTCAGCTACTCCTTTACCACCTGCGACTTTATTTCCTACAAGCCATTCAATTACCCCACTAGTACCATCACACTTCAACACCAGTGCACAAAGGGTGATTTATTGACTCCAGCATTGACATTGGGGTGGCACAATATATAAAGATCCTTGTGAAGCAACAACCCCCCCCACCCAATGGAGAAAGTAGGCATGGGAGACAAGCCACCCTATAGGGTGACAAGCCTGAGAGCACTGCAAACAAGGCACATGGAGGGGCCAACAGGTTGAGAGGGTAAACAGAAAAATGGGGTCATCAGGCTTCAAACGAACCCAACTCCAGGGAAACCGAAGTCTATCCCAGTCAAGTGCATGGGACACAGTGGCAGCAGACAATAGCATACCAAGCCAAGTGTTGCGCTTATCAACATACCCTGGGGGCTGTGTGTGGTACCCATCTTTGGTTTTGGGGTCATGTTAATGCAGGTGGCCCTGGAAGGGTTGGGTGCAGACTGCAAATGTAAGAGGGGATTATCTGAGCAAATGAATCAAGGTGCTCTTGTCTTTGTGGACACCTAACTGACAAGTAATAACCTGCAGATTAACTGAACATGACATGTCAGCAGGGGTAGCTGTGTCACCAGTTTCAGCTGTCAAGTCTGTTGTCACCCATTTCAGCTGTCATGTCTGTTGTCACCACTTTCAGCACTGATGTCAGCCTAGTTCCAGCTTTTAAAGTGCGTAGGTAATTTATGAGGGAAAGAGGTAGGGGAAGGAAGAGGGATTGAGAGCAAGAGGGAGGAGGGATGGGTGGAGGGAGAGTGAGAAGCATGGAGAAGTGGGAGAGGGAAAGATAGAGAGTGACAACAACAGTAACACAACAGAAGCTACATCACCTACAATGAAAGAAAAAGGAACAGTCGCCACTAAACCAGTAGAAAAAACACCACGTACCTTAGCTGCAGCCACGGAACAGTTGTTGACGTTATTTATGTTATATGTCGAAATGCTTAACATGGAACAGTGTAGAAAAAAGTAGATGGAAAACACAAGCAAACCAGTGAATATTTATACCCAACATATCCGGATAGGATTTGTGACAGGGCAATTTGAATCACAGATAGAGAGACAAGATGGTGTAGGTGTCATTTTGTCACAATCAACCGAGACAGATCTGCAAGGAACGTCATTGATCAGGACACAGGAAGCCCCGATCACTCACTGATATCTTGGTGGTGTGAATAAAACGCTGTCTTGTCTGATCACTATCTTGTCATCCTGGCTAGTCTGCTTAATCAACATTCTGACAAACTGAATTAGCTAACTTCCAACTGAGTGAATGGCAATGTTCTATCACATCTTCTATCTTAACATATGTCTTTAGGTAACAACCCCCCTACATGTGACTGCAGTGGCAATTCAGATACTAAGTCGCACAGACTTATTCTGCACATGAGCTAGAAACAGCCGTCTAGGTCATGTCCCATAAATTTTTATATTTTGGCAGTTCTGCATACCTTAAAGCTTACACTATCATATTGTTGTGTTGATTTTCATCAACACATTATCTAATACTAATAATTTTAAAACAATAGAAAATATGAACACAAAATGGCTCGTATTTTGAAACCTTGTTGTTTGTTCCAATTGTAGCAATACACCAAAAAGTAACAAAAACTTTTTCATAAATTGTATGATTTGTGAAATCACAAAAACTGCAAAATTCACAAAAACTTAATAACTACTTTGTTGTGGTAGGTTACATTTATGCATAATTATGATCACCGAAACAACCATATTCTATGGCACAAGCACTGGGAACTAAAGCAGGTGATATGAAGGGGTGATAAGGGGGTTAACTAGTCAACTAGCCTTACATTTAGGTTTGATGGGCAAGACATCTGTTTCTTCTCAGCAACCTGTTGCCTCCAGTTACATCAGGGTGCCACCAGACACCCCTACCCAAACCCCCTTCCCACCCAGCCGTCTGCACCCTGGTTCTTGTTTGTTTGCAGCTTTTTGTGCAAGACAAATGGCCGGGAGACTGGATCTGACAGAAAAAACAGCTTGCACACTAAACATGCATAAGACCAGCTAAACTAAACATGGCCGGGTGCACTCAGTGATGGAGCCAGTGATGGAGCTGGGAGTTGGTAACACAACACTTTCTTTATTTTGATCCTTGTGAGACTATGAATTCAGTAACCAGGTCATGAACATTACAGATCAAACTGTCATTGAAAACAGTGTGATAGTTGAACATGGAGACCAAAATGTGTAAGCCTGCAGATCAGACAATATGAGCATCGAAATCAGACAAGTTGAGCCTGGAGATCATACTGCATCAGCCGGGA
Organism: Ridgeia piscesae; assembly: GCA_025642075.2. Lineage (NCBI taxonomy): Eukaryota > Metazoa > Annelida > Polychaeta > Sabellida > Siboglinidae > Ridgeia > Ridgeia piscesae. Next base: position 12,255 of record JAODUO010000742.1, on the reverse strand, counting down.
AGTCAGACAATTTGATCATGGAAATCAAATAATGTGAGCTTGAAGCTCAGACAAGTCAAGCTTGGAGATGTGAGTCTGGGGATCAGACTGTGTGAGCCTGGGGATTAGACAAGTTGCGTCTGGAGATCACACTACGATCAGATCAGAAATATACATTTATACGTCTATATGTAAAAAACATATTTATATTCATATTATGAATATAAATCTGTTTTATAACATATATCAAAAATATATATGTATAAATGATATATTATCATAGTCATAGTCAATAATCTAAACTTACACATCAGTGTCATCCAGAAAACACTAATATCCTCAGTAATAAACAAGAACTCAGTCTTCAGTACAGTCGTCACCTTGTATGTCCTTGTCAGTCATCCCAACAGCTTGTCCCCAAAAATAACTACTGAATTCATAACTTGTCATGTATGTGACGCATATTGTCACATACGTCCAGTGTTATGGTGTGTCCTTCTGTGTTATTGCTATCAACACCTGGAGGATGTACACAGTACAACACACACACACCCAGGATTCTATCTACACCCAATCTGTGCACTAAGCACATTGAATGCCTCGGGACCATGAAGGTGCCACCCAGGTAAACCGCCAGAGGACGTCATTAAACGACAGTAAACCACATTTATTTAACATGCTCAGACAGATGTGTTTTCAGGCCACCTGCAAAGTCTCTCCCCCCCCCCGTGTGACAAGTAAAAAGCTACATTTCCCACCAATAGGTTCCTGGGCCACAGCTACAGTGTCCACACAGTAGACACCAATGAGCCCTGTCAGGGTTTAGAGTGACACCAGACTGGATAATCAAGACGTCCATTCAAGGAAACAGCTCCTCTGGGAACCTCCAATGGAGACATGCTGGGCAGTAATACCCAGAGGCCACACACAAGGAGGGGAGCAGGGGTGTTGTGTTTACCCCTTTGGGTATCACAACCCAACCCTCATGTTAGCACTTTAAGCACGGTGTATCATATACAACACCTGGCTGGGGGAGTATTCAATATGTCACATCATATATGTCATGTCACTCACAGCCATATTGACTGTATGCAGACCACGTCTGTTCCTGTTGACTTAAACCCCAATGCCAGCCACAAATGAGGCACCATAAACCCTAGTCCAGCTCTTGACATGTCATAAATACACAAAACCATAAGTACTAATCAAAAAGAAAATGTCGTTCAATTAAGAGCACTCAGAAAACTTGATTATAAATCAGTACATAATTGCCATGCATAGGTTTACCCAATGGTTCAGCAACAAGTGAAAGAATGTAGAAAGTAGTCCACTTAATTGCTCATTCATCTCAAGTTTTGTCACTTCATGAAATTGATTTAACAATTTTGAATGAGGTTTAAAGAGTCGGACAGTGCTCAGGACATCTTTGTACAGACATCGTAAAATGCCAGCATCGCATGTACAGAAGTATTTCCATGACATCATGCCACAGAGTGTTTGGTTAAATTTATTAATAGTGTAAAACTAAAGTACTTGTATTAACTAAAATCTGTGTAAAACTATCTGAAACTAATCTGGAATGTTACAGAAGCTATGGTTTACAACAAGGTTATACAATACTGTCTGCTATACCCCGGGGTAGTTGTAATTTTGCTTGAAGTTCCAAAATTGCTACTATGATTAACATGATATTGAGTGAAATACCATTCACAATTATAACTATAACTCTTTTAAGACCCACAACATTTGGTCAGACAACATTTACTATTTAGTCACACAACATTAGGTCATACAATATTCAGTCACTCAACACAAAATGTCATAACATGACATTTCATCACAAAGTGCAGGTTACAACAGTTGACTTCATCAGTGGTGGTAACTTGCTCCTATCTACAAGAAGAACCATTCACCACAAGGACTGCATGGAGCGAGATATGAATCTTCCTAAAAGGGGTTGTTCCATACCTCTGTCCTCAGTCTGTCCTTGGGGTGTCTGTGAAGAAGTGGTGGGGGTCTTTCAGCTGGTACATGATGTGGTGCAGTGGGGTAGAGTCATTGGGCGCCCTTGCTGTGTGATTAGGGTGGACATCTATCATGTAGTGTTGATTGAAGGCGTAGATTGTTCCCACCTGCACAATACACATGTATGATTACAATGTAATTGTTTGCATACCATATTCGGTAACATAACGAGCTTACACTGAGTGCACAGGTGGCACTCTAACAGTGATATACCATTGTGTCCATACGTAATAGTACGCTACTGTTTGTTTAGACTATCAAGACACATTAACTGAGCAACAAGCCTTGTAATGAACCGAACATGTTTTTCACTTTAAATTTCTTTCCATGTTAATTTCTACAGTCACTGACTACAACATGCTTGTAAATATTACCAGTTAAAGTGAATTCAGGGATTCCTTATGAACTCATGGATGCTCATGAGTGGCTTCTCATCAGCAGCAAACACATGCTAAGTCAATAATTCTAAATAGCCAACTTTTTTTAAAATTGGTACCAGTAGTGTTTATTATAAAACTAATTAGCACACAAAACTGTGAACTAATTAGCAGTTTTCTACCCAGATACATTCAGACCAATGATGTGGGAATGCAGTACTCAAGCATTACACATGCCACAAACATTTATTTGAAATATTCTTAAATATGCATCATTAAAGAAAGATTCCCCTAAGTATACCCTATTGGAAAGTTGCTAAGTAGTAAGTACATAAATTAGTCGGATCACACAACACTTAATGATGACAGAAGTAATCTGATTCATGCAATTACAATACACCAGTGTTCTTTTGCTACCATTTATCACAAATTCCCTGCAAGGCATGAACTGAATGTATTTGTTCCACCCACACAGTGACTGGATGCAAAGCTGATTTGAATCACCCCCCACCACTATTAGGACACTGACAAAACGATGCACTGTAGAGACATGTGCATTCATTTCACTGGAATCTGGGCCCACGTGAATAAGGTCAACTCACAGACGCAGGCCAGAGCAGTACATAGCACACACATGTATACAACGATGTCCATGAAAAGATAACCTTGTACTAAACAACCTAGCATAACAAATATTATCTTGTGTTTGAGTTTTTCTTGACCACCTTGCTCTGTACCACTTTGTGATCAGAGCGCCATCTGGTTGTTTTTCAGGCACTACAAGTTTGGAGCAAAATTACCTAATCATAACCAAACTGACCACAAGATGGAGCTGCTCGCAGAACTACCGACTATAAAAATGTATTTTATTTGTGTCACTTTGTGTTTTGTTTCCCCGAGTACGTCATGCCATAGACAGGAGTTGTAAAGTGTATTGAAACAAACCTAACGACGTCTGATGCCAGTGATAAACGGGCAACGATACTGCATCATATACAACTGTAACAAGATCACATGGCAATGTGTTATTGCCGATGTGGTGATGCAACGCTGTAGGTTTATTACACAATAACAGCTGTATGAACCAGCTGGCATATACCCTCTGGAAATACCAAGGTGGACCAACACATCACAGGTATAGATCTATACCCTGGGAGGGAGTCAATAAAGTTTCATGCCTGACATCAGCCAGGGCCACAGCCGCATATGATAATACTTATTCAGGTATGCAGAACAGAATACCTTCACGTCATCTTCTTACTGAAATTAACAAAGCATCACTGCTAAACACCTTAAACACATAAAGAATGGGTGACGGAACAAATATTTAATGTGTAATTTATTGTTCAGATAAAATTTTCATGGCAATTCTAAACATTCACACCCCTACACTTATGGGACCAGTATTTTGCCCTTCCAAAATAGTGGTTATAAATTCTTGAAATATGCAAGTGGACTCTGTAAAATTAACATGGACTGGGTAGGTAAAATAAGAAAGATACCATTATTTTACTGCTGGGAAGAATGCCAGAAACACAGTTACACTTTAAAACTTCACAATCCAGGCCTGAAAAGAGGGCAATGGAAACTACCAGGTACACCCTGTAGTCATATTCCAAGGTTCTGGGTACTCAATTAGGTTCAAGCATTCTATCTACCTAGTGACAATAGCCTGTTTAACATTTCCATCAACTCTTCAGCCATTTCAAGCAAATTGAGGATGTCAACATCTAGTTTAACATTCAAGCACTCTATCTAGATCTTCATTTTGCCATAAAGTCATACTTATTATTTAACAACAGCTCCTTTACTGTATCAGTTTCTGTGGGTTGCTGTGTAAATAAACCATAAATACCCTACCATAAAGCTTGCAGTGCAATTAATACTCCATGTAATGGGCATTGATTAGAGTAACTGAAAACATGGTTGAAAACAATATATTTCTTGTATGTACATCAACTAAGCATTTTATTGTAATTAAAGTTTTACAACTCATTACTGTAAACATAATAGATGGATGAAATTATTTTACAGCAAGGCCCTAGGAAAATGTTTATTAAGCTACTAAAATAAATCATAAATATTTACATTATAAATATATCATAATATTTAGTGTTTATTTGTATTTTTTTCTAATTAAACCCAAATTAATTTATGAAGTTTTAAAAACTTGTTTAATTGAAAGATCTATCCAACTTTTCATATGCAGGAATTTGAAGCTTTTGTGTACTATACAGAAGTTTGATCAGCAAAATTGACTAAACATTAACTGAACAATTTACTGACATTTCACAATATCAATGACTCTCTATAGTGCTTTTTAAATCTTGAATCCAGTAGTTTAGTGTATTTTTAACTGTACTGACATTAATCGTCTGTGAACTACAGTACAACAAAAATGCACAAATAACAATCCTTTATTACTAATGCATTCATGGGGGCGGAATGCTGCAGAAAGAGTCATTGCAAAAACTTGAGAACAACTGTAAAACAACGAATCAATCAGGACCCCGGTACAGATTTGGGTCAGACTTTTTACGGCTGCCTGACCCAAAACTCAGCAAATTGTGACCCAAATAAATCAAGTAACCAGCCTTATTTTTTTCTGGAACTTACAGATTGCGAGTGCTGGTTAGGGGATGCAATAAACTCCATATAATAAACAACTCAATGCAGACACAATAAGTGAGTTATGTATACCCTGAACCAATCAAGATGTGAGGGACAGGTTGAAAGCAATACACTTAATTTAAATGATCCCCGCTCTATGAAATAGCAAAGTATTTAATAGAGGTGCACAACCTTAAAAATAACGCTTTTATGATGGTGTCACTATCTTTCCACACTTATGCAAATTGATGTGAAATTTATACTAAAACAGATTTTTTATTCAATACAAAAAAGTTATTTAGAAGTAAGGGAGCACTGTGGGTCAATCTTGAGCAGAAATACAATTTGCAATATGCCATCAGTCTTTTTGCAGTAGGTGGCAATATTTTAAGGTGGTTATACAAATATTCCAAATTTTTGGTGCTGCTATAGAAAAAGCATGCCTGCCCAGATTAAGCTTATGAAAGCCTTTGATTCTGTGAATAACCTTGACGGGGGGGGGGGCAACCTGGTAATGGGCCATCCTTGACATGGGGCATTAACCAAACCAATGTCAGCTGCGGGTGTAACTCATCTGTCCAGGTACCTGAAGGTAGGAAATTAGTTGGGATTTTTCGTGGTACTAAATAAGAGGAACATTCTTGCATTCCGTCATGCTGCTCCTCCCTCACCCTCCCATCCATGTATCCATTCCTGATCCCATTCACGGAGAAACTGCAGCAAGCCAGGTACCTCTAACATATCGCATAAATCTTGCCACTGTTTAGACAACCGTGTTGCTGGTTTCCATGCTGTCTCTGCTTGTGAAATCCAGGATGCAGCCACAGAGTGTGTCAAAGAACTTTGAAGTTGCCTAGAGACTGTGACAATGAGAAGCCACCCAGTGTACAACTGTAGGGTACGTCCCGGTACGTCCCTCTGTATTGTCCACATCCCAGACTGGACAATATTTATGGACTATGAACAATCATGCGGAAAAACAGAAAAACAGATTTTTCAAACAGAACTCAAATTTAGGGAAACAGTTACTGTTGTTCCACTCCTTGATGCACAATTGCTGGAACAATAACCCTGTTAACCATCTAAGTGTTGCCTTTTCAGGGAGTATTCAGCCATGATATCAGAATGGTCAAACTGTTGCATGTTTATATATAGCTCAGTAAATGCAAGCGGTAACGGCTACTAATAAAGGAAGTTTTACGCCATCTCCCAAGTGCTTAGACTGTCTGGACAGTTCTCAGACTGAGTACACAAGAGAAACAGCCACACAAGTGATCAATGTTTGAAGGGTAATATTGTAGTTGAAGGGCTGGCTTCTCCCACCCATCCCCTGCTCCCAGTCCCCCTCCCATTCCCACTCCCACTCCCTAGCCTCCTTCTCTCCCAGGCCACACTTTGCAGCTGTCTGTAATATTTGCTGGGACAGACTGTTCAGATTGCGCAACAGAGAAACTGTGAAACTGGTGATAAGAATGTAAAGTGGTTGTGGCTGTGCTAATGTTCTTTCCCTTTGAGTCTAAATGAAACTAATATCATTACGCCAGTGGATAAATAATCTCTATTCCTAACTCCCTACAACATGCCACGTTATGATGTAGACACAATTTGAGGCAGACAGGTCGTCTTTACATAAACAGAGCATAGAAAACAGGGAAATTAAGACCACGAGACAACATCAATGAAAAAGTGAACAGCTAAAAATACAAGAAAACTGCAAAAGAAGAAGTTACTGTCTTCAGTTACACAGAAATGCCAGTTTTGTGAGACCAAATCAAAGGCCTAGCTTGTTGGTTACCCATCCCTGTGTACATTTGGCAAGATAAGTTTTTCTTTGGTGGTACTCCACATGTACACACGATGAGAAGGATATTCCCATAAAGACAGCGCATCCCTTTTCCCACAATCGCAAGGAAGTCCTTGGTGACACCGCTGACCTGTTTACTACATCAGATACCCAGATACCACAGAACTGCAAAGATTTCGGTTCATTGGATCGGGGCCAGAAAAGAAGATAGCAAAACGAGACTGTGCCAACTGCCAGCTGGCAGTGTGTCAAGGCCACGTGGTTTTTTGTGGCCCAAGGTACCTGGTGCAAGAACACCAAATCTGTACCACTGTCTATGCGTAATCATAGCAGCATTCTGAATAACCATATTTGCATGATGGTTGGAACTGGGCAAGGTTTCTACATAAGACACAACGTAACACAGCAGGTGAGATATAAGTGCGAATGAAGGCGTATCTGATGATATAGAAGCAGAGATTACTTGCAGGCATGATGAGACTAATGAGGTGGGTGGGGAAGGGGAACCCACAACCCTGATAACAAGTGATCTTATGGCTCTTTATCAGTCATTACTGCATGTCATTGTCATAACAATATGACTGATTATTTCGTGTTGGAGAAACTGATTAGGAGTCCAGTTCACAGGCCCTGTGGAAATCACGACTGTGTACATTGTTTATTGGGTATACATGTTTTTATTTATTATTTTATATACACATAATAAATATCTTGACAACTCATAACAATGTGAAGGTTAAAGTAAAGATTGAATGATTTAAATCTACACCATGTAGTGTGTTTGACGATTATTATATTGTATCTACACAAGAAGTGTGGAAAGACTAGTTTTACTATTTGTGCATATTAACTCGCTTATTTTTAAGACTTTCTTTCATGTTAATTACATAATAAAGACGATCTGTATTGCTGGTGGAAGCTGTTAAAAATGTAACACTTGTCTAATTTCTGTGGCCCTGAAAGAGGCGGTTTTATTCAAGTTTCAGCCTCGGCACAAGAACTCTTAGCCTGCACACAAGAATGTCCTCATCACAACTGAGGTAAAACTGAACGTTCTCACCTGGTTGGTTTGTAGCAGGTCTGTACAATCTGTAGCTAAAGCAATGGGGAAGAGACTGAAGGATGTCCACTCAGTATCTCTGGCCATGTCTTTATCTCCATCAAACTTGTCATACTTAAATTCCATAAATTCAGCAGAAAAGGTGAGGATAGGTAGAGGTGAAGAAGCAACCTGGTGTGAGTTTCAGGATGAGTCGATTAAAGTGGAATGGACATGACAAACAGATCTGAGAGATAACTTGTGACGAGAGTGGTTTTCTTAGGATGAAAGATGACTGAGACAGGGATAACATGTCAACAGATTTACTGGGAATGTGACAGGACTGAAAAATGAGACCGAGATTGGTGGAAAGGACAGTAACACTTCAACCAGGATCACTGATGAAAAATTCAAGGCTCCAGAATCCACTTTCAGGGATAGAGCAATGCAGCATGCAATGTGTACAAATCTATAAAAACAGGTGGTTCTAAACCTGATGGTCTTGTACATCCAGTACCCATGGTCCAATCACCGTAAGTGATCTTCTTCACCAACTCGGATGTTAATAGAATTTGTCAGCAAGTATTAAAGTATTAACCTCATGATATTTTTCTACCACACTGACTTCAGTGTCTCCTGTTATTCGTGAAACAAAACTCCTATGGGTTATACCCCTAAGGGACTAGGTTGGTGATTATAGAACAGATACTACTCACTAATGATATCAAGCCATCATGGGCGTCTGAAGGGTGGATTTGCCTGAAGTGCTCAGTGTTATTAGAAAACTTGCCACTGTTGGGTTTTTATGTGAATGTGAATGTGCCAAGAAGAGGTAGATTGTGCCCTGATATCACAAGTCATGCGAGGACACGCAGAGGAAATCAGCCAACTGACGGATGAGAGGATCAGACAACTGTTTGCACATGCCCCTTTTTATTGCTCTCTGTCGGAAGAAACATAAAGACTATTAGCTGCAACACAGTGAGAAGAACTAAATAAAAGAACCATTATTGTAGTAACGTGATATTATATGGTGTTGGCTCCTTGTGTTTCCGTCTTTACAATTACTACGTGTGAGTATGTGATTCATGTTACTCATTCACCATTGTGGGATCAACTGGGAATAAAGGTTTGTGAAATGGCAGACACTACATCATAACTATTTATGTGTACAGCAAGCAACTGGGTATGCTTTCTCAAGTTACACTATCACACGTAGAACAAACTGGTAAAACAAAAGATAGGAGTTTCAACATTGTTAAGATACCCATTATATAAATTTTATCGTCAAGTTATCCCCGTTAAATAAGCATGTTGTAATTAGTATAATTCGTATTGTAGAAATTGGTCATTCTGCATAAAAAAATTATATGGCCTTCATATTAGGAACCCCTTATGTTAGCTATACTGCCCCTCCTGCACCCAGTTGTTTCCTCTACATCTGGCAGCTGGGTTAATCCACAAAGAGGGTAAACTATTATAGATTGGATTTGTGGTTACTCAAATAAAATAATGGCATTTCATAGTCAACAAGGATCCATCTGTTGCAGCATCTGGTTTGGAAGAAGAAATATAATGAGGATAACTTGATACACATAAAAGAATGTTGTCATTCAGTCTATGTTGTGAAAATTTTAGTGTGACCTGTAGTCCATCTTTAATTTGGGTCATGTTTGGTAAGCAGTTTTTTGCCCATTCTTCACTTAACGGGCTATAATGATGTCACATCATCAAACTCTCATGGTTTTAGGTTATTCAAATATGTCACATAAAAGCACCATAAACTAAAGAGCATCGCTTTCATCTCATAAATAACCATGGGATACTGCTGTAAATTTAGTCAATCAATAAAAAACAGATTTTCTTGATGTAAATCCCTTTAGATGTTCAGCTTGTTGCAATATTGTTCTATCTTGTAAAATCACTCACTTGTAAATTCAAAATCATGGTTATTATCAGTAAATGTATCAATTAAGCAGACATGTGGTAATAATCAGTACATTTCCCATGGTGCGGAATGTCCCAATGAGCTGTTAAACATTTCTCAACAAACTCCATCATAATCTAACCATTTGTAAGCACACATATCAATATGAACATTTTAATTAAATTTCAGAAACACTTACTTTGAGAGTGGACCACTTTGAGTGCTAATCTAGCATGTATCTAATTTGCACTACCTACTATCAGAATCTGATAATCTCTATCTGATTGGATGACACGGTACCTTCAGATGGAAATAAAGATTACTTCATAATGATGTCGATCTGTATAACCTAATAGATGTACATGTGCAACACTTCCTTTTGATAACAAGCATGGTACATGATTCATGATACATACGTGGGATTGAAACAGCCAAAAAATAAACAAATAGATTGTTCACCTTACTACATCAATACAACTTAACAAATAAAACCACCCATACTGATGAATCATTTAGTTACTGCCTCATGCTAACAACAAACAGACAGCCTTCATATCAAACCCTTCAGTTGAATGAACATTTTATTGTGAACATGTTAACAGTCCACGGCAAACAACGATGCGTCTGTCACTTCAATTCATTTCCACATTTATGTTAAGCGTAAATGTATTAATTTTATCTCACAAAATTCTGACGTTTGATCTTTATGCTGCAGGCTACGAGGTATTCTTTGGATAAATAAGTTGGCTGTTCTGCTGGGTGCACCTGATGCATGCTGCTTAGGGGTGATTGAGAAACATTTGTCTGCATAACAGTATGTATGTCTACCAGGGTGACTTATGCACAGCCAGAGGGTGCAATGTTGCCAGAGCAGCTTATCTGAACCCCAAGTCATGTCAGGCAATCTCTATAGGTTAGTACAAATGAATGAACACCAGAGTTGTTCTGTGGGCATCAGAACTTGTAGACATTAGAATCACTGACATAAAAAACCAGACGTCTTACAATTAGAGCACCACACTATAATGTAGAAATGGAACCGGTACTGCAATGACATTTATAGGAACAAGCAGAGTAAAAGGTAACATAGGAGAAAGATGCACACATTATGGAATTCTGATGTCCAAACATATTCTTTCAACCAGGGCTTTATACAGAACCAAATTTTTGCCAGTCACACATGTTTTGATGGACACATGGATGTTAACTGTTACCCCAGTTTACTAGTTCTTTAAATATGTCTGATGACCTGAAATGGACTATAAACACACACGTGACACCATTTACACTCACTGTTAAAGGGGGAGTGAAGCGGCTGAACAACCACAGCCCAAACATAAGAACATATAATTTACAGCACTTGTCACCATAATTTGACAAGCACAGCGTCACGGTATATTTTTAATATTTTTTAAACTGAGCTACTTTCAACACAGGGCGCTGCCATCTTGCCTAGGGCCTTTTCCGGTTTGATTGGCGTGTTGCCTACAATCCCGGAAGCCGCCAGTCGATAGGCGACGCAGCATAGCTCTCGCAAAAACGGGCCAAACGCATTAAAACAAACATAATTAAACAATTTAATGCACTGTATAGCTAATAGATATACTATGATTGTTAGTAAGCAACTTTTCACATACTTCCACGAAAGGATTCCTGCCGAAAAAGCAGGTTAGAGATGATGAAGTTGGCGTGTCCGCCGGCGGAAAGTTCGACAAGAGTCTGCGGTGGTCACTTTCAAACGCCGATTGCAAGCCTAATTACAAACGTGACGAGCACAAAGAGACACTGAACATAAAAACATAAGTCTCGATCAAAGCCACAGGTGCATCTTTGGCCGATTTGTTTGCATATAAGTACGCAGCGACAAAGTAATATTTGGTGAACTGAGAGGGAAAACCGGACACGATTTCCTTATTTGGAAGGTGAAGCGGCGCGTAGGAAATTACATGCCGAAACCAGCTTGTTGTTGCCAAGCCGACTCGGCACTTACGAGTACCAACGTGTATCGTTACGACTACAATTTAGTTCCACAGTTGTATTTCATCGTCTGTATAATATACGAATGTTACCTAAGCAAAGTTTAAATGTAATAAGAAATATGAATGTAATAAAGTAAAAATATGTGTGGACAGTATTATTTAATGTGAAATAAAGAATGTTTATATAATCCACGGATTTAGGTCAACAGTTCGCCGGCGAGCTGTACCTAGACCAACGCCGGTTCGTTGGTTGCTAAAAATCGCTCGAGTCTCTAGGTAGAAGTAAACTTTTTGTTTCTGACATAGACAGTCGCCGGTGGTGGAATAACCTTCTTCAAGATAATGACATAAAAAGAAATGACAGCTACGACCATGCATGCGTATGACGTTTATTTTAAACAATACTCGTCGTCATATGCAAATTAGAGTGACTCGCTAATTAGTTAACAACAGTCAAGAACTGTCAGTCATATTACAGGCATTACTTGGAATTAATTAACAGAAACAGCAAAACA
>JAODUO010000741.1:222500-241651 GCA_025642075.2 Ridgeia piscesae | reverse complement strand
ATGAATAATTAATTATTCGAATTAGCATTTCACATTCCTGATTTGTCACCAACTGTTTTATACCTTTTTAAAATGGGGACGATTTATCTAGCCCTCTTCAGAACGAAGGGGGGTTTTTAAACGATTTTGTTTGGAAAGGTACAAAGTTAATATTTTGCCATAAAAGTGAAACCTTTTTAAATTAAAGGTACCGGTAAATTGTTTTAAAAGGGTGGGTGTTTTTGGGGCGGGAATATTTATGTTTGTGTGTACCTTTTTTGTAACATAAATGTGGGGTTTTTAACGTCCTTACTTCGCAAAAATGTCTAGCATTAGTGTCAGTGTTTGATCGTTACAAGTAAAACAGGTTTGAAATTGGCGAATTTGTTTTTTGTAATATTTAAAATTTTACGTGGTTTGAAGAAAACTGGGGTTTTTGAAAATGCCCCGTTTTCCTCTTTTGGAGCCACCTTTATAAAATTTAGTGTTTTCAACCCCGATTTTTTTTGGGTAATTAAACACCTTAAATTATTCCCCAAATTCAAAAAAAAGGGTTGCCTCCTTAAAATTTCTTCTTATAACTCACCTTTCTAAAAGTTCCTTGGCCCTTACAAAACCTCTTCTGCATTAATAAAGCACATTTGTAGTAGGAATTAAATATTTTAAAATTGAGGTGAGAAAACTGAAGAACCTAAAAAGTTACAATTTTTTGGGGATTTTTAATTTGTTCGAAAAATTTCATTGGTTTCTTTTGCTTCGGTTTGTGGATTTATCATCAACTTGTCTTGTTGTTTTAGTTGTTATTCGAATGTTCGTTTGTAGTTTAAATATCACATACCATTTTTTATTTAAACGCCACATTTAGCAAAATTGCATGCAGTAGACGCAAGTATGTTATCAAATTACCGTAGTTTGCTAAATGTGATTTTTCCACTGACTGACACTTGGTAACGTAATTGTATGGGATGTATTCTATACAAACTTCTATAAAAAAAAGTATCATATAATGTAATATCATTGTTGATTTTTAAGACACAATTTATGGGCATACACATTATCTAGACATTCTGTAGAATATTAGATCATTGAAATTGAAGTGGCTGCAATAGTGTATATCTCTCTATAGACTATTCTATATAACTCAACAGTTATTGTACTACATGATTCTGCAAGCATCACCTAAACTATTTACATTTATATAGATCTGATGTAGAATGGGGGGTTGTTTTGGTGCCTTGGGGGCTAAACCCTTTCTCCCCCGACGTCCTACCGACCGAACCAACGGCCTGGGGTCACTTCGCTCGAACGGATGTCAAAATGGACCGACTCACCAAGGCCAGTTGGTTTCGTCTTCCCTATCCGTGTAAGTCAAACGTAGAAGGAGTTTCGTTTGTCTCTGTACCAATGTATTGCAATATGGCTTAAGATAAAGGAATACGTCCTGATGAGCAAACTTATGAAGCACGCTGAAGCAAACAACGTATTAACGATTGTTGAAGCTAGGCATAACTAGGCAAGACTGCCAACGTGAAGATGTATCATGTATTGTTATCTTTATTATGCAGCCGTATACGTTTTGTTAATTCATAGAAATATAACAAACACATTATACGTTAAATCTTTGTTGCTAATAATAGTTCATTTGTTAGTATTATTTTTCTTTTTGGGGATGACGGCGACCAGTCAACTTATCTTAATTATTACTATCGCACATTTAACAATTTAAACAAACTGCTCACAGCTTTAATTGGCTTCTCCGTCACCCTAGAATTGTATAACATTGTGTCGATTTTCTATATTGTTTATGTTGTATATTAAACAATTCCAAATAAAACTTAGACATACTTACTTACTTACTTAATATTCACTCTAATATGGATTCTGTCGAGATATTGCCTAACACTTAATTTCGACATTCCTTTTCTCCCTCAACAAAGTTCAATTGTCTATACTGTCGTTCTCAGTGTCAATTCCCTTTTGCAGGTCAGTGGGGGCTGCCGACCGTCAGTACGGCTGCCGTGTGTGGATGTTGGCTGGAGTGTTTGCCGCCATGATAGAAGTGATCGGCAGTTTTTATGCCCCCTTTTATAAGCCATCAACCGGGGTACGTCAGTCCTATAACCCGCCTCTCGGGCAACTCATTCACCGAGAACTTCCAGTTGAGTATCTAACTTCAACAATAGCGTAACTCCATTTTGGTATTTGAAGGCAGACACGCTGTGAATGAGGTTTATGATTTATTTTGTGGGCGTATTGAATTATTCACCATACTGACCAGATTGAGACGTAACCTTTTTTAACAAAAGGTGTGGAGTCTGGCTATTGTTGGAGCGAGGCTTTCAACGACTTGTTCGAAGAAACACCACATATGTCAAGTATAGCGCTTTTCGAAAGCGGTTTCCATTTTTTCGATGGAGGTTTCTTTTTTTACTTTTGCAACAGTCATGGATCGCGTGTTCGTTCGTCTTTAAATAAACAGTACCAGCTATGACTACCACGCTATGATCTCATCGCAACACGTAATGTAGAGCTATTAGATTAACACGTCTCGTAATGTAGAACCTATAAGTTTAACACATCTCATAGGTAGCAGCAATAAAATGTCAGCTTAAGTGTTAAGCGGAGACAAAACGCCTATTAATCGTAATCTGATCCATGGCTTTCCCAATCGGGGGTGTTAAATAGTTCCTAAATGTCCTATTGTGTAAACCTACTCCTGTTTCCCATGTAATGTAAAAAAGGGGAATTTTCCTTTTTGGGACACGAAAGAATCCTTTTCGGCTACCAAAGAATCCCTTTTACATTACATGGGAAACAGGAGTAGGTTTACACAATAGGACATTTAGGAACTATTTAACACCCCCGATTGGGAAAGCCATGGATCAGATTACGATTAATAGGCGTTTTGTCTCCGCTTAACACTTAAGCTGACATTTTATTGCTGCTACCTATGAGATGTGTTAAACTTATAGGTTCTACATTACGAGACGTGTTAATCTAATAGCTCTACATTACGTGTTGCGATGAGATCATAGCGTGGTAGTCATAGCTGGTACTGTTTATTTAAAGACGAACGAACACGCGATCCATGACTGTTGCAAAAGTAAAAAAAGAAACCTCCATCGAAAAAATGGAAACCGCTTTCGAAAAGCGCTATACTTGACATATGTGGTGTTTCTTCGAACAAGTCGTTGAAAGCCTCGCTCCAACAATAGCCAGACTCCACACCTTTTGTTAAAAAAGGTTACGTCTCGATCTGGTCAGTATGGTGAATAATTCAATACGCCCACAAAATAAATCATAAACCTCATTCACAGCGTGTCTGCCTTCAAATACCAAAATGGAGTTACGCTATTGTTGAAGTTAGATACTCAACTGGAAGTTCTCGGTGAATGAGTTGCCCGAGAGGCGGGTTATAGAGACTGACGTACCTCGGTTGATGGCGTGTACGGGCGGCGGCGGTAGACCAGACATCTTGGCCGCAGCATAAAAACTGCCGATCACTTCTATCATGGCGGCAAACACTCCAGCCAACATACCACACACGGCAGCCGTACTGACGGTCGGCAGCCCCCACTGACCTGCAAAAGGGAATTGACACTGAGAACGACAGTATAGACAATTGAACTTTGTTGAGGGAGAAAAGGAATGTCGAAATTAAGTGTTAGGCAATATCTCGACAGAATCCATATTAGAGTGAATATTAAGTAAGTAAGTAAGTATGTCTAAGTTTTATTTGGAATTGTTTAATATACAACATAAACAATATAGAAAATCGACACAATGTTATACAATTCTAGGGTGACGGAGAAGCCAATTAAAGCTGTGAGCAGTTTGTTTAAATTGTTAAATGTGCGATAGTAATAATTAAGATAAGTTGACTGGTCGCCGTCATCCCCAAAAAGAAAAATAATACTAACAAATGAACTATTATTAGCAACAAAGATTTAACGTATAATGTGTTTGTTATATTTCTATGAATTAACAAAACGTATACGGCTGCATAATAAAGATAACAATACATGATACATCTTCACGTTGGCAGTCTTGCCTAGTTATGCCTAGCTTCAACAATCGTTAATACGTTGTTTGCTTCAGCGTGCTTCATAAGTTTGCTCATCAGGACGTATTCCTTTATCTTAAGCCATATTGCAATACATTGGTACAGAGACAAACGAAACTCCTTCTACGTTTGACTTACACGGATAGGGAAGACGAAACCAACTGGCCTTGGTGAGTCGGTCCATTTTGACATCCGTTCGAGCGAAGTGACCCCAGGCCGTTGGTTCGGTCGGTAGGACGTCGTAGAGGGTTAGCAAGGCACACACACCCCACGATATGACGATGGCCATGACCACCTACAGTGACGGTCACGTTCAACTATCAACTGCCTGTTGCAAATGAACTCTGATCTATTCTACATCAGATCTATATAAATGTAAATAGTTTAGGTGATGCTTGCAGAATCATGTAGTACAATAACTGTTGAGTTATATAGAATAGTCTATAGAGAGATATACACTATTGCAGCCACTTCAATTTCAATGATCTAATATTCTACAGAATGTCTAGATAATGTGTATGCCCATAAATTGTGTCTTAAAAATCAACAATGATATTACATTATATGATACCTTTTTTTATAGAAGTTTGTATAGAATACATCCCATACCCAATTACTTAAAACCAAGGTTCAGTCAGTGGAAAAATCACATTTAGCAAACTACGGTAATTTGATAACATACTTGCGTCTACTGCATGCAATTTTGCTAAATGTGGCGTTTAAATAAAAAATGGTATGTGATATTTAAACTACAAACGAACATTCGAATAACAACTAAAACAACAAGACAAGTTGATGATAAATCCACAAACCGAAGCAAAAGAAAGGTCCAATAGAATTGTGTTCGACACACGATCCAGGAAAAAAAAACACACCACTGATCTTATCGAGTTACAGAATTATGATCTTAAATATTCGTAACTCTGACGTCCTCTTCAGAATGTCTCACCGTACAATTTTGAAAATGTATTTAATTCCTACTACCCAAGTGTTGCTTTATCCTATTGCAAATGGACGGACCGGAGGTTGTTGGTAGAAGGAAGCAAAAGGGCACAAACATGCTCAGAAGGCGGTGAGTGACGCCTTGCAGTATGAAAGAAGATAGGCTTGCATCAGCGGTAGCGAAGCCATTTTAGATCATTTGGTCGCACATGAGTGACCTAATTGGTCTAATGAAGGATGTTTGTACGTTGCACGGACGTTGATCTTATACACACAAGTCGCGATGCCCTGTGACCACCCTACTGCGATGGAATGGTCACTTATAAGACGGTGAGTCGTCACCCAAAAGCAGACGGATAGAACGCCGGCCAGGGCAGTGTGATTGACCAGTAGAAAAGTCCGCGCGCCTATTTCCATTTTCTTTAACGGACCTAATTAAACGTGAAATGACAATTAAGGGCGTCGTATCGTCTCTCATTGACATTAATAACGGCCATTAATCTCAATCACTGTCTGTAGGTGCGCCCCGAATCACCCTGTGGTTTATCGCTGTCGTCAACGATTGCGGAGAACACTGACAACATTAATGTCTAGACAGTTTCCGTCGAATTGTAAAACGGCAGGAACGTTGTCGAACCCGACATTTATGCAATTACATAAAGTTAAGGGTCGACACACAGCTCAGTCAATGTATGTCCCCGCCCCCAGTTAACAGCGTGTGCACCTCTCTACAGGTATATAACAGTTCACTGGGTACAGTCTGCCGCTATATTATAAACAAATAGTGCACTTTTATGGCTCCAAACAACTAGTTATATGACATTTTGATTAAACCGTATCTCTTCGCAAAAACCACAAACATCACGTTTATAACGACCCCCTTCGTTCTGCAAGCAGGAGGCTAGCATAACGATCGCTCCACCACCAGTGTATATATACGACAACTGGCTATAAAACAGTTGGCTGTTTGCGACAAATTGCCATGGCGAAGTGCGTGACAAAGTGCTAAGGGTTCCGCAGTAATTACATTTATTTAATTAACTGTTGCATGCTCGCCTCAGCATAGTTGCACCAAGGTGGCATACATGTGTTGATGTTTATTGAGAAAAGGAATCGCAAGCAGTTCGCTTCTTTCCTGCTTATTGTTGATTGTCTGTCATGATTTGTATGTAAATATCCTGTGTTTGTAGTCGATATTGTTTCGGACAGCCAGTCAATAAAGCCTTTGTGTTGTTGTTGTTGTTTAATTTGCATACAAAACCCATGAAGATAGTTCACCACGAAACCATACCAGCATCAGAAATTGCACATAACGTAAACTTGCCACGTCTGCTATTAAGCTGTTCATGCATTACTAACATCATTTTATCTTTCTACGAATGTCTGCGAACAGATTAGCGGCGCTCGTATATCGAAAAACACCATAGTTGCAGGAAAAAGGAGGGCTACATGTAAGTCAAGAAGACACAGAACAAGACGACAGATCGGGAGACTGACAGTGAGTTGCTACTGGAAACAGTTCAGGTCAACAACAGAAGGAGCAGTCCACAAATTCAGGAACTTAACCATACCCCCAAACAATGAGAACGAACAACGTGTTCGAATACTTTCATCAAACACTGCCTGTGGTACCAAGGGCCGATACGTTACTGAAAGGAAAACACAAATGACTTAAACGAAATATGAGAATATAACAGCGATTGGCATAGTGCCCACGAAAGTTCAAATGCTGAAAACACTTACGGCATAGAGGTGGAAAATCGGGTACGACTTCATTCGGAACCCCTTCACGGAGGAGTATGATATACAGGGTAGTCGGGCACCTCGAAGGTACTGGGAGAATATCATGATCAGTACCATCGTCCTGTCAACCAATCACACTTCATGGTAATATCACGTGACACACATCAAAGTCCTGCCGACCAATCACATGTTATGGTAAGAACATCTGGCATGCACATTCCAATCACACATTATGCAAGAACACGTGGTATGCATCATTACACACTTTGGCAAATTGCATTGCTATTATAATATATCGTATCATACGAACATTATTTGTATTAGGAATGTATACCATATAGACCTGTGACATATAAACGAATTCCCACTTCGCAAGAGTCTAATCGTGTATTGTGATGTTGTCCAATGTTTAAACATACAATTGGTATCTAAAATATGGTGCTTAATTTATGTTTAATAACAACATTTTATACGACCACGTCAAGACTAACACCGAAAACAGTCAAGCCCATTTAGCAAGTAAACAACTATGGTCCATTTGACATACTGACTTCATCGATTGATCGTATTTCTACATCACGAAATTTACAGCCAACATTTTGTAATACTGTGTTCGGGTTCGGGAGTGTACCTACATTGTTGCGATCCACCAGTGTTTGGCGCAGAAGGAGGCAGCGACCGGCGCTAGAGGCAGTCCCACGAGACTGATGGTTGGCGCTATCGTCAGAGGGCCGATGTAGCGCAACAGGAAGCCCATACCACCGATGAGACCGATAAACACCTCGACCAAGGACGCCACGATAATGGCACCCTGAATCTGTACGACATGGTAGTATATTCAATGATTTGTAATCTCTGAATCCTTCAATTTGAAGATATATATATATATATATATATATATATATATATATATATATATATATATATATATATATTATATAGTGTGTGTGTGTGTGTATGTATGTATGTTTGATAAACGCAATGGAAACCATCCAATAAATACATATGATCAAGACATAGTTATGTATTAAAAACATAATGAAATCACATAATTTATACCTAACCCATACAACATATTGACGGGAAACAGAAGCAGTTTTGTTGGCCTATGTACCTAAAAGACTTGATACATTCTAACCAATTGCAACTATGACAACCACTCCGTGAAATGGAATGGAAATAAAAGGTTACGTGACAGATAAGGTACGCTCATGTTAAAACAAAAAGCATTTACATAAACAAATTATTTTGTAACTCGGACCGTAAATTCACTAGTACCTCTCGAATTCGACTTTGCCAAATTTCAGTCGTTTCACTTGCAGTGTACTGAGACTCGTTCAGGAAAGGATCTGTGATGTTGCCGCTGCTTCCACCTGGTCGAAGACAACGACCAGAGCATTACAATGAACGGTGATAACACATGCACACACATATATATATATATATATATATATATATATATATATATATATATATATATACATATATATAATATACACAACTTTTTGTGTGTGGGGGTGCGTGTGTGTCATTCACACGTAGTTCCTAGTTAAAAAGTAATGTAATGTTGGAATAAACTAGGAATATATGTATGTGTAGCGTGATAAACACACACACACACACACACACATATATATATATATATATATATATATATATATATATATATATATATATATATATATATCCCGGATGCGCTCTACATATATATCCGGGATCAGGCCCTTTATACTAACGTAAACACATTATCAACATAATGTAAACGTAGCTGAATATTTACGTTTTTATTTATCGTTTGAAACAAACAAACAAACAAACAAATAAACAAACAAACAGACAGACATACTGACAGACAGAGAAACACACTGATCAATCAGATTCATACAATTTATGTATATATGTATGTATGTATGTATGTATGTATGTATGTATGTATGTATGTATGTATGTATGTATGTATGTATGTATGTATGTATGTATGTATGTATGTATGTATGCATGTATGCATGTATGCATGTATGTATGTATGCATGTATGCATGTATGCATGTATGCATGTATGTGTATGTCTGTATGTGTGTGTATGTATGTATATATATATATATATATATATATATATATATATATATATATATATACGCATACATACATACAAATAAACATATATACATACACGTATACATACGTATATAATACTAGCATAGAGAGAGGTCGGGATGGCGATAATGTTCTGGAAAAGACTGACAAGGTGAATGAGACTTCACAAGACCCACTAAATTAACTGTGTAACCACTCCTCGCCCGCCTGCCGGTGTGCTAGGCGGGTGTGCTACGGCTGCACTGCCACACAACCCCCCTCCCCCCACACACGCATATTTGGAAACGTGAGTGCACTCAAAGTCATTCAACGTCACATCCGCCTTGACAGGGTTGCACGGTTGAATAGCAATGGTAGCCTTGCGTGTCCTAATTCTTGCCCAACTGTTGTCTATGATTCGATTCAACTGGTTTGGTCTGGACTGCTGACCTGCGCGTTCTGTTCAATCTACCATCATAATTTTGTTATGATGAATAGCTGGCTTAAACTAGGTTGACACCCCCCATACTTTTACATCTGATCGCTTGTGTTCATAATGAATGGCTGAGTCGAAATAGCCCGTGCATGCTTCAAAGCCGGTTAACGTAGAGGTCGGTATTAGTTAGGGGCTAGTTAGCAAACACAGAATACTATATAGGATTATTTTGCAAGTGGATTTCTAACTAATAGTTTTTGATGTGGTCACAACAGTTGCGTTGACTTCTACATACTAATCAAGATTTCGAAATACATGTATAGATTTAGACATTCACACGATAAGTAAATATCACCCGTTTATCAGAGCCAGTCATCTGACGTGAGGCGCGTAAACAGATTTAAACATCACTTACATCAACACATAAATTCAATCGTGAATAGTACTGGGATGATGTCAATTATTATTGTGACTAACTGTTATCGAGAGTTTGTTTGTAAACAACCAATGGTAAACAAATAAATATTTCACATGGAAAGTTATCAAGTCATTGTGATCTATCAAAGCTTCACACTGACATATCTTGGAGACATTCGGTCCTGCATACAAATAACGGCGTCAATAATAACATTTCACATTTGTCTACCACTCTCTATTGACAAGTGCTCTATTTGTATAAACAATGACAGCAGGGATTGAAAGGAATGGCCATCATCCAATCTTACATCACTTTTTGCTGGTCATTTTAACCGCCTCATGATCACTTTTTATGTGTAATAGTGAATATTTATAACGGACGCATATTTGCTCTATAACAATAAACAATAATACTAATTATGTAAATGGTGTTATTCAACATTGTGATATGTCCAATAAACAGCGACTTAAGTGTAGAAACGGTTTTTGCATTGGTTATATTGCCGTACAGCAACAGAAATAACCATTTCTATACTTACCATTAGCCGACGGACATTTCCATTGAGGCAGCGATAGAATGGCAAATGCAGGGGTCATGAATGCGAATGAGCCTCCTTG
Source organism: Ridgeia piscesae (assembly GCA_025642075.2). Classification (NCBI taxonomy): domain Eukaryota; kingdom Metazoa; phylum Annelida; class Polychaeta; order Sabellida; family Siboglinidae; genus Ridgeia; species Ridgeia piscesae. Next base: position 231,378 of record JAODUO010000741.1, on the reverse strand, counting down.
GACAACAGGTAATCTGATAGAAAAGTAAGAACCATAATGACATATAAGGCGTGTAACATATCAATGGAAAGGAACAATCAAATGAATCAAAGTGTCGGTGATAAATAAACCTCAAACAACATTTCCGTAGTGAACGGTAATCGTACGTAGCGCATCCGGGATCAACCACTTCATAGGAGCGTAAGCAAAATATCAACACAACGTAAACATAACTGAAGATTTATAACTTTATTTATCAATTTAGAGAGAGAGAGAGAGAGAGAGAGAGAGAGAGAGAGAGAGAGAGAACGAACGCGCGCGCGCGAGCGAGCGAGCGAGCGAGCGAGAAAGACAGAGACAGGGGCAGAGACAGGGGCAGAGACAGGGGCAGAGACAGGGGCAGAGACAGGGGCAGAGACAGGGGAGGCAGGGGCAGGGGCAGGGGCAGGGGCAGGGGCAGGGGCAGGGGCAGGGGCAGGGGCAGGGGCAGGGGCAGGGGCAGGGGCAGGGGCAGGGGCAGGGGCAGGGGCAGGGGCAGGGGCAGGGGCAGGGGCAGGGGCAGGGGCAGGGGCAGGGGCAGGGGCAGGGCAGGGGCAGGGGCAGGGGCAGGGGCAGGGGCAGGGGCAGGGGCAGGGGCAGGGGCAGGGGCAGGGGCAGGGGCAGGGGCAGGGGCAGGGGCAGGGGCAGGGGCAGGGGCAGGGGCAGGGGCAGGGGCAGGGGCAGGGGCAGGGGCAGGGGCAGGGGCAGGGGCAGGGGCAGGGGCAGGGGCAGGGGCAGGGGCAGGGGCAGGGGCAGGGGCAGGGGCAGGGGCAGGGGCAGGGGCAGGGGCAGGGGCAGGGGCAGGGGCAGGGGCAGGGGCAGGGGCAGGGGCAGGGGCAGGGGCAGGGGCAGGGGCAGAGACGGACAGACGGACAGACGGACAGACGGACAGACGGACAGACGGACAGACGGACAGACGGACAGACGGACAGACGGACAGACGGACAGACGGACAGACGGACACACGGACACACGGACACACGGACACACGGACACACGGACACACGGACAGACGGACAGACGGACAGACGGACAGACAATCAGTCAGACAGATGCAAACACAGAGACAGAGAGAAACAGAGCGGTATTTATCTATGCATATATATATATATATATATATATATATATATATATATATATATATATATATATATATATATATATATATAATATATATATATATATATATATATATATATATATATATATATATATGTGTGTGTGTGTGTGTGTGTGTGTGTGTGTGTGTGTGTGTGATATTTATATGTGTGTGTGCGTGCTCCACCTGGAGCCGACGTTCACCTGGAGCCGAGGACATTCTGGAGCAGTGTGACGACGCCGCCGACGAAGAAGAAGGTGCTGATGAGTTCGCCGAAGGCCAGACTGTCCTGAGGGATGCAGAGGGACGGCGCGAGGATGAGCGGCACCGAGATAGTGCCGCCGAACATCGTGATGTAGTGCTGCGAGCAGATACGGGCATAACTAGATACTAACAAAATTGTCAGCAACACGTAGAAGAAAAAGCAAGTCACCCGCGCTAAAACGGTTGAAAATTACATTATTTGTTGCAGTCTGTCCCGAAAAACACAACGAAATGATATGTGGCATACAGAATTATTGCAGGGGTATGCTTTAGCGGCGTTTATACGCCAATAACTAAAACAGTTTGCCCAACGTTTCATACATCCAATGACACAGTTGTAGGTAACGTAATTATATGTTGAAAACCATGACATTCCGGATAGAATTTCACGTACATCGTTTTTAAAATATTGAAAACCCACAAGTTGTCCAACCGGGCGGACGAATTTTGGTAAAAACTCTAAATCTACGAACCATACCAATAGGTCCGCTAGATCACATTCACAATTTTGGCTAGATGCATGCAAAACTGACATAGAGGTTTGTAAACATACAGACAAAGAATTTACTTTGTTGATAATAATATAAACACGTGCGCTCAAATACACACGCACACACGCAAGGGGTGCGCGATTACAGTTGGATTATCCTATGACAAACTACTATATTTCATTGATATGCATAAACGTCGTCGCACCTGGAAGGCGAAGGTGACGTTGAGGTACCAGGGCGGCACATCGTCAACGCCATACAACATGGCCTGTGGGGTCTTGGCCGGACTGTCGTGTGTCGGCGACTCCACCTCCTGCTTGTCGCACTCTCGGAAGTCGATGGTCGCGTCGCCATTACAGGTCGACGATACGGAATTGATCCGCTTCCTGCTTTCCACACTGGTTCTCCTGCTGTCTTCCACTGGAAAAGAATCGAAACACCTAAAATATGCAGCAATGCCTGACTTAAGGAAGGGCAACCCGGACAGTTGTCGAATGGTCTCAACAGGGTAATTGTCATGAGACATTCACAAACCTGTTTTGGGTCGTGGCCCCGTGGCTATCGTGGTAAATAAATGACATTTATGACGACATTCCTGCTGAGAGTCTGCGTGTTAGCGAAGAACTGACGACGTAGTTGGTGAGTAAGCAAGGTAGGTATTCTGATAAACACGCGTCGTATGATATAGAGTTGTGTTCGAAACGACAAAGTTGTGTTGAGTGTTAGTGTGAAGTTCCTGTTATATTAGGTAAGGAGGAAGGAGAACGGTTACACCTTCAACACAGAATAATACGGGACGCACCCACGTCCAGTTTATGAAGGATGCAACATTTGCTAGATTCAACACGGAACACATACGTATACCTATTCCGTATTTTAAGGGACGGGTCGCAACTACCAGCAGCTCTTCTCGGAGGGTAATGTGTGAATGTCATCACACTAATTAATCAGGCTTTGTTGATTTAAAGTTGGCCATTTATGCAAGCTAATTTCAACACTGTTGGCGCTTATCTGTCAACACGGACACCGTATGGAGAAGATTGCGGTCACTCGACAAGTGGTCACCGGGAATCTGAATGGTCAATTTAAAGTGAACACATATCCATTATCTTTGCCACGCCAAAGGCGTCGACCGCACGCCAATAATATTTGTGTATATTGATTGAAACATCGCGCACACAATGCAACTCAGTACGGGGTGTGTATCAACAGTACTGAACCCCATTGCGACATGCACCTGTTTACACGGGTAACTACAGATGTTAGAAGCATTTGGTTGTTTGTGCGCGCGCGCTTCGTGTCCGAACACATATTGCTGTCAGGGATGACACATGTATATGGTGTTTTGACCAGTGATACATTCGTTGAATCAAACATTGCAGGGGGCTCGCACTGGAAACGCTAATGGTCACGTACATCACCGCTAGGTGACCGAACTGTGGCAGCCACGGGCAGAGTGCTGTGATTGCGGTTTTCGCGAGAATAGACGTCATGTTTTCTCACAGCGACACGCAGAGTCGGTCCTAATTAATTGTAGAAGTTTGACGCTGAATTGTTGTTGATATACCTCCCGTCATTCAATTATTAAGTTGCACTCGACTTGTAAGTACATTTATTGTGAACGTTTGCGTGTGCATGTGTGTGTACGTGCGTGTGCGTATACATGTAGATGTGGGTAGACGCGCGAACACAACACGAACATCGCATCGCACGTCGGATCGCCCGTCGTCCCTTCTTCACAGCGTCGGACCGCATCACTTCACACCTCTTTGCGAGATTCAAATTATAAAGCGTTGGCCCTTCTCAACCACGGTATATACCCCGATTTTATTCTTTAAAATCGATATCGCTCCTTAAAGGGATTCTTTGGGACACGAAAATTATTCTTTCGTATCAAAAAGGAATTCGTTGAGAATATAAAACTCGCTTAATGTACACTTTTTAATTAATATAACTACTGCATGCCTTAATTTCATTAGAATTATATTTTATTTAAATTCATCAATATAGTATGTCTACTGTTACAGATGAATTTTAGTTGTGGACTCGATCCCCGACTGCGTAACTGGTAATATTTTCCTTCGCAGACTTCCTTTCAACGGCTTCTGAGAATAGACTTGTATTATTGTCGTGTTTATTCATACCCACAAAAAGTTGGCCTATTCACAAATGCAGACAAAAACGGTCGGCATCAGCATTGATACGCCACAATTCTTCTTGGCAGGTCGACCAAACTCCATTTTGGTTAATAAAAAGCGTGTTTTGTTGACGGTAAAGCTTGCTTTATTCATACAAGGATTGAGTATATTCTAAACGCACATTTCGTCTGTTGGATATCGCTTTGCTTAGTTTTTTTCGTTCTCACCAGCTGACGTCGACGTGTTGTGGGAGACGGTGATGACAGCACACATATATAATGGCATAGTTCCGTAAAAAAAGCGTCGACTCATCACGGAAACATTCAGCCACGCTGCAATTAATGCGCGAAGTTTATTTCGTAAACAAATATCCTCCACTGTTTGTTGTCTTTCGAATGGTTCAACCACGTCTGTGGCCTTTTGTCTTTTTAATATGATTTTACCCTCCAGTAAATCGGAACATGAAGATGATTGTTTAGAAGCATCGGAGACGGAGGTGTGCAAATCGAGGTTTTTTGGTATACTCAATGTTGGTTTGTTCTGGCGAACTTCAACAGAGGAGCTATTATATCTGAGGTTTATGCCGAGTTACAAAATGTCTATGTCTACACGTACTGCATTCAACAGCACCGTAATCCTTCTCCCGATTACGGTGTCATTGTCAGACACCTGGCAGTGCTGAAGTTCCGGCTCAGATCACCCAATATTAATTTCGTTCCGGCACCTAGGCTGGTCCAACATGCATGATACAGACGGGTGAACTCGTGCAATTTGTATATCTGCTTCGCGCGCCGTTTATAACACAGGCACGCCGACAAACGGCTGGCAACAAATACGTGTCACCCGCTTAATGAGCCACAACTAATGACAAGTCGCTGGGCCTCCATCTCGGTCTACATGGAGGTTTCGGTGGGAGGAGACGACCTTGAATTGTTGCAACTGAATTGGACACAATTATAACGGACTGAACCCGATCGTGGACCTTTTCAGTGGTGCCGGAGGTCGAAGTCACGACGGACGTGCCGCGGAAGTTCCGTGTCTATCCAAAATCCAAACCGTGACGTCGGAAAAGGTTGCCTCAAAACAGAAATGGTAGCGCGATTCTACGGAACAGTACAGGCGGATATACCAACATCGTCCGGTATTCACAACATGCCACGATAGATACATCAACGTATTCCATCAAATACTCAGACTCGCCAAGGCTATTTGTGGCACGTAGTTTCCTAGGTTCTTTTTACAACACTCGACAATTGTCTAGTCTGTATGTATTGTTGCCATTTTTACTGCAAATACCGTATTGAACCCGGCGTACCAGGCGCAAGTGGTGACCGCTACAGTATCGCGTTTCCCCACTTGTGCAAACAAACACACTGAGATGAAACGAACAAACCCACTGAGATGAAACGAACAAACACACTGAGATAAAACGAACAAACACACTGAGATGAAACGAGCAAACACACTGAGATGAAACGAACAAACACACTGAGATGAAACGAGCAAACACACTGAGATGAAACGAACAAACACACTGAGATGAAACGAGCAAACACACTGAGATGAAACGAACAAACACACTGAGATGAAACGAACAAACACACTGAGATAAAACGAACAAACACACTGAGATGAAACGAGCAAACACACTGAGATGAAACGAACAAACACACTGAGATGAAACGAACAAACACACTGAGATGAAACGAACAAACACACTGAGATAAAACGAACAAACCCACTGAGATGAAACGAACAAACACACTGAGACGAAACGAACAAACACACTGAGATGAAACGAACAAACACACTGAGATGAAAAGAACAAACACACTGAGATGAAACGAACAAACACACTGACATGAAACGAACAAACACACTGAGATGAAACGATATGAACACTAAAAAACGGCGGCCCCAAAATCAAGAATACCATCTCCGAATGCAGTCATCCTTGACCGCCGTATTCAGTGCTTGGCGATATGGTGCGGTCATCAGAAGAAACTGACCATTATCAACCCCAATGACCTTTACCACCCGAGGTGATACGGTGAAAAGGTTCAGCGAACGGGTTTCTAAATGAACAATTAAAATCATGCAGACTCACGATGATATTCATGTTTATGATACACTAAATCAACTTATTACAAGGCTCGTGAATATTGGTTATGCCCCCTGTTGCCAATTCACCGAAGGAATACAAGGTTAATCAGCCAATCATCGAAAGGTCAACGGTTTGATTGCAACGAAATCAGCAGTCAACCTTGTATACACTAGATTTATTAATGTTTACTATGCTATTATGCATGACTACTATTGTTGTAGTTGTCTTAAAATTAGTTTACTATATACGTTTGCCATGTTTTCTTTCTTTTTGGGAGGGAGGTATTTACGTTCGATGTTATTTGTGTAGAATTTTAGTTTAGGAACAGCTAAACTAAATATTTATGTAGTATTTTACAATGTCTATTATTCACGATATGCTTACTTTACTACAATATAATTTGTCTTTTAATGAAGTTAATTGTATTTATTCAACATAGTCAACATACCAATCAATATCATCAATATTGACTCTAGGTACACATTTCAAAAAAAGATTGTAAACATGTACATAATAAACAACACGAGTAATTAAAAAGTATAATGAAAAGTATTGGATAGTAAGATAATGTTGTAGGGAAATGCAACAAGTAATACATTTATAAATGGCATTCCCATAACTAACAACCGTACATGTAAAAAATTCACAATAAATGACTAGATTAAGGAGCTACTCTACTTACTACAGTGGCAGTATATATGTAACACCTGTAACAACCAACATGTGTCTTAGGTCTTAGGTGATTACCTCCAAACAGCCCAAACTTGGGCTAAGGCAGGAGTTGTTCTTCTGTAGAATTTGTGAGTCCACTACAGGTTACACATTTACCCCCTGTGTGGGATATTTTACTTCCCCTGGCATAGACACCAGACAGAAGGGACCACCGGCTTTTAGTGTCTCTTCCGAAAGACACAGGCAAATGTGGGGTGAAGAAATTGCCTAAGTTTCGAAACGGCGGTAGGTGGGATTGAACCACCGTCCCCTCGATTGATAGTCCGGCGCTCTACCGCGCGACCGCCGCTCCCCATAAAATCAAAACAGGAATTCATTATATTTATGTATTAGTGAAGTTGTGTGTGTTTTTAATGTAAAATCGAATCGCACAATTTAACATCAGTGCATAAATCATTCCACATGTTGGTTCTTTTGTGCTGATATAACCAGCTTTTTTTAGTCTGGTGTTGTATTGTGATTGTCATTTTGCTTTATAATAACGATATCATCTCACTCAGTCAGTATGATCATTATTATTTAAAATATAGACATTAAAATGATAACATCCATGGAGAATTGGTTACATCTACTTGGTCATGCACACATTTTACAAACATAAATATAGAAAAGCATTGAATTACACAGAATAGTATCACATTGGTTAAGTTTAGAAATGCATTGTAATTATGAATAAAACAGCATACTCAACAATAATGTGCACATTTATAACATAATTCTTAACATAAATATTTGGATAGTTAGGCATATACAATATCTGTCCAGTTTTGAAGAAAAAAGTCATTTTTAAATAATTAAGAAAATCGAAATAAATAACAAATCTTGGTCGTTAAAAATCTACGCGAATGGAAAGAGATGAATACATTATTGCCCAGGAATGTAACTATTAATTTTTTTCTAATACGCTCTCTACCTAGCCTCAAAATAACTCCTAGTGGAGATAGATCCTACTGCGATTACTTAAAAAGCCCGGCACAACACAACTGCGGTTTGAAACCATTTAAAGTGGATGCTCTTTTCAGCATAATTGATCGTTTACTTCCAAAAAAGGTGGCACATCAACACAGTTACGAATGACGGAGAGCCGACATTAATTGTCGCTCACGTAAAGGTAACCCGGTTAGGTAAACCAAATTAACTCTGTGTGACCGTATCGTAAGTGTTGCGAACATTCGGCAACCTCTGGATGCGCTGACGCCGCTGTCTGAGTGATGCGGCACCCGGCTGTGACAATCGCCCGTCCGACAGTCCATCTCACGTCGGTGAATACTTAATAAAGCACACAACGATGCCACTTCTGACCCGCTCACACGAGTCTGTCCTGTTTGTTGACCTGCTATTCAGTAATTTGTCATAACCACTCGACCGTGTCAATAGTATGTTTACCACCGTTACAACGGTTTATATAGAGTAGTTGATTCGTGCGGGCGGGCGGGCGCGGATTTAGTCTCTGTTCTAGCCGACTACCCATAAATAACAGCAGACGCCCCAGCAGCGAAGTGGTAAAGATCGCCTTTTTGTTCACAAGCAGCTGTTGTCACTAGAGCGTTTTTGCCCGAATACCTGTCTGTGGTGCACATGTCCCTATTCCGGAGTGCATAGTGCATCGGCCACCCTGTTCACCGTTGTCTGCCTCTTTTAAGACGCCGCGGTAGTGTGTTGAACCTAGCGCACCATCGTCATAGGTCGATAGTCGTTATTATGACACTCATTTTATCGCTGTCACTTGACACGGGCAATTACACACAGCGCACTCACATTCAAACTAAAAACAGCTACCGTACTAAATGAGACATCCGAGATTGAGCGAGATCTGTGCGCGTTTGGTCCCATCGGTGCCACAGGCTCTGCTTTAAGCGATTACGCAAAACTGTTATCTTTTGATTAGCGCGAACCGTATTGTATAACCAACTTGCAGATTAGCATCATCTACACCTTATCAACCTAACACGGGTGATTGTAGGCCTACATGCTCTCATAACCTAACCTACATGTCATCCGAAGCTTGGAAGTCAACCTGTCTCTTCTAAGT
>JAODUO010000741.1:210000-220000 GCA_025642075.2 Ridgeia piscesae | reverse complement strand
AATGACAACGAACGGTGTAGTTATTCCTCCGTGTTCACAAATCAATGACAACGAACGGTGTGGTTATTCCTCCGTGTTCACAAATCAATGACAACGACCGGTGCATTATTCCTCCGTGTTCACAGATCAATGACAACGACCGGTGCATTTTTTCCTCCGTGTTCACAAATCAATGACAACGAACGGTGTAGTTATTCCTCCGTGTTCACAAATCAATGACAACGAAAGGTGTAGTTATTCCTCCGTGTTCACAAATCAATGACAACGACCGGTGCAGTTATTCCTCCGTCTTCACAAATCAATGATTGAATTGATGATATATATATATATATATATATATATATATATATATATATATATATATATATATATATATATTTATAATATTTTATTTAACTTGTAGAAACTTTCATCAATGTTTCACGTTGACTTCATCATCATTACTTGAATGACGCCTGATAAAGTCAGAAACGTGAAAACGTTCTTAGTTTCCCTTCTTCCGGTTGACTGGTCGTTTTGTTCCTCTCAGCTAGTGATGTTATATTTTAATATTACATGGTCCACGACGGCGAACTTGTCGACTGTGGACGTAAATCTTTGTTTCTGTTCCTTGTATAGTTGTTGCGTGTTGTCTACGTCATTTCTGAATCTCATTATTCACAATTTTCCTGTCTCTCCAGTGTACTGGGCGTCACAGCTTTTGCGTGTAATGTCAGCCATCAGTTCTTCTTCTGCTACTTCTACCTTGTCCTTTGTATGTGTGAACTGAACCCTAGTGGTGGTGTGCGGACGCGTGACTGTACATGTGGAATGACTCGCTTCCAGTTTCTTGTCTTGAAATCATCTGGAGCTGTGGCGGTGATTTTCCGCTCTAAGTCCTTCGTGTACAAGTTCACAAGTTCGCAGCATTGGCTACACCCATCATCCGCCTCTGCTGTTTCGAAGAAAGATATCAACAGCTCCAACATGTTATCTCATTCAGAAGTGATCTCCTGTTGAGTGCCTTGCGTCTCGTCTCGTCTCTTTGGTCTCTTTCTAAAGATTTCACGTGCTTCTTAATGGCCTCGCGTGTTTCTTTGATCGGTGTCTTTGTGAACAATGTCACAACATCAATCGATGTCCTTCGTCCTCTTTCAGCTGGATCATTTCTTTCACCAGTTGTTGTGAATTGTCAGTGCAATGGTCCGTTTTCCCGGTTGCAAGAATGAACTACTTTGAAGAGAATGTTCAGTCACACAATAGAGAATGCCACCTGAACGAGGTTTCATTGTACCATTACAATTCTAGGAATTTGGCAATAAAAACTGGTTGGTATAAAAGTAGCGATACAAATGTTACCAGTTGGGCACAGATTAGCTTGCAATGGTCGTGTTTCGCGACAATATACCATCAAATATGTTTATGTGACATGTAGTTAGTTTGCCGACAACAAATTAGGCCCAAGTGCTGTGTTTTCAAGACAATTAAAGAGGTTGCGATATTTGATGTAGTGGTGTCTTTCGTACAGTTATCTGCTTTAAAATATAGACATTCCTTTGGCGTCTAGTTGCAAAACAACTATTAGAGGACAAACACTTCATAGGAGACATTATCAGAAAACTGGAGCTCAGACAAAGTTATGGTGAGACTCCGTGTTTGATCCAAATCAACGATATACCTGGAGAGTCGATGGTTTATATGGCGCCACAGTTTAACGCTTCGCTTGCCAAACGTGTTTTCCCAAACGACTCGTCACTCCTAAACTACAATTGTTGATGTCTTGATGTCTTTAATACGCTCAGCTTTTGTAAACATACATTTGGAATAAAATGTAAACTCGTCGATCAGAGGGCAAATACTTTAATTGTCACAACATCGGCGCTCGAAGAAAGTTATTGCGAGACACGCTGTGTTTGGACCATTCAAACTGTTTACCTGGTGTGTCGATGGTTTATTTGGCGTCGCATTTTACTGCGTTCACCTGAGTGATGTGTTTGTCCCTAATCAGCTGATCACAGCTTTAATACTTTCGAAGCCTAGCGGTTCTGAGCTCCGTGAATCTACCCGTTTATATCGACACTGGATGCAAACGGGCATCGACTGGATTGAAGCATTGTTAATAATAGTATCACATATAAATTAGTTTATCATGGTTTGGGTATATCAAAGAAATACAATCTTCCGAAAACAGGCGTGCGAATAATAACCTTAAATACATGTAACTCACATACGGAACCACTTTTCAAAGAATTTAAACTACTGAAAGTGAGAAATATATTAAAGGTACAAGAATAAAAAAATATTTTAAATATATTCATAAACAATTACCTCCATATTTAATCAATTGGCGAATTATACCAAGTTATAATATACATACTTACTTTTAGAACTATGCATGAATATGCTATGGAATGTCTTAGATATAGCATTCCACATATTACAAATGACACCACTGATATAATCATCATCATCATCATGCTGTCGGTCGCGATGCGACAACGACTGCTTGCAGTCACTTGACTATTGGTCTCCGTTTATCTCTCTGCTGTGAGAGTGATGTCCATGAGTCGGTCTTTATGTCTCTCAGCTTCAGGTTTCTCTTGATGGTATTCTTGAACCGGAAACGATGGCGCCCTCTCTTTCTGTGACCAGAAGACAGATGAGAATAAAGAACCTGCTTTAGTAGCCTGTCTGGTGACATCCTCATGAGGTGTCCAGTCCACCGGAGATTCTTTCTGATCAGAAGATCTTCTATAGATAGCAGCCCTGTCCGTTCGAGTAAGTCATTGTTTGTCACTTTGTCCATCCAGGTTATCCTCATGTTCGAACACAGATGTCGCATCATGAAGGCATGCAACTCTTTCACCTGTCGCCTGTACACTGTCCAGGTCTCGGCTCCTTATATGAGGGTGGACAGAACGATTGCACGGTATATCTTGCCTTTAACCCGCTCCTGGTTTGCAACACTCTCTGGTGGGCTTGGTCTCTTCTGCTCATAACAATATGTAGCTCCTGTCGTTGGGGTCGAACCAGTCATGGTGTTTTCTGTCTGGCTTGCCAAGATATGTCTTCGCTGTGTTGTATACGACTGCAGAGCTGCCATTCCTCGTCTGGTGTTGAGTTTTCCTTCTCCTCCCATTGGGCGAGAGCACTGTCCATCTCCTGCTCAAAACCCTCCATAGGGCTGACGGTACTTAGGTTTGCTGTGTTGAGCTTGGTCGACTTACTTGTCCCTTGCCTGTTGTGCTTTAGTCGTATTCTGAAAGCCCATTTTGACCTCAGCATCTGGTGATCGATCCAGCAGTTAGCTCCACGCATGGATCGGCTACTGTGGATGTCCATCTTATCCCGACACCTCGTGATGATGAAATCAATCATATGCCAGTGTCTGAAGCGAGGAAGAAGTGGTCTTGCGTTCATCCTTCTGCTTGAACATGGTGTTCGTCACTATCAGTTCGAACTCAGAGCACAGAGCCAGTAGAAGCTCGCCATTGGAGTTGCATTTCCCAATCCCATGTTTGCCCATGACCAATGGCCACTTGTCATTGTCTCTTCCTATCCTCGCCTTGAAGTCTCCTATCAGCCAGCAATAGCTTATCTGTACGAGGGATGCCACTGAGCACACTTGCCAGCTGGTTGTGGAAGGCCTCCTTGTTTTCATCTGAGTTTGTCATTGTTGGACCGTACACGCTGATAATTGTTGCAAAGTTGTCCTTGTTCAGAGGTGGTCTCATCGTCATGATTCTGTCACTTACTGGCCGTGGCATTTCTGCCAGCGTTGTGACGATATCCTTTTTGATAGCAAAACCCACCCCGGCCTCCCTTCTTTCTCCTTCGGGTTTGCCACTCCAGAAGAAAGAGTATCCCAAGTCGTTGAGGCTACCAGAATCTGAGAACCTTGTTTCACATAGGGCGGCGATGTAGATGTTGTATTTGGCAAATTCCATTGTCACTATTGCCGTACGTCTTTCTGGTCGGTCAGCTGCTTCTCGGTCGAGGAGAGTCCTGACGTTCCATTGTGCAATGGTCAGTAGTTGTCTTCTTCTTCTTAGTCAAAAACGAAATATACACTCACATTGTGCATGGCTTTATATGTTATATAAAACCATGTACTTTATTCAACTGTTATACATGCTAACTAAGTCAATAAATACAATATGTTTTGATGTTCTTTACAATTAGCACACCTCCACACCACCACACATTTTCTCACTTCAAGCAAACACTTGGAAATAAACGTATGAGATAGACACCTCATACAAAGGACCATATTACTTTTCACCTTGGCATTATGGTCACTCCTATGACAGCGACATTATTGTCTTAATAGGAGCAACCGACCCCAGTTTGTAAAAGTTATACGATTGTGGTTTTTGTTTGGTGCAACACTAATTAGTATAAGTAAACACGTTTGTCCGTATAGTCTAATACTAGTACGTGAATACTAAATAATATGTGTGCATGTATGTTGTATAAATGTACTAACGAAATTGGTGTACTTTCAACAAATCTACTTAGTAGGAGACATTATCAGAAAACTGGAGCTCAGACAAAGTTATGGGGCCAATGAACGTTACGGTTGTGGTTATGTGATTTATTGCGTTCATACCTCCATTGAGGAAAGACTTTTGATCGAGAGAAAAGAGCCGCGCTCGCTCAATATATCAAGATAGGGTGTAGTGTGTAGTGACTGTCCGTACCTCGATGTCATGCAGTAGCAACAGGTGCAGTAGGAATTAGATATGTGAATACGTAATTGATTGAACATGTAATTAGTTCACAATTGACGTACACTACGTTAAAACTGCGGATAATAAAGCTACTTAAAATAGTAATCTTTGCAAAGGTAATATTAGAAGACAGAGGACGAAGTCAGAATGTGAAAGGAATGAGATAGGAGAGAAGGCGGAACAGTGGGGGAGGTAAGAAGTAGTAGAGAGGCCAGAGGGAGAAAAAGCTAGATCGGGAGAGACGGGGGGAATAAGGGAGAAAGAAAGTGTATGTGAGAGGCAGAGGGAGGCAGGGAGAGAGGAAGGAAAGGATGCAGGGGTGGAAGGAGGTGGGGAGGTAGGGGGCAAGGACGCAGGGAAGCAGGAAGGCAAGGAAACGGGGAGTCAGGAGGTTGTGAGGCATGGTGAAGGATGGATGGAAGGAAGGAAGGGAGTAAGAGAGGAAGGTATAAATGAACAAAGGGGAGAAGGAAAGAACGGGACACAGGAGGAAAAGGGAATGGAAGTGGGGAAGAAGGGAAGATGGGAGGGTGTGGGGAAGGAAGAAGGCAGGAAGGCAGAAAGGGAGAAAGGAACGAAGGGAGTAACGAAGGGGGGAAAGGGTGAAAGAAGAAAGGGAGAAAGGGAGGACAGGAGTAGAGGAGGAAAGGAGGAAGGAATGAATGGAGGGAGAAAGGCAGGAAGGGAGGAAGGGAGGAAGGGAGGAAGGGAGGAAGGGAGGAAGGGAGGAAGGGAGGAAGGCAGGAAGGCAGGAAGGCAGGAAGGCAGGAAGGCAGGAAGGCAGGAAGGCAGGAAGGCAGGAAGTGCAGGAAGGCAGGAAGGCAGGAAGGCAGGAAGGGAGGAAGGGAGGAAGGGAGGAAGGGAGGAAGGGAGGAAGGGAGGAAGGGAGGAAGGGAGGAAAGGAGGAAGGAGGAAGAGGAAGGGAGGAAGGGATGGAGGGGAAGGGAGAATGATAAGGGAGGAAGAGGAAGTGATGAAGGAGGAAGGAGGAAGGAGGAAGGGATGGAAGGGAGAGGAAGGTGAAGGAGGAAGGGATGAAGGAGGAAGGGAGGAAGGGAGGAAGGGAGGAAGGGGAAGGGAGGAAGGAGAAGGGAGGAAGAGGAAGGGAGGAAGGGGGAAGGGGGAAGGGGAAGGGAAGGAAAGGGGGAAGGGAATGATGGAAGGAGGAAAGAGGAAGCGGATGGAAGAAGGATGAAGGGAGAAGTGATGGGAATGGGGAAGGGAGATGGGAAGGCAGGAAGAAGGAAATGGAGATATGATGTAAGAGTGAAGTGAGATGATGCAAGGATGATGGATGAATGATGAATGATGGAATGATGGAATGAAGATGGAATATGGAATAAGAGGAATGATGAAGTGGAATGGAATGGAAGAGGAAGGATGAATGATGAATGTGAGGAATGGAGGAATGGAATATGAATAGGAATAGAGAATGAGATGGAATGAGGAAATATGGAAATAAGAAGAATGATGAAGAGAAGTAAGCATGGAAGATGAAGATGAGGATGAGGAAGGAGGAATGGATGAATGATGGCAGGAATGGATGGAAGGAGGAAGGCAGGATATGGAAGTGGAAGGCAGGAAGACAAGGATGGAAGGAGGAAAGGGATGATGATGAAGGATGGAAAGAGATGGAATGGAGGAAGTATGGAAGGATGAAGTAAGGAATGATGAACAGGATGAAGAGAAGGCATGAATGGAGGAAGCAGAAGGAAGTGATAGTTAGGAATATGGAATGAATGATGGAAAGAACATGGAATGAAGAGGAATGCTTAGGAACTATGGAGGTATGGAAAGCAGGAAGGCAGGAAGGCAGGAAGGCAGGAAGGCATGGAAGGCAGGAAGGCAGGAAGGCAGTGAAGGCAGGAAGGCAGGAAGGCAGGAAGGCAGGAAGGCAGGAAGGCAGGAAGGCAGGAAGGCAGGAAGGCAGGAAGGCAGGAAGGCAGGAAGGCAGGAAGGCAGGAAGGCAGGAAGGCAGGAGGCAGGAAGGCAGGAAGGCAGGAAGGCAGGAAGGCAGGAAGGGGGAAGGAGAGGAAGGAGAAGGGAGGAAGGGAGGAAGGGAGGAAGGGAGGAAGGGAAGGAGAGGAGGAAGGAGGAAGGCAGGAAGGCAGGAAGGCAGGAAGGCAGGAAGGCAGGAAGGCAGGAAGGGAGGAAGGCAGGAAGGCAGGAAGGCAGGAAGGCAGGAAGGCAGGAAGGCAGGAAGGCAGGAAGGCAGGAAGGCATGAAGGCATGAAGGCATGAAGGCAGGAAGGCAGGAAGGCAGGAAGGCAGGAAGGCAGGAAGGCAGGAAGGCAGGAAGGCAGGAAGGCAGGAAGGCAGGAAGGCAGGAAGGCAGGAAGGCAGGAAGGCAGGAAGGCAGGAAGGCAGGAAGGCAGGAAGGCAGGAAGGCAGGAAGGCAGGAAGGCAGGAAGGCAGGAAGGCAGGAAGGCAGGAAGGCAGGAAGGGAGGAAGGGAGGAAGGGAGGAAGGGAGGAAGGGAGGAAGGACGGAAGGGAGAAACGGAGGACAGCAGGAAGGGAGAAAGGGAGGAAGGTGGAAGATATGGAGGGAGTGAAATATTAAACTGGAGATGCGATAAGGACGAAAAGATGTCGAGAGAATGAGGAGAAAGAGCTAAGGAGGTGGACACGCGGTGAAATGTGTTTACACTGACTACTGTACACGCCGGGTGTTTCTTGAATGTTGTTGCAGTACTAAGAACAACTTTGACATTTGACATTATACAGAATGTGACACGTTGCAACGCGCATTCTAGAGAGCGCGTCAAATGTGACAGTGGAAAGCTTTTTTGTCGAAATTGAATTGAACGATGAGCATAATTTTTACTCTTTTTGTCACCTCAACTGCTGTGATTGAAACACATTGGTAGATGTTTTTATTCTACTGGAGTGTGTGTGGATGTGTGTGTGTGTGTGTGTGTGTGTGTGTGTGTGTGTGTGTGTGTGTGTGTGTGTGTGTGTGTGTGTGTGTGTGTGTGTGTGTGTGTGTGTGTGTGTGTGTGTGTGTGTGTGTGTGTGTGTGTGTGTGTGTGTGTGTGTGTGTGTGTGTGTGTGTGTGTGTGTGTGTGTGTGTGTGTGTGTGTGTGTGTGTGTGTGTGTGTGTGTGTGTGTGTGTGTGTGTGTGTGTGTGTGTGTGTGTGTGTGTGTGTGTGTGTGTGTGTGTGTGTGTGTGAGTGTGGTGTTTGTATAATGTATATGTCTGTCTGTCTGTGTGTGTGTGTGTGTGTGTGTGTGTGTGTGTGTGTGTGTGTGTGTGTGTGTGTGTGTGGTGGTGAGTGAGTGTGTGAGTGAGTGAGTGAGTGAGTGAGTGAGTGAGTGAGTGAGTGAGTGAGTGAGTGAGTGAGTGAGTGAGTGAGTGAGTGAGTGAGTGAGTGTGTGAGTGTGTGAGTAAGTGAACGAGTGAGTGAGTGAGTATGTTTGTTTGTCTGTTTGTATATGTTTGTTTTCTCTGTGTGAGTGAGTGAGTGAGTGAATGAATGAATGAGTGAGTGAGTGAATGAGTGAGTGAGTGAGTGAGTGAGTGAGTGAATGAGTGAGTGAGTGAGTGAGTGAGTGAGTGAGTGAGTGAGTGAGTGAGTGAGTGAGTGAGTGAGTGAGTGAGTGAGTGAGTGAGTGAGTGTTTACTGTGTGCGTGTGTGTGTGTGTGTGTGTGAGTGACTGAGTGATTGCCTGAGTGAGTATGAGTTTATTTGGGTGTTTATTTGTGTTTTTATTTGTGTGTTTATTTGTGTGAGCTGACACATGTTTGCGTGCGTGTGTGCGATGGCTCATTCGACTTACTACCTGAATGTAACCGCATCTATAATTTAAAACCTCTTGAATGGATAGAATATCCGGCTTCTTGGCTGTTAAACATATTATTTAAAACTGTTTATCATTATCAAAGCATATAACGTGTGTCTTTAACCTCACAACGGTTTGGAAATCTATTTCGCATAATGCAAAACATATTCCTAAAATAGACTGTTGAACAGTAATCAAGTCCACAATTTGAACAGCCTGCTTAAAGACGACCTCTGTCTAAATATATATATATATATATATATATATATATATATATATATATATATATATATATATATATATAATACAGCCCACCACACCAAGGATTTTGTGCAGAGCTTGGCGCACTGGAAGTTATTGTAAGTAAAACCTGACGGACGACGGAATTAGGGAACGGGGAAGAGAAAGACCAGTATGTAAAATTAATTTGGGAGTTACGGTTGTGACGTCATGGGTGCGTGTATTTATTTATAGTATTACGATTTCACGTCGAATCCGTATAAACGCACTGCTGCAACGATACATATTAATAACTACAACATTTCTTGCCTCCGATGTGGTTTCTAGGTAAGTGTGGGGGTACGCGAGTTCCAGTATGTCTCACTGCTTATCTACGGCACATTGCGCGGCCATTGTTTGCGGGTCTGTGACGTTGTCGTTGTTGTTGTCATGGCACCCCGCTCCAGTCACATTCCTTCATGTTCTTTTTGTCGTGATCGCTTTCATATTGAAAGTGGTTCTACCGTAACGCTAACGATAATTTGTTGATTAGAAACGATAAGGTTATCACAAAGTAACGTTGTTCAACTATTGATAGCTATAAACTTCAGCAATTCAAATTTCGCACTTTCTTCATTGTAGACTGACGTCGCGATACGCAGTTTTAAAATGTATTAAATATAATTATATAAGCGGCATGTGCGCTTTGTAAATTATATATGTGCATCTGGCGTCTATGCATTACATTTTGACCGTTGTTATCACCAATTCATGCGATAGAACATTCACAGTTTTAGTGTTCTTGGAATTGCGCAGCTACGAGATAATGTGTTTGTTGTTTCATAGATTTAATGTTTAAAATCCTAATTTTGATATGAAGAATGAACAAAAAACGAAACAACGCAAGTCTTCATTATCTATATAAGAATATAGTACGTGCCTGTGCCTGTGCCTGCCCTGCCCTGCCCTGCCCTGCCCTGCCCTGCCCTGCCCTGCCCTGCCCTGCCCTGCCCTGCCCTGCCCTGCCCTGCCCTGCCCTGCCCTGCCCTGCCCTGCCCTGCCCTGCCCTGCCCTGCCCTGCCCTGCCCTGCCCTGCCCTGCCCTGCCCTGCCCTGCCCTGCCCTGCCCTGCCCTGCCCTGCCCTGCCCTGCCCTGCCCTGCCCTGCCCTGCCCTGCCCTGCCCTGCCCTGCCCTGCCCTGCCCTGCCCTGCCCTGCCCTGCCCTGCCCTGCCCTGCCCTGCCCTGCCCTGCCTGCCCTGCCCTGCCCTGCCCTGCCCTGCCCTGCCCTGCC
>JAODUO010000741.1:190000-207500 GCA_025642075.2 Ridgeia piscesae | reverse complement strand
GTGCGTGCGTGCGTGCGTGTGTGTATGTGTGTACGTGTGTGTGTGCATGTGTGCGTGTGTGCGTGCGTGTGTGTGTTTGCGTGCGCGCGCTTGTGTGCGCCTATATGCGTCGTGTGTGTGTTTCTAAACTAGACCAGACACAGGTGTCGGAATGTGAAATGAGATATGTACTTTTGTGGCCTAAAGCTCACAAAATCCACCAACTCCACTAAAACCTCTAACAACACCCACATTTGCCAAAATTGGGCTAAATATGATGATACCCAGCTCCGTATCCAAACTGTTCCTGGCTCATCCAAGCCCCTGGTTCCGATGCCTACGGAAGTACCCGACATGTTTGCTCGTTTCCTGCAGACGCTGCCAGTCTGTCTCGGTTTGCTGTCTACTTCCGGGCCGCCGACTCGCCGACGTACGCGTTGTGTGGGCGGCACAGGGGTGAGGTAGCGCCGGGCGGCAAGGCGACCGTCCGGTGTCGACAGGACAGTGTCGGACACCACGTCAAGTTTGAGAGTGACACGTCGACGACACCGTCCGTTGTGACACTGTGCGAAGTCGTTGTCATTGGGCGCAGCTACGACCGTTAGTGGCATTTGTTATGATTTGGAACATCTGGAGTCAGACCACATTTGCATTTTCCATAGGCGACCATTATAACGTTTTCTTCATTTCCAACTAAACTTGAAGAGATCTGTTATTGACAATTTCACAGCATATGTACAGCAAAATTCGTGAAATTCTCACACCTCAGGCTCCCACAAACTTCTTTCAAACCTTACACCCCTCCATTTCTGCTTGAACCACCCACGAATTGCCCCTGATTACATCACCAAGCAAAATGACAACTGTATTAATACGCAGAAATGCACCGACTGACAGCTGTCATAATTTGACAGCTCTGATGCCACGCTGCACAAAAACACCATTTCTACTCACTCCACATTACATGTGTGCTCACATAAATTGAGAACCTGCACAATGCTGTTTTTATAGGGTGCTCTTTGGACGAGCACATTTTTGTGGTCTTACATCATCTGTAACGATGTCGGCGTTTTTAGGAGTATATTGAAGACTTGCTATTTTGGTGTAGCCCACAGAGTTAGATCATTAATCGTTCCCCTGTAGACTAGAGTGAGTGGCAAGCTGGCCTGCTGCACTGAAGCCGCTGTGGACCACTGGCTGCCATCTACTTGCCAGGCAGAAAGTGCTGTACTGACTGGCAGGATATATAGAATAGAACTTTTGAGCAACGTAATAAATGTAAAAGAAAGTCTGCTAAGACGAAATGTTTAACTTGGATATGTGTCTCTGGAGTAGGCCAGCAGGGCCAGCTGTTGAATGTTTTGAGTTGGTTCACTGTGTTGGGGTAGGGATCTAAATATTTGCCACTGTGATTCCTTGGCAATGTGAATAATGATCCAGTGGGATAGGCTGTAGCCTCCAGCTTAGTCATATGGGGAAGAGCTGTGACCTGGATTATATAGAACCCAAACACTGGACAGTTCGGTGGTTGACACTGACGTTGACGCTACAACAGTCATTGTGAAGTAGCAAGTATGATTATTTCATGTTGGCCACATCACATTCAAACGGAATCTTGACCTGAAGGTGAAAGGGGAAACTGTGGCCATTTTAAGGAAACCTGTTACTATGACATCCCTGCTATTGTGTTGTAGTTTGCCTAAAGTTATTAATTTATTGTTTATTACTATTGACACAGTATAATTAGTAAGTAGACTATCTTAATATTACTACTTTTCTACCTTTCTACCATTTCTACTACTGTTGTTGTTAGTAATATTAGCAGCTCTGTTTTGTTGTTGTTTTCCCTATTCTCTCATCCACTTTACATGGTCTGTTTTTTAATATGTGAAATTGTAATTAATTATATAGGTCTGGGTGATCTCGCCAATGTCTTTGGAGGATGGACTTCAGTTGGTTTATTTTTAAATAACTTTTTTGATGAAACACCACAACAATTGTGGATCTGGTAGAATAACAAATATAATAGTACTACGCTGTAGTCACCCCTCACACAGTGAGACACTGTATACTAAGTATAAGCCTGTTAATTTGTTTCATACTGGCATATTAGTGAGGCAACTGTTTGAACACATTGTACACAATTAAACAACACTGGCTAACTGATGTCAGTAAATAAATAACGCGATAATTATTTAGAAAACTTGGTGCAGTCCTATGTATATACAGGGACTGCAGTGGCTTTCTGCCTGGCAGTAGCATGGCTGTCACCAGCCCGTGTTGACTTCAAAGTATCATGTGTCAACAGATAGCGGCCGAGCGATCTTGTTCTACTGGTGTGTTCTATTTATATCTATGTGTAGCCTGCAACTAACATGTTGCTATTTCTTAAATACATTTTTATATAGCTTACGATTGTTAGATAATTACTTAGACTATGTCGGATGTTTCTGCTTAAATTAATAATGTTAATTTGTATTATTAATTAAATTAATATTACTATTTTAAAAATTATTATTATTAATTAAATAATATAATTATTTATTTATTTATCTAATGTATCTTATTCTTTTACACTGTATCAATATATGTGTATTGTGTTGAATGTCTATGTTTAAGTTAACTTCCATTGTGCATGTTCATGTATTGTACAGCAACATAGAATACTATCGTATAAATATAGTGCTATATAAATCAATAAACATTTACATCGTGTTTATTATTTAACATGTACCCATGCAAAGAACAAGCTAGCAGCCGCACAAACGAAGATGGAAAGGAGTATGTTAAACATCATATACCGGGACAGAAAAACAAACATCTGGGTAAGAGAAAAACCAAGGTCACAGACGTGATTAAACAAGTCAGAAGACGGAAGTGGACCTTGGCAGGGCACGTCAGCAGGATACGAGATAACCGATGGACACTGCGTATCACATGGAAACCCTACGAAATGAAAAGACCTAGAGGAAGACCGGCGAGACGTTGGAGAGACGAACAAGACGACCATCTAGCAGAGAGCGTAAGATAGGCAGATGTGGAAGCAGCATGCTTGAAGGCCTTCGCCCAACCACGGGACACTATGGCCGCAAAATGATGACGATGCTTATTATTATGCTGCATCCTTGCTCTCCAGAGACATCGCACATTATGCCACTGTTCACGTGTTGTCACTGTACCCGTCGCTTCTACCTACACACACACACACACACACACACACACCTCACACACACACACACACACACACACACACACACACACAAAACACACACACACACACACACACACACACACACACACACACACACACACACACACACACACACACACACACACACACACACACATACACATATATATATATATATATATATATATATATATATATATATATATTTCTCATTCCAGTTGCACATCGGTATTGGTATCATTATCGTTATCTATATCGATATCACTAACGTTATCGTTATTGCTATCGCTATCGCTGTTGTTATCGTATCGTTATCGATATCGCTATCGCTATCGTTGTTGTTATCGCTATCGTTATCGTTATTAAAATGCATGATATTTTTATTGTATCGACTACAGTTCAGTACTTCAACTATTCAATAATCCAATGAAGCGAAGTGACACACTACCCTCAAAGTTAGAGTACACTTTACAGATGTGTCACCCACCGTTGTCTCTTGTCATGATGACACATACCACCCATCGTTGTCTTTTGTCATGATGACTCATACCACCCACCGTTTGTCTCTTGTCATGATGACACATACCACCCACCGTTGTCTCTTGTCATGATGACACATACCACCCACCGTTTGTCTCTTGTCATGATGACACATACCACCCACCGTTTGTCTTTTGTCATGATGATACATACCACCCACCGTTTGTCTCTTGTCATGATGACACATACCACCCACCGTTGTCTCTTGTCATGATGACACATACCACCCACCGTTGTCTCTTGTCATGATGACACATACCATCCACCGTTGTCTCTTGTCATGATGACACATACCACCCACCGTTGTCTCTTGTCATGATGACTCATGCCACCCACCGTTGTCTCTTGTCATGATGACACATGCCACCCACCGTTGTCTCTTGTCGTGATGACACATGCCACCCACCGTTGTCTCTTGTCGTGATGACACATACCACCCATCGTTGTCTCTTGTCATGATGACATATACCACCCACCGTTGTCTCTTGTCATGATGACACATACCACCCACCGTTGTCTTTTGTTATGATGACACATACCACCCACCGTTGTCTCTTGTCATGATGACACATGACACCCACCGTTGTCTTTTGTCATGATGACACATACCACCCACCGGTGTCTCTTGTCATGATGACACATTCCACCCACCGTTTCTCTTGTCATGATGACACATACCCCCCACCGTTGTCTCTTGTCATGATGACACATACCACCCACCAGTGTCGCTTGTCATGATGACACATACCACCCATCGTTGTTTCTTATCATGATGACACATACCACCCACCGTTGTCTCTTGTCATGATGACACATACCACCCACCGTTTGTCTCTTGTCATGATGACACATACCACCCACCGTTGTCTCTTGTCATGATGACACATGCCACCCACCGTTGTCTCTTGTCATGATGACAACTACCACCCACCGTTGTCTCTTGCAGTTGTTCCCACCCGGCCCCATGTCCGCGCGCTCACAGCGTCCGTCAACCGAGTGAAACATGCTCCTGGGACACTGGCCCCGGCTCGAAATTCGTCGTCGGACACTTTACCTACACTGGCGACAGCGCGACCAATGACCACGTGGATGGAGGGCATCTTGTCTGGCGCAGCCCTGGCACTCGTGGTCGCTCTCGTGCTTGTCCCCATACTCGCGATGCAACATTGCCGCTCGGTTCACAGGTAAACGTGTTCTTCGTGCTGTTAGTGGAACCTGTGTAGAGCGCAATGGCTCAGTGGTAAAGCTTCGGACTCTCGATTACGAGAACCCGGGTTCGAATCCTGTGCTGCGGTGTTAAAACCTTGTGCATTGCTACAGCTCATTCAGCGGTATAAATGAGTACCTGACTATAGACAGTATATATGGATATGTGTACCAGCAGCCTTTGTGCCTTAATTGTAGTATATGGCTGGATGCTTCCCAAAGAAGCAGAGACGGTGTCTGAATGAACAGGTCTGTCAGGGAAGTAAAGGGTAAAGTGCTTTGAACGGTCCTGAGGACTGGATATTGCGCTATTTAAGAACTTGCCTTTACTTTTGTCTTTCCTTCATCTTCACTGTTTCCATCGTCTTATCCTTCTCCGTCTGCTCCTCCTCTTCTGGAGTTCCTTGTTCTTCTCTTCTTTTTCGTTTCCGTCTTCTTCATCAATGATACATCAGCCCAACCTGGACGACCATTGACGCACTGTTGTGAATGAATGTCGTCCAGGATACAATCGACACAGCTTTTAATGCGACGTAATTAATAGACAGTTTAACTGAGATAAGCAAAGTTGTATATACAACCAACCTAAAATGTCTACAGAAAAGCGCTTAATGTTGTCCCATTTTTAGCACACGAAGCAGCACAGCCTTACATGCGTTTGTTTACGTGTTGCATTGAAATATCCATGCTCCACATTAAGGCTCTTTAATGATGCGTTCCGATCGACAGGGAGACAAAACTACGCAAGGGTAAGACAAGGAGACGACTTAGGGTGGACAGATGGCCGGTCAGAACATGTCACAGTGTCGCCATCTGGTAGACTTCTGCACGTCTCAACTGCCTGTGTGTCGCAATAACGCCCGTAGACGGCGGCACTGATACCGATTGAGAACTCGTTACGTCAGGCTGCGACGGGGGAACGGCCACGTGAATAATACGACTTAGTAGAAATGTACGACATTAAATACACGAATAAATCGTCCCACTGAATCGGATAAGGAAACGGTAAAACCAATTTCCGATTTGCTGTGCGACTGCAAAGTTGATCAGAAACAGCGGAAACAACAAGTTTCGTATTGTCTCGGGGGAAGCTTTAGTTAACGTATTTGTAAGAAATGAAAGGAATTGGAAATATATTCATATCTACAAGTGTGATGTGTGTTGCATTGTGGTTGTATATGGGTATGTAACCAGTGGCTAAATGCAATTGTATCGGTGTGACCACATGGAGAGTAGATCCCTGGTCGATGGTCATTTTCTCCGCTTGGTTCCTATGGCATTACCTCACCTTTGGCCGATCGATCTTGTCCAGAAGAAGTAACCGTCAGTATACAGACTGTATACACGGGAGTGACAACGGGGCGAAACAAAACCGATTGTCATGGAATTAATGAATCAGTTTAACGCCATGAGTGCTGACATTTAAAGTGATCGAACGTTTGTGTATAATTGTGCTTTTATGTGTTTGTATGCTAAGATATTCCTCACTGTTGCCTTGCATCGCGAGCACCAAACTTTTCGGTAGCCGAACGAACGAAAACTAACGCTTTTAAGTTTCCGACGTTTACTGTGGTTCATACCGAGTTAGGATATTATTTCGCAACGTAGTGCGTGTTTTCTGCGACTGTTCGAAGTCCTGCAAAGCATTCAACAATCACTTGGAACCGTTAACATGGACACATAGCTTCAAACAGTGCAAGAGAAAGACGAGTAGCGTTGCGAACAACTGCTCGCTGAAGGCAGGTCGAATGCTATGAAGGCTAAATATATGTAGCTAAACTCGACATTGGTCCTCTTTAGAGTACCACTGCAAACACGGTTTCCCAATTTGTTACTGTTAACTTGCAAACTGGGCATTTTCCCGTTTTGTTGTGTCCATGCGATCACGCTTCAGTGGTGTCGTACAGAGTACATTGCATCGGCGTGCTAATTCTGCTTAGTCTGACAGCAAAATACCATAGATGCACATTCGCGAGTTGGTTTCGTGTCTTAGACGACAGGACATTACTCAAGCTCAGTCGTGATCGCGATCGAGCCGATCTTAAATACTAAGTTCGTTCACTTAATCTCATTCGTGAACGCGATCGAGCCGATCTTAGATACGAAGTTTGTACACTTAATCTCATTCGTGTACGCGATCGAGCCGATCTTAGATACGAAGTTCGTACACTTAATCTCATTCGTGAACGCGATCGAGCCGATCTTAGATACGAAGTTCGTACACTTAATCTCATTCGTGAACGCGATCGAGCCGATCTTAGATACGAAGTTCGTAACTTAATCTCATTCGTGATCGCGGTCGAGCCGATGTTAGACAAGAAGTTCGTTCATGTGATTTAATTCGTGATTGCGATCGAGCCGATCTTAGACACGAAGTTCGTTCACTTGATCTCATTCGTGATCGCGATCGAGTCGATCTTAGACATGAAGTTCGTTCAATTGTTCTCATTCGTGATCGCGATCGAGCCGATCTTAGACACGAAGTTCGTTCAATTGATCTCATTCGTGATCGCGATCGAGCCAATGAGCAGGACGCCGATGGTTCCAACGACGACGACAACGATGGTGGCAATGACGGCGAACGCCTCGCACACGAGGTTCAACGTCTCGGTGGTGATGCCGGACACGTGCAGCAGACCGACGATGGTGAGCAGCGCGTTGAAGACGAAGAACACGCTACTGGCGCCGGCTCGCGTGCCGAAGAACGCGGCGTGGACGGCCGACGCGGCGACGATGCCGCCCGTGATGCAGAGGCCGACGATGGCGACGTCGCCGAAGAACCAGGCCCTCTCGCCGAAGTAGCTCGACAGCTTGCGCACAATGACTATGACTAACAGGGCGAATATCAAGATGCCGACTTGGTACATGGACGTGATGACTGTTTCGTTGTAATGCAACGAATCATCGTCGAAGTAGTTCCTGCTGCCCCGCATCTTTGGCCTTTTTCGGTAGGGTGCCTCGCTGGAACAACAGGATTAGCACATTCTGCTTGCAAATGCACAGCGCTGCATTCATTAACCAATGATGTTGGAGTATACGTCATCAGTCCGACCAGAGCTAGTGGATCATAGAGCTGGTTCTCTTGAGACCCGCGCCATGTTGTATATTAATGGCGCCCTCACACGGATGGAACCAATTTGTTTTACCTACGTTGTGTTCATTGTTACGAAGCCGTAACATTATTCTTTATCACCATATTACTTTCGACAACTTTTGCGAATAAGATAGCTTATGATCACTGAGAAGGAACATCACTAGGAAATAAAAGTTTGCCACAGAGAGGCTGTTAAACTGATGACGTCGCTGTGGGCTTACGTCACAATCAAAAATTTCTGCGCGAGACCTTCGTCAAGCTGTGTTGCCTTTTACCATAAATATTGATAAAGGTTAAATATTAAGTATTAATATGTTACATTACTACTGCGATATAGCATGTCCTAGAATAGTCTCGCTTAACCGACTGTCGGTCGGTGCGTAACTACTCCCCGAGAAGACAGTCGGTGACTTTGCCAGCTTTTGAATGTTATGCGTGTGGGGCTAAACAATGCTGCCACCTCACGGATATTGGTCAATCCTGCCGTAATTCCTATTTTATAAACAACTGCCAATTTTTATTTTTAATTATTTTTTTGGTTAATATAAGTTCAATGTTTAATAGTTTTCATAGGATATCATTATCTTGTAAAAGTATATCGTTCTTTTAATTTTTATTTCATAGTTGGCCTGAGAGCCAATCAGCGTCTCTACCATAATCTGGGGTAAGGCCGCTCTGTCGGTTACATCGGCAGCCCATTAATTCACCAGGCGGAGCTGAACGGCTGAAAAGTGCTGCCACCTCACGGAGTCTGGTTAATCGATGCTAGTCCTAGAACAAAATATTTATACAAAGCGTCACTCTTGTGGCATTTCTAATATTGTTCAGGCTGTAATTTTTAATTGCAAAAGGCGCTAAATCGGCGAGACATCCGAGATTGAGCGAGATCTGGGAGCGCGAAAGAAATTAACTGGTCCCATCCGAGGGAGGGCGCTTTCAATTTCCAAAATGGCGCCTCCACGTATAAATCCTAGAATGCCCCAACTCCCTTTCCAGTAGCTCTGGTCCGACTTACTAAAACTATAACTACACAACCATTATAATTCACTCACTCACTCACTCACTCACTCACTCACTGACTTACTGACTTACTGACTCACTCACCCACTCACTCGCCCAATCAATCAATCAATTAATCAATCAATCAAGTAAGTAAGCAAGCAACCAATCAGTAGATCGAGTAATCTACCAATCGATCTCCTGTATTATGTCGAGATCGCTTTACGAATTATATCCTTCCTACATTATGCAAACACGTCTTGACGTGTGCTCTCTTACATTGTGTAGACTTTGATGGCGGATCATCTACAATAAGGAAACATCCTGACAAACGACATCTTACCATATGGAACATGTATTGGATAATAAAATTATGTAGACATGTCTTAAAAGTTATCAAAGTCCTCTTCCTATTATGCGACCAAAATCATTTGTTGATGATTTATTAATGGCATGTTTGGCACATCAGGTTTTTCCATTTTCCTTCATAAGATATCTTACCCGCCCCCGGCATAGACACATATATATAAGGGGCCAAAGGTTTATGTTAACTTTATGGCATCTCTTTTGAAAGACGCATGCAGCTTAGGACGAACGAAACGAGTATTTATTCACCGCCCGGCGACACCAAAATTCGAATCCCGGCCCCTCAGTACGGGAGTCCCACACTTTGACCGCGCGAATACACTGCTCTCACTAATTATTTAGTTAGATATGAGAGTATTCTCCTTCATTATGTAAAATATATCGAGAGTTATCTCGTTCATTATATGTGTAGATATTGTGAGTAATCGTCTTCATTATACAGGTATATCTTCTACAGTATGTGTTTCTTGGAGACGCCGTGCTAATAATTGATCTTTTTACAATATGGAAATATGGTTTTAACGAATGATCTCTTACATCATGGAGACCTGTTCTAATAAGTGATTTCATACACGAAGAAGATATGTTTTCAGGCATGAACACTGAAATTATGAAGAAATGTCTTGTCGTGTAATCTCCTGTATCTTGGAGACATATGTTGACTATCCGAAGCAGTTACATCCGTTGGACGACTCACATATCGATCCACATCAAACTGGAAGTGTACTATACCTGTGTTGTTGACATCATAATATTATTGTATGACCAAAAAAACAATATAATTTATCGCTAATAGCTAAAAAAACTTAATCATTCGTTTTTTATTTTCTCCATGCATAAAATAGCAGTATAAAAGTATCAGCCTGAAGATCCAGCAACTCTGAAATTCAATACAATTGAGTAAGTCACACTCGTAGACTACACATGGCTTGTACACACGCAACTGATATCGAGGTGACCGCAATGGAAAGGAAACCAATAACGGGAGAGAAAGCGAGAGAGAGAGAGAGAGAGAGAGAGAGAGAAAGAAAGAAAGAGAGAGGGAGAGAGAGAGAGAGGGAAAGGAGTGATAGAGAGAAGATGTAAACATATACAGATATTATAATTTGAAAAAAGTGAGTTATTTTTCAGTTTTAAAACATGGCTGCGACCTTGGACACCTTAGGTAATGTTGTGTGTTAATCTACACGTATGAGCCAACTTTGTCAAAACAAAACTTTGTTAGCATATGCACAGACATACATACTAAAGTAATATTTCTTTATTCGTCATCTTCATTCAATCTGCATTCTTTGTGTACAATAAAACTTCACTATATGGTATGACATATGTTTTGTTCCTAGCTTAAGTTGTTTGTATATGTGGTACTGTGTCCAGGCCCTGACATAAAAAAACATATTCATTTCTGAAGGCATACACTTTGACAGTTGGTTTGAATATGGGATACCCTTAGCTTCAAGAATCAACTGGGTGGAATTACGAAATTAGTAGCGAAATTTCACAACGAAACCGTCATTTTCCAAAATGACCCCCACGCATGTAACTTTTCAGGTATAGTCTACACAGTGCATCAAAAGGATTTGATTAGACCGCGTAGTTACCGAAATACAAGATGGCCGCCACCTAAAATCCGCCAAACGTGAAAATGTGTGTAATGTTTGACAGAAATGTATTAGACGGATGATGTTGATGTGTATTGTGGGTTTTCGTGTATGTCCAGCACAATGGTGACGTCAAAAAAGGATGCTTTTAGTGCATTTTTGATCAGTCATAATGTGAATATGGCGTGATTTGGGTATACGATTTATATCACAGAGAATGGCATGACATGATATTGAGAATAATAACAATTACAAATTGTGTTGAAAGGAATCATATAAGTGCTTACAAAAGAAAGCAATAAGAGTACCATACGTTGATGTAAGTAACACTGACCACGTGACATGCCTAGTTGTAGCTATGTGTTGATCAGAAAAACTTAAATGCTTACTTACATAGATTTTCTTGCGCACTAATTAAAATCACGATCATATAAACAACGAACTTTCGTAGCATATCATAGATAACCAAATTGTCATGTCCTATTCCGACATTGGATGAATAGCCACCTAACCGGCCTACCACTTATTTTGATACGCTGGTCGTCTTTCCTTGTGACAACAGATCAAGCAACTTTGCTGCCTTTTAGCTTTTGGTCCCATGCATCTACAGATGACAAGTTTCCAGTGGGGTAGTGGATCTAGACATTTTGCAGATGTCATTTTAAATCATCCAGCCTCAGCTTGTTGGATCTGGTGATGGGTATGTAGTTATCATGAGGTCACATTCATGAGGTCGTATTCAAAACAAAACAAACTCTCTTGATGTGACCATGGGTGTCACTTTGTGTGGGTGGTGGCATCCAGGGACTTCGGAGTCATAGCTCGAATACGACACTCTACTCTTAATACTCTAAGTTCGTCGAAAGTCCGATGTTTTTGCTTGAAATCTGCACCAGTCCACACATGAACGAGATACTCCTCATCCTTCTGAATGACTTAATCAGTTCACTGTTAACTGATTTGACTCTGCAAATTCGGATGGGAACCGGTACTTATGTGGGTCACATAAGAGAAGTGTGTTTTGCGCAAATCCTACTGAACACAACACCGCCAGTGTGGACATGCGCCTTCACTATGACTCTGCACAGCCGGACTCCCACCTAATCTGTAAGACCATGCTGTGGTAGATGACGCCTATGCTCGTCACTACCGAACTCTACCCACAACTCGTGAACATACCTCGCTCGCAACTGAGATATAAAGCGTAGTGAGCGCAGTATTATGTCTTGTTTGCCCGCTTCAGACTTTGGTGTTCTTTGTATGGATTGTTCTAGCTTCATAGATGGTGCAACAACATTACAATTGCCAGAAACGTTATCTTTCACAATGAAATGACGCGCCGAAGCAGCACAGGATGAGTTGCCTCTGGGATCTTGGTCGTCTGTAAATAGAATGAGTCGTAGCGGGGATAATTGAGACAGTACCTCTCCCTGGAGACTGGCAGACATGTTTTCTACGGAGGCTATGTGTAGAGGAAAATTACCTTTCGATCTGATGTAACAACATGCAAGTAGTGGCATGTACTAGCACATGTCAGACTTCACACAGCATGCGTTGGAAAAGTACTCAAATTGTTCCTGAAGCTCTAGCAATTGATCAACAAGTTCTGCAAATTATTCCACCGACCTCGTCTTCTAGCAGAGAGGCCTGTGCATCTCTGTCGTACATTTACCTTGCGACCACTCTGCGCCAACCACTGCCAGAAAGCCTCCCACGTCAGCGAGCTGATCAGGTCTGAAACCATCATTATTCCGTGGTAGGAGCGAACGTAATGACTGCCTTCCAGATGCCGCCCTCAGCTTAGGCACCATGATTTTGACCACAGAATGAAACACACGTTCATCACAAAAAAGGGTATGAGGAACTGGGATGAGGTAAGTTACCGATGGACACTCTGGAAGTTGTGAAGGCTTTCACCCACAGTTGTATAGTCAGTCACAATTGAACGGGACCACTCCGTGTAGGCAGAGAACCACACATAGCATTTTATGATTAGACATA
This sequence comes from Ridgeia piscesae, assembly GCA_025642075.2. NCBI lineage: Eukaryota > Metazoa > Annelida > Polychaeta > Sabellida > Siboglinidae > Ridgeia > Ridgeia piscesae. The sequence continues at coordinate 194,524 of JAODUO010000741.1, read as the reverse complement.
GATACCAACTGATCAGTGTTAATTGAAAATTAACAATCCCACTAAAATCTTTTTCTCATCAACTTTCTACTACATTTCTGACAAATATTTTTCTGCCAAATATTATACACTTTTTCATGTTCGACGAACTTTGAGTGGAGGGTTTCAGTAACCACGCAACGCCAAAAATGTTTTCACCCCAAATGCCAACTTCATGTTTCTATTACGTTCCTAACAGAAGTTGTGTGCATTTCTGACACGCAAGGCGGCCATCTTGGAAAAGTAGATTTTCATTGTGAATTTTGGAACTACTTCTAGGAGAATCACATACTCAAGACACCTGTTAATGTCTATGCGTTTCGGAAAACTATACGGGTTTATATGCCCGAGTCGGGGCTATTATAATATATTGTTCAACTGAGCGTCGTTTTGATTTTAGATATGTCTTAATTCTGTAATTATTTTAGTTGTATTTTATTTACTTTCTCAATAATATCATTCTGACGATGTGAATCAAAATGTATATACATAGTTATATAGAGAGACTACCCATGGCTATTTAAACAAGACTACTATTAACCTTAATTCTCATCATCGTACCCTTTATATTTCTCCTAATTAACAAAGCAGATTAGCGGTTTATTTAAGCAATTGTTTCTCTACTAAATCTCGTAGTCAAATCATTTATTTTCTTCATGATTGGTACTTAATATAGTATTTATCATGTCATAACATAGATTCTGTCCATGCCGAATAACAAGCACACAGCAAACAGCACACAGCATACACACACGCACAAATATATATATATATATATATATATATATATATATATATATATATATATATATATATATATATATATATATATATTCCACATCTGTCTATGTTGCTCTCTCCTCTGTCAGATGATACCCTTCCAGTAGTCGTCTAGTTCGTCTCTCCACCGTCTCGCCGTCCTTCCTCTAGGTTTTTTCCTTTCGTATGATTTCCAGGTGGTGACACGCAGTGTCCATCGGTTATCTCGTATCCTGCTGACGTGCCCTACCCAGGTCCACTTCCGTCTTCTGACTTGTTCTTGTGACCTTGGTCTTTTCTCTTACCCAGATGTTTGTTTTTCTGTCCCGGTATGTGATGTTTAACATACTCCTTCCCATCTTTGTTTGTCCTGCTAGCTTGTTCGTGGCTTGGGTGGTGAGTTTCCATATTTCAGCCCCGTAAGTCATAGCTGGATGGGCTCATGTGTTGTAAACTTGTCTCTTCAAGCATGTTCCAATGTTGCCCTTGAAGATGTCGCGGTGCTTGGCGAATGCTGTCCATCCGGCCGTGATTCTTCTTTGCATCTCCTTGTCTTGGTTTTTGTCTCTGATGCTGAATCTCTGTCCCAGGTAGATGTAGCTTTCAACGTTCTCAATTTGAGTGATGTTGGTGTGTCGCTTTCCATCATCACCTTTGTCTTCGACTCGTTCATCTTCAGATCCTGATTTTTACTTTTATCAGCTAATTCCTGTAGAATTTGTTGTTGTTCGTGTGGTGTATTAGAGCATATGAGTATGTCATCGGCAAAGCAAAGATGACTAAGATATTCGCCGTCTATCTTCAAGCCTCTGGTTTCCCAAGTCAGTCGTCGGAATATGCTTTCGAGTGCTGCTGTAAACAGGTTGGGCGATATGGTATCTCCCTGTCGTACTCCTCTCCTGGTGTTGATCTTGTCACTTTCTTTGTGTAGATGCGATTCAGAGTGGGATATTATATTCTCTGCACTTCTCCTTCAGGTGGTTAAAGACGTGGACGTGGTCTGTCCTTTTCGTTAGTACTTTCATGAGTACTTTATAGATGTTTGATAGTAGACATATCGGTGTGAGATCGTGTAGTGGTTTGGTCTCATCGACGTCGTTGTATGTCTTCTTCTGAGTATGATGTTGTTGGTCCATTCACTTGTACTATTTTTAGTTTGTAGCGCTTTGTTATGCACAAAACAAGTTCTGCTATTCGGGGCTGACGCTGCCTCCCATCCCTTTAATATGGTCTTTCCATTTCCTGTTTATGAGAAAGCGTACTCTTGCTTGGCCGTATTTGCCTCTCCTTCTTCTCACTTCTCCGATGTTGTAGTGTTGTGTTGCTGGCCTACACTTCCACGCTGGCCAGTGCGGGATGGAAGGGGCAGGCTATATAGGGTCAAAGAAATTGCCCAAGTTCCAACAGTACCAATACCGAACCACCGACCTGCCAGCACAGGGATTCGAACCCCTGTAGTCGGGAGTCCGGCACTCTAATCACTCGGCCACCGCGCCATATATATATATATATATATATATATATATATATATATATATATATATATATATATATACTATATATATATATATATATATATATATATATATATATATATATATATGATATATATATATATAGGTATATATATATATAAATATATATATATATATATATATATATATATATATATATATATATATATATATATATATATATATATATATATATATATATATATATATACCGTGTTGTACATGTTATGTTAACGACAAATATTTCTATATTTCATCATATATATATTTTTATTAATTTAATATCTAAATAGAAAAGTAGCGGTTTTATCACTTTATGCTGCATTAGTTATTGCCATTGCATTTCCAGAAATGCAACTACGCATGCGTCATATAATAAAAGATGCAACTATTACTTGTTATCTCTCTTACCGTATATGTACTAATATTTGAGTCAGAAATACATATCTATAGTGTTTCTAGTGTCTTATTTCTCATATCGGGAACCTTACCTCTGTCCACAGAGGAAATAATTCTCCATGTAACGGTATGGTACCGCGATGTTTTGGCGACCACGACTTGATGTTGTCCGTGGAAACTATAATACTGTTACGTCATTGACATGCGGGTCATCATGGGAAACATGATAGCGAAATATCGGTGCGGTTCACGTAATTTTTATTTAAAATATTCTAATACAACTTTGTATCACTGCTATGATGTGTGTCATAACAAAACTACTTCTGAACCATAATATTTTATACAAATTACTTAACACTGTTTATTACGTAACGAAAACGATTGTCTAGGCCATTACAGGCGCCTCCTCAATGTCATAAGATCAGTTTTCATTGCAGTTACAATAACATATTGGAATGCGTTGTAATGTTGGGTCGTCGTGCAAGTATGTTCACATGAAAATACACTTACGTGTACCAGACGTTTATGGTAAAATATACTACTACTTTAAATTTAAAAAAATACATAAATAAATAAGAGCAATCACATACAACAGGTCCGAAGAAATAGTTTTATTTTTTAAACATCGATAAATAATAGTTGATATGACCTAGTATAAATATAAAATGGGGAATCAAATGATATATAATAAATTATGTTAAGGTACACACACTATAAACACATTGAAAGTGGCATCACAGATGGGAGAAAAATCACTTCTGTTTTGACAGGGCTTGTACGGCGAGGTGGGAAAGCTGTTACTAAACTAACTTACTATCCTCTACGAATGCTAGCTCGTTTGAGGCGTGGCTTGAGTGAGTCATATACATACGATGTGTTGTAGATGTAATGTGTTTTATCCTACAATCATAACTATGTATATTTCACATTTTTATAAACTACATACCGTACTGTTGCATCTATATAATGTACTGCACCTATCGCTAAATAAAAGGCACAATCTCAAACAAATTATTATAAATTCATACTCGGAGATTTGCCTATTAAGAAATTGTTATCCTTGCTTGATGAACAATATTAATTCATATTTGTATCATTTCTCACACCAATTTTTATTAAACTAGATTATGCATAGTAATAAACTGTTTTCATAGAATAAGTATTATGATTAGTATTACTCTTTTCATAGTATAAGCATTATTATTATCTTGTTATTAATTACATTATTATTATGTACATCATGTACTACTAGAGGTAGACATTATTATGTAATTTTAAAGGGCGTCCAGTTGCGTCAACTAGTTTAGTTATTACTGGCGTCCTGGCATTCATGATTAACACATGTTCTGTGTATGTTGTATTATGTTGTGTATATATGCCAAATAAAAGTTCAAAGTTCAAAGCACGACTTTCCAGCATGTACGCGCTTCACACGTAAATCAGATTAACAACTAATATCACAATAGAAATATGTGTACACATTTATTCATTTTGCGTGCATACTATTTATATTCCTCACGGAGCCGCCTTCCGGGAGTTCCACGGATGACACCCGCTGCGAGTATGTCGACGTGTGTGCCGCGGGTGATGCTCAACCTTCAATCTGAGCCAGTGAACGTCGGATGGTGACCAGGCCACTACACGGGAGATTCGGGGATCAGCGTGGGTGTGGCCCTTAGTCGGACGTCGCGGCCTAAGTTCGTCATCTTCATTCTCTCACAGCTTATAAATTGCGCCGAGTCTTCTTGGGCCAGTCTGTCTCCGTAGCTCGCCGTTTTCCTCTCTCACAGAGAGCGTAGAGTATGACACTTTTTGTTATCGCTGGGTCCTTGTA
>JAODUO010000741.1:172500-185000 GCA_025642075.2 Ridgeia piscesae | reverse complement strand
GTCCCAGTGTTAACGTTGAAGGTGTCGCGGTGCATGGCGAATGCTGCCCATCCTGCCGTGAATCTTCTTTGAATCTCCTTGTCTTGGTTTTTTGTCTCTGGTGCTGTATCTCTGTCCCAAGTCGAGTGGGTGTTGTTGACACATATTGACGTGTCGTTTTACATCATCACTTTTGTCTTCGACTTGTTCATCTTCAGACCCAGATTGATTTCATTTTCATCACCTGATTCCTGTAGCATTTGTTGTAGCTAATGTGGTGTATTAGCGCATATGAGTAAGTCGGCGGCGAAGCGAAGATGACTAAGATATTCACCGTTTATCTTCAAGCCTCTGGTTTCCCAAGTCAGTCGTCGGAATATGCTTTCGAGTGCTGCCGTGAACAGGTTGGGCGATGTGGTATCTCCCTGTCGTACTCCTCTCCTAATATTAATCTTATTGCTTTCTTTGTGTACGTGGACTGTCATCGAGCTGTTGGTGTAGATTTCCTTCAGGAGTTCGATGTACACATCTTCTATCCCCTGTTCTTGAAGCGAGGTCAGTACTGCTTGAGTTTGCACTGAGTCGAAAGCTTTCTCGTAGTCGATGAATGCGATGCAAACTGGGATGTTATATTCTCTGCACTTCTCCTTCAATTGGTTTGCGACGTGGATGTGGTCTGTCGCTGAATCCAGCTTGCTCTCGTAGCAGGTTTTCGTCGAGTGTCGTCGCTAGCGTTTTCGTTAGTAGTTTCGTGAGTACTTTATAGATGTTTGATAGTGAACATATCGGTCTGTAATTTTTGAGATCTTTCTTATTTCCATTCTTGAAAATTACCATCATCTTGGCGTTCATCCTCGCTGTGTGTATTCATCTTTCTGATGAGTATTTAGTGTACAGCTTAGCAAGTGTCTTCGAGATGGTATCTTCTCCTGCTTTCAATGTCTCCTTGTTTATATGGTCGTTGCCTGTTGCTGTCCCATTCTTCACATCTCGTAATGCTGCTTCCACCTCCCATGACGATATATGTTAATCTAAATTAATTTATTTATTTATTTTGTAAATATAGCTGAGTCATTGATTGTATCGTGTGTATTTCGATTATGATTCAGTGCTGGTATATGCTATGAATTTGCGCAATTAGAGAACTAAACAGAACTAAGCATTGTATTTAGCTGTTTATATAATATATAGACTGACGGCCTATTTACGGTGCAGGCTGAATTAAATGCAGACAGTCGAGTGAAAAACATTTTACTGAAAACATACATTGAGCAAAGTGCGCTGATCAGCTGTCAATCAGTGTCAACTGTAACTTTTCATTTGCAAATCGTTCTCACCGTTAATATTTAATTAAAACACGAACATATTTTAAAGAATTGCTATATTTAATCTGTTTAATATATTGCGTTATGTTATTGCATGACAGGATTCGAAAAACATTGGGTTTTTTTGTTTGGTATACTATATATAGCCTAATCTTACGAGCCAGTGTGATTGCATTGGGTTTTCTGTCAGACGTTCAGTTGGTATCTTTAATTGCATATTTTGAAGCAAATATATTCTATGATAACACCCTTGGATGTTATATGCTTTATTGCAATTATTATCAATGTAAACATAAATGGGAGTATCCCTTCCTTTGTTTCAAAAAGAGGTGGCAAAAAACGTGAAAATTAGGGCAAGATTAACAATTGTGACTATAGTAATATCATTTAGTTTTATACCAGAATATTATTAATAGTTTGTTATCGTATCATGGATGATTGTGATTAGAAAGTCCTGGCAACTGTACAGATGACAACAAAACAAAACTGAACGGATGCACCATACGTTTTAGTGGGATGTCGCTCTTACATTTTCCCGGGCGTTATTATCTTTCCGGGTGACGTTTCTAAATACCACGGGCTGTTCGTTACCACTGTGAAGAGTTGCTTAAAATATCGTTAGGTACATTATAATATTACTGTCACGGATTATGGCGCACTGCAGTCACGTGATCAATATATATATATATATATATATATATATATATATATATATATATATATATATATATATATATATATATATATATGCCTCAAAACGTGTTAACCTCGTGTTCATTTGCAACAAATATCTTTGCTGAAAGTTTATGTACATCCTGACGAACAGTCGGCGGTATTTATACCATAACTGCTTTGCGTTTCGCTGCACATTGATGAGTTTTACATTTATCGCGCATGCGCAAAAAACGGGAAAATGTAAACGCAACAACGCCACATGCCCTTGTGCAATATACGTCCAGGACACGATGACCTTGTCTGCACAACAAAAATAAAGGCATACCTTGTGTACCGGAAGCTGTCGTTGTGCCTGGTACTCTGGTCGTTGTATTGATGCCTGGTACACTGGTCGTTGTAATTATGCCTGGTACACTGGTCGTTGTAATTATGCCTAGTACACTGGTCGTTGTGATTATGCCTAGTACACTGGTCGTTGTATTTATGCCTGGTACACTGGTCGTTGTATTTATGCCTGGTACAACGGTCGTTGTATTTAATGTCGTGGAACCGTTTTGTATACTCATTGTTCACCGGTCTCTCTTGCCGGCAGTTCGTCAACGCTTCTCAACCGGGTACCGCCACGCCACCACGTGAAAGATGTTACGTTTTCAGCACTCATGCACTTCTGCAGAAAACAACCCCCAACGTAATAGATTGTGACGTAGATTAAATTGCCTTTGTAACTTCATTTTTCGTTTATGTTCTTAAAGTGCCACCAGACGACGTAACTCGTTCGTTGCAACCATTGCGTGCAGTGGACGTAGCTTAGTTGCAGCTTTGCTTGCCTTACAACTAATCTTGCTTGCACCTAATCAATTCGCAACCTGGTCGCACGCGAAATGTATGACGTCAGTGGCAATATGGCTGCTACAATGTCATCTCGCTCTGGCGCTGGTCATCGTCCTGGCCCTGCCCGTAAGTCCGAATGCACTCGTCACTTAAAGAAATCTGAATGTTAACTTGAGTGCTTTGCTTTTCGGTGAAATATTAGCCCAATCTGACCTGAAAAGCCTTTCCCGCAGTTGACACAGAAGATGATAGGGGCAGAAGCATCAGGAAAGCCATGGCGGAGATTGTGATCATGTTGGTATTTTTGGGATATCTTTTCTTCAATATGTATTTTTGGGATATCTTTTCTTCCTGTGTGAATGGCCTGCCTCCATTGTTGTCGTTCTTGTGCAAGAGCCTCCCGGGTGTCTATGGCGATGTGTGAAGCCTTTAGGTGTCGTTTGATTACATCTTTGTATCGCAGCCGGTGCACACACAATAGATTTGGAAGTACAATTGCCTTGTACATCTTGCACTTTGTGGAAACTTTAATACCACGTTGTGATCATACACGCTTCCAGACCTCCAAAGGCTGCTGAAGCAGCATGGATACGGTTGTTAATTTCCACATCAATGGTGTTGTCAGATGCAACAGTGCTGCCCAGGTATGTGACATTTTTAACTGATTTTAGTCGCGTGCCATAGATTTCAACATGTGGATCGATTGAGGTTTGTCCGGGTGGAGGTTGGTAGAGCGTCACAGTTGTCTTTGTATTGATTGTAAGTCCAAACAGGGTTGTAGCTTGTTCAAACTGTTTGCATATCAGTCTTCTAGTGCATATGCAACTATAGCAGCAGCATCTATAAATAGTAGTTCGCGGATGCAGAGTTATCGAGCTTTTGTGCTTGCCTTTAGACTAGCCAATTGGAATACTTTTCTATAACTTGGTAACATATACATGTAGCTTTAAAATTCCACTAGGTGGAATTTTCTAAATCCGAGCATAACATGAGGCAGCCATATTTCGAAATGGGTGCCAAATTCAATTTCCTGTATGTTAATAACTCATATGGAGCAACAATTGTGGTTCGCATATATGTTTTAGGGGACAAGGGTTTAAAAAATAGGTTTTACAAGTTATAGCAGCGAAGCAAATTCGGTGATTAGCTACGTTGTACGCCGATTTACATGCTACATATTACAAAAGGCAAGAAATAACTTACATGACTGAAAGCGATATAATCAAGAGAGAACATCCAGTTGCATATGCTAACAAATTGGTGGCTACAATATATCGATTTATTGAGCATTGTAAACAAAAATATACTACTAGTATTCCCAAAGCTAACAAGGAAGTGAAGAATCTCGTGACGTCAGCCTTTCTGTGAAAATGACGGTTTCAATACAAGTTAATTTGTATGTCTTTAACAACTTCTATTTAGTCAACTACTATTTAGTCAACTACTGCATGTGTAATATCCCTAACTGTTATTGCAAATTGTTAGTTTTTATTGATAATTTTAATAAGATGTTTTCCCGTTGTATGAATTACCTGTAATTTATAGTATATATATATATATATATATATATATATATATATATATATATATATATATATATATATATATATATATATATATATATATTATATCGTGCCAGTGATGACATCAGTGTAGGGTATTGTCCATGTGCTTTGCTCGTCGGTGAGATATTAGTCCAATCTGAGCTGAAAAGCCTCTTCCGCAGTTGACACAGAAGATGATAGGGGCAGAAGCATCAGGATATATATATATATATATATATATATATATATATATATATATATATATATATATATATATACACATACATAAGCAGGAAATAAAAGCAGCGGTGTAAGACATTTTGACACTTTCCTGCCAGAAGAGAGCCTCCACTTAGTAAACGTACGTGCGTACGACAGAAAGTAATTAAGAATGTAAGTAGCCTAAAAAAGTGTGGTATTATATGTATTATAATAAAATTATAATGGTCGTCACAAGTGACGTCATTTATGACGTGTTTGACTTTGTCGTGACACCACATAACGCTTTGACTTGTGTACACGCGCGTTGCCAAAAAACGTACTTTGAAACGCCAAAAGAAATGTTTTTTATAGAGCAAACATACAATACGTACCACAACCAGGAAAAGCCGTGCTGACGTATGAAGTATAATCATATCCGCATTCTGAATTGCATGACGCATGTTTTAGGAATTAAAAAAAGAAAACGAAAGCGTATTGCAAAACGCTGACGAATCTAGAACGAAAATGTTAAGTCATCAGCTTCCCTCAACCTCTGGTTGTCGTGTATCGCTCCTTGACGTGTGAATCCATATTTTGAAAATGTGAATAATGCTTATCGATTCTGAAAATGACCAACACAAAGCCTTTGAGCATGGTTTACAGGGATTTAGTTACTTTTTATTGATATCACTATTGTTGTTATAATTATTGTTATGTTGTTGTTCAAGACAATGAGGAATATTCAACCTTCTAACTTTTAAGAAACTGCGGACGCATGAAGTACAGACATAACTACTGTTTTTAAATAACACACTATTTTTATTGGCTGCCATTTCACATGAAGATGGATCTTGTGCCAGCAATTTGCCCATACGTACGTAGACAACTCCCACGTGCGCGTGCGCACACGCACACGCACACACAATGCACACATATACACACACGCGCACGCACAAACACACACACAGAGAGAGAGAGAGAGAGAGAGAGAGAGAGAGAGAGAGAGAGAGAGAGAGAGAGAGAGAGAGAGGAGAGAGGAGAGAGAGGAGAGAGAGATGAGAGAGAGAGGAGAGAGGAGAGAGGAGAGAAATAGAGAGAGGAGGGAGGGAGGGAGGGAGGGAGGGAGGGAGGGAGGGAGGGAGGGAGGGAGGGAGGGAGGGAGGGAGGAGAGGAGGGAGGGAGGAGAGGAGAGAGGAGGGAGGAGAGAGAGAGAGAGAGAGGAGAGAGAGAGAGAGAGAGAGAGAGAGAGAGAGAGAGAGAGAGAGAGAGAGAGAGAGAGAGAGAGAGAGAGAGAGAGAGAGAGAGAGAGAGAGAGAGAGAGAGAGAGAGAGAGAGAGAGAGAGAGAGAGAGAGAGAGAGAGAGAGAGAGAGAGAGAGAGAGAGAGAGAGAGAGAGAGAGAGAGAGAGAGAGAGAAGACTAAGACCGGAAGTGCAGGTTACACGCTGTTTCTGTTGCGTTTCCGATCAGAACAAAATTTAAGAGTCAATACAATATAAAATGTATACCTACTGACATGAGCTATCACTGGCTATGTAATTAAATACATCAAACACGTAAGCAAACTGCATAAACTATGTCTACAAACTTCAGAATCAAGTCATCAAGTATACCGTGTCAAGTACAAGTACTGGAGATAACAGCTAATGTGAGCTAATCCCTATAATGACGATGACATCACATATAATGACATCATATATAAAACTGCTAAGAACCATTTTGTATTGAAAATACTTGTTACATATTTGTGAAATGCTTGATGTTCAACAAGTGCCAGGTATTAAGCACTTATATGTAAAAACCCAAGCACAAGTCCACGTCAAAGTACGGAAACACTGTACTCAAGTACAAGTCCAAGTACTTGAAAAAAGTCCAAGTACTTGACATCAACCATAACATCCACATCACCATCACAGTAAGGTCCTTTGGTTCAACAACTGAACAGAAATACTGTTGAGCATCACGCATAATGTTCAGTCATTCTATAATATATATCCACAAATAGTAGTCTCCTACTGAAAGGACACTCCACAAAAAGGCTTTCTTTCACACGTGGACACGAGTAGTGAACAGTCTTGCACGAGTTCTAGTTCTCGACGACCTCTCCCCGCTGTTGTTGGTCTTGTAGCTGTATTTCACCCGGCATCGGTCCGTCTTGTGCCGACGGAGCTGGTTCCTCGGCCGGGAGCTCGTTCGGTTGCAGGAGCTCTTCGTCGTCATCCATCTGTTGCCTCGCGTTACTCAGATAGCTGCGCGAACGTTGTCTGCGCACAGCAAAGACGGCCAGAACAAGCGCGACCAAGAGCCCAACGCCGCATAAGACGCCGACAACGATGACGAGGTTCTTGCGTGATTTACGCTTCGGGACTGCAACGGGATTGCCGTGTATTATAACGTGGACATCTCGCCGTTTCGTAATATTCTGATCGATGTGCGTGATGTGATTGTCAGCGAGATTCAGACTGGTGAGATGCCGCAAGCCGCTAATGTTGAAACTGACAGAGGCTAAGCGGTTTCCCTGCAGCGACAGAACGCGCAGGTTTGTCAGACTAGAAAACGCCGACACGTGGATCTGTGAAATCGCATTCCCGGACAGATCGAGTACCTCCAGAGATGACAAACCGTCAAACGCACCTTTCAGATTGGTGCCATTCGTTCCGATCTTATTGCCGTTCAGGTAGAGGTACTTGAGCATGCGAATGTCGCTGAACGCGCCCTTGGTTATGGTTTCGACAGCACAGTGACTGATGTCGGCCAACTGGAGCCGATGTAGCCCGCGGATAGGGCCAATGGCACTGAATGGGTTATACGATATGTTCAAAACGACAATATCGTTGTCCGTCGACATATTAAGTTTCGCTGTTTTTCTCGCCGCATCCACTGCGTAGACGTGGTCGGCGTAGATGACCTGGATGGACGGCGGGATGGTGAGACGTTTGTGCTCTTCCTTCTCGGTCATGTGCCCAGCGGATGGCCTCGCTGACGGTCGCACCCGGGTGAAGTTGAGGTCTACGAGCGGTGGCGGCTGCCGGAAGAAGTACTCCGTCGGGTCGGTCGGATCCTCGTCCTCCGACGTCGCCTCGCGAAAGCAGTAGCGATGTCGGTAGACGGTTAGGTCGGTGAACACGTCTGAGGTGTCGATGACGTCCAGCGGGAGACCGAATAACGTCGTGAATAGTGCCTCGGAAGAGTTGAGGGCAGGCCGCATTGCTATGATGGCGTTGTAGCCGATGTTTAAGTGGGTCAACATCTTGAGCGGGCGCATTATGCGCACGTCCACTTCCATGATGTAGTTGGCCCGGATTGACAGGCGCTCGACGTTTGTGAAGGCGTTGTGCGCAAACCGCTCTTGAGACAGAACCATTGCATCCGGTTCGACGTCGTCGATGACGATCGTCTTCAGTTTCATGTCCTTCACTGCGATGATGGCGTTGTAGACGTTGATGAATTTGACCATCTTGTTACATGCAAGATTGAGCGTCGTCAAGTGAGACAGTGGCTCCAGTGCGCCTGCCTCTAGTGTCATCAAGCGACACGTCTTTAAGGCCAAGTGCGACAGTTTCACGTTTCTCAAACTGTAAAACGTTTCGTTTTTCAGTATCGGCATGTTACAGGTGTACCCGCCAAACGCGAGTGTCTTCAGTTTGGTCAGTCGTCCAAACCCGTCACCGAGTCTAGGTGTAGGAATTCCCGTTAGAGACAGGAACTCCAAATTCGTCAACTTCCCCAATGCCTCATCTGGGTATTCAACGTGTTGCGAACACGCGTTTGACGTCATCGTGAGACGCCGAAGTGACTTCATGTTAGAAAACAACTCGACGGAAAACGTGCTCTTGTTCATGCACAGGTGATTATACGTAAGGTCTAGTTCCTCCAGACGCCAAACACCAGCAAACACATTCGCCCCGACATATTCTAGACCGTTTCGCGAGAGATCCAATGACGTCAACTCTGTGTATATTTCAAACGGGCGCCCGTCCAGTTGAATGATGTTGTTACGTCTCATCTTCAATCTGCTCGTGTGTCTCGGCAGATCGTCGGGAATGTGCCCGAGCCGCAGACCGGCGCAATCGACGTCCACACCGACGCCATCACGGGCTGGCTGTATGCGGCAGCCATCTTTAGATGTCGTAATCCGTTGGTCGCCAGTCGGCGCTACCGCGCCTTCAGTCGTGGCCCCGTGGGCGACAATAGCGACGACAAATACCAACAGGCGGCGCGCAGCAGCGGCACGAGGTGGCATTGTGCTGCAACAAACGAAACAGTTCACTTTGTTTGTAACATAACGCGTGACTTGTTACATGGAAATACGGGCGATCTTCCACCGTCTGACCCACCCATGAAACGCACGCACGCGCGCGCGCGCGCGCGCACGCACGCACGCACGCACGCACGCACGCACGCACGCACGCACGCACGCACGCACGCACGCACGCACGCACGCACGCACGCACGCACGCACGCACGCACGCACGCACGCACGCACGCACGCACACACATACCGTTTAAGCAACAGGGTTCCGGGTCACTAAACAGTCATTCAGTGGGTAGTACTGGTCGATTAAAGCCCTGTCGGTTCAGTAAAGTGCACGTGACACGCATACGTGTAAATAGCGTTTAGTTAGACAGGACTTGAAAAATTAAGCAGTCGAGTCTTCAAGTTCGCATTTTAAGACACGTCGCTGTAGAGAACAGTTTCCGAGTGCAATGTCGGTGTTACATCGTACCAGTGCATTATGAATTAGTTGTTCCAACGTGCGCGTCAGACCGAGCCATGGTAGCGTATAGAGAGAGCTCTAACGGATATAACCACAGTCAGTCAATTTACGTAAACCCATAGAAACACCCGTATCCAAACATGTTGTCAAGGCGCTGTACATTTTACTTCCTGGTAGGTCTCTTCAAGCAAACACCATCCAGACTTCCCTGTGAAGCGTTCAGCAACGCCCGATGGCTAGTCTAACACAAATATTCACCACTGTAGATAGCCATGTTGTTATGTATTGAGCCATATAGCTGCGTGACGTGGGACAACAGCTAGACAGTGAAACATGTCCAACACCGCGTAGCACAGGACTCCAACTCGTGTTCTCTCAGTTGAATGTCCGACGCACTAATCAACTGCTGCTGGTGACACCAAGCGAAGTATAATCAGCGTGGCACAGTAGCGAATATACGCGTGTTATGGACATGACCTTACCTGGTCTACGCGTTCAGCACTGCCGACCAACGGCAACGAAGACGTTGTCTTGGCGGTGGCAAGCTGGTTCTCTCGCAATGGCGACGCGTTGGGTTGGCGCCGATAAAGAAGTATTTTAAAATCACGCCTGCGATGTGTCATCAGATATTGATAGAGCGTCGGAAAATGGCGCTACGGTATGCCCAATCAGCGTTTAATACGCGCCGGGAAAGTCCCTTTTTTAGGGTCAATACGATACGGTAGGCGTGGCGAATTGGACGGGGCCTGATAGTGGGTCACGATACATGGCGAGACTCCGCGCGACGGGGGCTGATTGGGGACTGGACACAAGAATAATATTCTAACCATGGATGATAGTTGTAGCTCCCGACTGGTGAATTACCGAAAATCAGGTCATAAATATCTTGTGTTATACCTTTCTTTTCAAAAAATTCCGATTTAATATTGAGTTTACCACACTATCATAAACATTGCGATTAACGTAGTGCAGATACTAGACACGATTTTAGGCTGTATGTGTCTCTACGGGATTTGCATTTTACATTGCTGTACATTGTGGTTTCGATAAGCACTTATATCTGACAAGTTGTCTAAATGCACATAATCATAACACATGTATACGTTTGGCCCAAACAGGTTGTACTGCGCGAAAAAGGGCACTTTTCATTATTAGTCAAGATCGCCAAACACAAGTATTTGCCGCTATTGCCATCATAATAATCGATTAAAATTCATGATTTCCGTGATCATTGTCACCGGCAAAGTGTTCCATTGCTTCTGCTTGTAATAATCCTTCGGACAATAATTATAACTTAAATACGCTATTTGGGAACAGTTCGATTATTACAACCAAAAAAACCAAAGTCTTATATGTTAATATGGAGTATATGGACCTCCTGCCCTCAACTGTCCCCAGCCTCGTTTTCGCGCGCAGGACTTACACGCCCTATTCAAAATTTCCCAGTGGCGGAGGATGATCTAGAAGGTGAGGGTGTTTGTGTTTGTGTTTGTGTGTGTGTGTGTGTGTGTGTGTGTGTGTGTGTGTGTGTGTGTTGTGTGTGTGTGTGTGTTTGTGTGTGTGTGTGTTTGTTTGTGCGTGCGTGCGTGCGTGCGTGCGTGCGTCTGCGTGTTCGTGTGTGTGTGTATGAATCATGTATGCAAAGACAAAATATTGTAATGGTTAAATAATTTTTTTAGATCTATGTATTCTAATGTATTAAATTTTTTTTTTTAATAAGTTTCGTCAAATAATCACAATAAATATGTTTTTGTGTCTTAAATTATTTAAGATGCATACTATATAAAAAATTATTGTCTACATTATAATTATAGTTACGCAAATGTGTTAAATTATATATTATTTCATTATATTTTAAACAAATGTGCTTTCATGTTTTTTATCCATTTCAATATATATATATGATTGCCCAGAGCGGAATAAACTATTATTAGTAGTATTAATATAATCCAGAGATGGAGTAATCCTACTCGTGTACTCGTACTCATACTCGAGTACGAGTACTTTTTGAGGACTCGTACTCGTACTCGCGTACGAAGCAAAGTAATCGTACTCGAGTACATTACCAAAATAATCGTACTCACGATTACTTCTCACGATTAAATTTTTTTCATATGAACAGTTGCAAGGAAATATATTAAATAAAAATGGCAATATTAGAAGTAATCTAACAAATGTAATAATAATCGAGGTATTCATTTTCTGTTACTGTTGAGCATTTCAGTTAAATAAATATTCAGGCAGATTTCCCTAATTAATACCTTCTCTTCCCAGAGAAGCCACATCTACTCGCCTTCCTGCTTAGTACAAAGTACAAGTTATATTGTGACAGTCCCTGGGAAGCATTGCAGGAGATAAGCATCCCCTAACATCTTGCTTTGTAATTTTAGAAGCCAGGCCACAGCCCCCACATGTACTGTTTGCTCTGACAGTATGGTGTGAATCCAGAATCCTGACTGGGTCTAGGCGGTTAGCTGCTAAATCGCTGTCTATTATGTTTAATTAAGTGCAAACTGTAAACCTGTCTAAATCCACAACTATTCTGGGGTGAAATACATTGAAATGTATTTAAATACAAATATTCTTGAGGGATTAAAATACAATTACAAATACTTTTTAAATATAAATGTATTTAAATATGAATACATTGACAAGTATTTCAAATACTTTTTCATATATTTTTCAAATACTTTTCATTTTGTATTACCATGTAGGTAAAAGAAAAGCAACACATATATTGAGACATCTAGTTGATAGGCATAATTAGTGTTTTGCTCATATGATGACAGGCAGACCAGTGCTAGGGAGTATTGTTAATGCTAACTGCATCACAGTGACAATTGACTGAAAGAGGTAAAGACCAAAATATATTGTTTCTATGTTAAGCCAGGAGGTCCATAATAATATAATGCCTATGTTGCCCTCAGAAGAGACACTGCTAATCATTGCTAGGATGTTGTGAGGAAGGCTCAATTTCAAAGTCAGCCAGGAAACCAGAATAGCCTGGTGCCAGATTGAAGCCTGACTAATGAACAAAAGGGGATATTGACCTATGGTCACTGTTAGGTGCTAATCCATCCTCTGGCTCTGAGCAAACACAAGTTGTGGTCACTGCATGGCCATAGGGGAAGCCTGCTGTTAAGTGTCTTCATCAGTATTTAGCACTGTTGGGTGACGTTGCAGTGCATTAAGGTAATCAGTTTGGCAGGCATTACATGTGACAGTGAAA